>CP139504.1:144064454-144248654 GCA_021014915.2 Artemisia tridentata subsp. tridentata | reverse complement strand
GGAAGAAGCCTTCCAACTCCTTAAGAATAAGCTGTGCAACGCACCTATCTTAGCCTTACCTGAATGCAGTTAAGACTTTGTGGTTTACTGCGACACCTCACACAAAGGGCTAGGAGATGTCTTGATGCAACGAGAGAAGGTGACAGCCTGTGCCTCTCGACAACTGAAAACACAGGAGAAGAACTATACTACACACGACTTGGAATTGGGGTCAGTAGTGTTTGCACTTAGAATCTGGAGACATTACCTCTATGGCACTAAGTGTGTTGTTTACACCGACCACAAAAGGAGCTCAATATGACAGAACGCCGTTGGTTAGAATTGCTCGGCGATTATGACTGCGAAATTCAATATCACCCAGGCAAAGCAAACGTAGTCGCAGATGCTCTTAGCCGAAAAGAACAACCAAAACCCCTGAGAGTACGATCGTTGGGTATGACAATCGTCTCACCTCTCCCATCGAAAATCCTTGAGGTTCAGGCCGAGGCTCTCAAGAAAGAAAACAGACCCAACGAGAAGATCTATGGGATGCCAGAGAGCGAAAACGGATTCGTGAAAAGAGCCGATGGGATGTTGTGTTTCATAGACAGAAGTTGGGTCACACTCTATGGAGGGATACGTGACCTTATCATGCACGAATCCCATAAATCTAAATACTCCATCCACCCAGAAGCCGACAAAATGTATCTCGATCTGAAGAAACTATACGGGTGACCCAATATGAAAGCTGACATTGCAACATATGTCAATCAATGCTTAACGTGCTCGAAAGTCAAAGCTGAACATCAGCGGCCATCGGGTTTACTTGTACAACCCGAGATTCTCGAATGGAAGTGGGAACGCATAACGATGGACTTCATTACCAAACTGCCAAGGACATCAAGCGGTTATGACACCATTTGGGTAATCGTTGATCGTCTCAGTAAGTCCGCCCACTTCTTACCAATCAAAGAAAATGTCAGCATGGATAAACTTGCATGGCTATACGTAAAGGAGATAGTCACACGACAGGGAGTCCAGATTTCTATCATCTCCGACAGAGACAGTCGTTTCACATCAAACTTTTGGAGATCACTACAAGATACTTTGGGTACCCATCTTGATATGAGCACCGCATACCATCCTCAAACAGATGATCAAAGTGAAAGAACCATTCAAACCTTAGAGGACATGCTGCGAGCGTGTGTGATAGACTTTGGAAACGGTTGGGATAGACACTTACCATTAGCCGGGTTCTCTTACAATAACAGCTGTCACACAAGCATCAAAGCTGCAACCTATAAGGCACTTTATGGTCGAAAGTGCAGATCACCTATATGTTGGGCTGAAGTTAGAGAAAGTCAGCTCACTGGTCCTGAACTAGTACATGAGACTACTGAAAAGATTGTGCAAATCAGGAGTCGGATGCAAGCGGCTCGAGACCGTCAGAAAAGCTAGGGCGACAAGAGACGAAAACCACTTGAGTTCCAAGTTGGAGATTGGGTTATGTTAAAAGTCTCGCCATGGAAAGCGTGGAAAACTAAATCTCCGATACATTGGACCTTTCAAAATTCTCACCAGAATCGGGCCGGTAGCCTATCGACTCGAATTACCACAAGAACTCAGCTCTGCGCACAATGTGTTTCACGTGAGCAACCTGAAGAAATGTCTCTCAAACGAAACACTTGCCATTCCCCTTAAGGAAATCCAAGTTGACGAGAGACTAAATTTCATTGAAGAACCTGTCGAGATAATGGATCAAGAAATCAAACGGCTTAAGAAAAACCGCATTCCTAATGTTAAAGTTCGCTGGAACTCCCGAAGAGGTCCCGAATACACGTGGGAGCGTGAGGACGAGATCAAGCGTAAATACCCACACCTTTTCTCAAATTCATCGGGTAACTCTAAGTGAAAACCGAGGACGATTTTCCTTCTAAGGCGAGAAGGATGTGACAAACGGTAATTTTTCCACTAATATTTTAATGATAAATGTCAATTTATTATTACTTAACTGTTAGACTAAGCAATTATAAGCTTACATAACTATTACGGGAAACGAACCTGCACGCTATAGCATACAGTAACTCACCAAAACTACTTGATTTTATCACAAAAGGGGCATTTTCCACTTTCTGACATTTACAGACCCCAACGTAACAAAAATGAGAGGTTATCTCGTTTTCTTGAAAAACGACACCACACGCGTACCAACACCACATTAGTAATGGTTTAATTTTATAAATTCATTTCGGAGTCAATAAATTTTACTCTATGTCAGTTTGATAAAAATGACTCCTGAACTATATTTTTCATGCTCACAACAACCCGGAAATCTTAAATTACACCGGGGCTCAACGGGACACGGGGTACACTTAATACAAAACCTAAAACAAAAATCTTATCCTTATGTATATAATCCAACCATACCACCACTCACATAAACTTTTATAAAAATAAAAATAAAAAAATAAAAAAAAGAAAAAAAGGAGAGATATATATCACGCTCCTCTCTCTCTCTCTCTCCTTCCCCCACCTCTCCTCTGCAAACCCAACGTCATCTCCTTTATCTCATTCTCAGATCTATAGCAAACAATCGAGTGACACATGAATAAAACAAGGCTAGAAATATTTATCTCCTTCCTTATGTCCAAAGGGAGCGGCTGCCACCACTTGTCGAGTTCCAAAGGTCAACATAATGAGCCAAAGGATGATGGAGATGAGGGCGATGGCATACTCTTTGAGGCTACTGATCAAGCCTGTGATCAAGAAAGATAGAGTCAACCATTCCCCGATTATCTTTTAAATCCTTAATCGAATCACGGAAAACCCACTCACACTCAAAAACTATCAACCCAAATTCTAACTTGTGAAGGGCAACGTTGCTGTGCAAGAAGATTGTGGGTTTGCTTGAATCGGATTTGGGTTCTTTTGATTTCTTTTCAGCCTCCTGTTAACCGACCTCCTTGTTGTAAGGGTTCTAAATCTTCTTTTTGATTTCTTTCATTCGAATAATATTCTTTATTTGTTATTTAAACTTTCATTTGATATAAAGTGTTGAAATACATGAATCGATATTTATTTATTTTTGTGGTTGTTATGATTATGTTTCGGTTTTGATTTAGTACCATTCAATCTTTCATTTGTGTTAATGTTATGGTGTGGTAAATTAAAACCGAGAACTAAAAACGAAACTATATTGGCTCAAAATTTGGAAGTGTATTCGGTTTTGCTTATTTGTTCTTGGTCTATTTCTTAAGCAGTTAGTTAAGTAGTTAAAAAGGTAAGGAAAAACTTGGTACTTAGTTTAGTCTGGAACCGAGAGGCTAAAATGTTGACTGTGCTTGTGTTTGTGTTCGGATTTGGTTTGTGTTTATACTCGGATTGTGGTTTAAGTTTTGCGGGTTTTAGACCATTTTGGTATAACATGTAACCGGTGGAAGTGTTGAGTCTTTCTTGGTTTTGTTTGCTTAGAGTCAATTGTCATTGTGTTGGTTCCAGGAGAACACACCTACGAAGGGTGTGTTGGGTTGGTGTATCTCGGGTTAAAGTATAACATTTAGTGGTAAACCTAGGTCGATTTGAGTGAACTCGAATCTTAGTGTGTCTCGATGTGTATTGTGAGCCGAAAGTCCACTCGAGCTCAACATGGGAAGTTGGATCGTCCTCACTCCTTTTTTTGGTTCGACCACTACCCAGGAAGGGTGCCATGGTTGATTTGGGAAAACCACACAATTAGATGTGTGTTGTGTGTATAACACCCATGAAGGGTGCTTGTTTTACTTGGTTAAGTAGGTCTCAGACCTTTGTAATGAGGGCACGGTTTGGTGGTTCCTCGTACACAAGGTCAAAGATAAAGGTTCGAGTCCTCCATATGATGTCAGTATAACACAAATAGTTTATAACACAAACAAGTTATAACATGAAAATGGTGTACTGATTGTTTTGGTTAACTGGTGTTGGGCCGAAGCCAAATAAATATCAGTGGCCCATTATTCTTTTGGTCATGTCGTTACCAGGCCAGTCCATTCCAAATTATTATTAGATCTGTGTTGGGCCTCAGCCCACTTCATAACACAAGGGTGTGTTGTATATTCGGTTTTTTGTACGAGTTTTTGTCACGATCGTCCAAGTGATCTTCTCGACTATTTCAAACATTATATATTTCACGACTTAAAAACAACCCGACTTATTATCAACTCGTTACACTTCACCAAATTACTAGAATCTCGCTATATATATACATATATATTCAAACCATGCAAAACATCTAGTAACTTAACATGAATTTTTTTTATAGCAAATCGACTTAACTTATAAACCAAGTTGGCTTGTCATTACACATACAACGAAAAACTCTTTTACACATTTAAAAACTATATGAACAAAGTGGAAACTAAACTTATGAATTTAAACTTGTTCATTAATTCGATTACATATAAACTTGTTGTATTTTATCAAAACTCATATAGATTTATTTGCTTATGAAACAATTATTATAAGCGCCAACCTTATAACTTTTGTTAGCACGAGAATCGCCTACTATCAAAAAGTATATACTTAGCTTACTAATACTTCATTAAATGTAATAATCAATGATGAGAAATTCTAAACGTAACATTTCTTTTATAAATACTATATATATATATATATATATATATATATATATATATATATATATATATATATATATATATATATATATTATATATATATATACACACCATTATTCTCATGCACACACTTATACATGTAATATATAAACACGTACTTAGTATATATACTCATTTGACTATAACGTTTCCACGTGCCGTGAACGTCTAATATTTGATAGTAAGTGTTTTTCATACATAGTCTTTCAGTTATTGTCAAAACGGAGACTTACTCGTCTTGATATCTTCCTTATTATGCACTTATGCACTTTCAAGAGCCAATACCCCCAAATAATTAGAAAATTGTTTTAAACTTAAATGCTGCTACACCAGCAACAATAACATAAACTCTTTAAATCTTTTGGATTTAACTAAATTTAATCAATTCTTAAACTCGGTCCGTGAACTAAAACAAACCTTACTAATCTAGGTCGCGTGTTGGTGCTGAACATTATCTGACCTATTGTATTATCTGACTGCTACTTGCCAAGGTGAGTTTATAGCCCCGCTCTATTTAAACTTGTTTTACAATTGGGGTGAGAAACATGCAAAACTCTTTTATGGACCAAACTATTGTCTATGCTATTACGTGGATTAGCCTAAGCCCTGTTATGTCCCGTTATGCCCAAACTCATGAACCGTCAATTCTTGCTGGGAAGCGCGAATGTTGTAAATAGATCTATTGTAAATAGATCCATGTCGAAACAAAAGTGTCTTGGATAAACACTTGTCGGGACTTTATAATTAACATGCTTCTAAAGCATGCACAGTGTTATAGCTTCGGTTGCATGAACTTAGTGCTAGCATAATAGACTATATTTTTATATGACATTACATGGGTTGTAATGTTCATATACCAAACTCATGGTCCAAACTATTGATTTTACTGCTTATTGATAAACCTGTGAACTCACCAGCTTTTTGCTGACTTTTAGCATATTTTTCTCAGGTGTTTAAGTTGATTGATTATTACAAGGTTGTGGCATGGCAAGGGTCATAGACTACTTTCTGAAGTAATGTGGCGTTAACTATGACTTGTTTTAAATGGGATGACTGAACTTATAGGCCTTATTTTCTAAACTCAAACTTTATTGTAAACTTATTTAACTTGGTTGAATGTATTAAAACGGAGTATATATTCCATTCTTTATTACCTTTTGTTGTGATTTTCAATTTAGTAGCACCCCATGACCCGAATGCTTCCGCAATACCAGATTTTGGGGGTGTTACAATATTACTATGAAAAGGTTTCTTAGTCATCTTCCTAGATATACAAGACTCACATTTATCATATGATTCATCATTGATATTTTTCAAAAGCCTATCATGTTGTAGCTTTTTCATACGAGTCTTTCCTATATAAGCAAGTCTATAGTGCTAAAGGTAAAAAGAATTCAAGTCTGACTTAATTCTCTTACTTATTATAACAACCGCGAAATTTCCAGGTCCTTACTCAACCATAAGCTCGAGATGATATGTTTATTTAGTTTATGTGTTCACTGTTATGTGTATTTGTGAGATAGACCACACAATGCGAGTCGGCACAAATAAACCTAATTACACGTGAAGTATTTGAACATGGACGTATTTATAATCAATTTGATTGGAAAATTTGTTTTAAGATCATCGGAAAACATTAGAAATACTCGGGAAAATATTTCGGTACTCAAATTTAACTCGAATACGTTTTATAAGAAGAATAGCTGAATGCCACTTCCCACCCTTGCCTTAAGTTACAGTTTTAGTCCCTGAGGGACAATAGGAATTCACACATGGTCCTATGGCTATATAAGCAAATCTTATACCCACTTTAGGGTTATTTCACCCATATCTCACACACAAGCCGCCCCCTTTTCTCTCTCTCTCCCTCTCCCTCTTCACTTTACTGCAAAACCTAAAATATTACTCCCTCCTCTCTTAACAAGCCGTCGTCGGCCATTCTCAAACCACCACCCACCGCCGTCTTCCACCACCAAACAAACATAAACCCACCTTCAAAACACCACTCTTGTCACAATCCCGTGGTTCACGCGCCATTTTACCACCCCAAAACCACCATCCGTCGCTGTCCTTGTGGTTTATTTTGTGAGAAGAGTTAGATCCGAAGGTAAATGGGTAATCCACACCGTTTCAAACCTCGTGTGACATGGTGTGAGTCCAAAACTCGTGTAAACGAGTTGGTTTTAGTTTAAAATGAGCGTGTGTGTTGGTATCATCATTTGTGTCAAGTCTTTGTGTGTTTGGACTGTGTAACGCGAGTAATAAGCTCACGTCCGAGCTTGGTTGGTGTGTTAGATTATTTGGTTTTGTTTGCTTATTTGGTTTGACTAGTATTTGGCTTTGGTTGTGTTATCATGGGTCACGGTTAGAACCAAACCCCTCTGGTGGGTTTCGGTCAAAACTTGGTTAATTAGGATTGAGTTATAGGTTGGTCCGTTTGGCTAGTCTGGTACGCGACTTGGATTCACAGCCGAGACTCCTTGGTCTTGGCGAGGTAAATCTTTTTGGTCCGAATGGTTATGATGAATTTGGTGATTATTTTGGTTTAATGAGACTTTGGAACTCGAGCATAGGCATAGATTCTGGCCGAGTAATGTTGATATTGTGAAGTTTTTGTGGTTATGATTGGAATAGACTTGAATTGTGAATGTGATGTTTTTGGTCGCAACGAAGCTTAGCCAAAACCTTGTGGTCTCGAAGAAGCTTCGGATTGCCTAAAGGGATATATTAACTGAGTTAGTTAACTAGATTATTTGGACTTACGGATTGTTGACTTTCAGGTTTGACCCGTAAATGACTAGTAGTCGTGACTCGAAATAAGAAAATGACTCGTGTGTTTGACTTGATTAAAAACCAGGAAAAAATATTAAAAAAAAAGTAAAATAAAATTTACTTAGTAAATTTTAAAAGTAAAAGTTATTATTAAACTTATTCAATAATAAAGTAATTTAGTAAGTTAAATGGGAAATGATTTTTGGTAAGAAGGAGACACACAAGAGCAGTTGGATTATTTGAGACACGCTACTATTTGAACTGGTTGGATTATTTATTTATTGGTTGTTGGTTGGTAATCGGTATACTTTGTGATTTTGCAACACCGAACTTGGAACTTAGAAAATATTAAAACTTGGACTATTATTGTACTTTGGACGTTTTGGACTATTGGGACACGAAACGACTATAATACATTAGACTCATAATGAATTTAATGTATTCAAGCCGTAGCGGATAAACAATAGAAAATAATGTCTAACGGACAATAATATTTAAAACCCTTATTATCCAGACTTATTTAAAAATTAATAAAGTTATTCGACTTGGGAACGTTCTATAAAGGAACGAGTCAGGGCGAAATTTTACCTTTAAACTATAAAACAAATATACTTTTATAACTAAATGGGATCATGGGGGAAGTACCGACGTTTACCAGTCTATTCATCTTATTTGTTATGCTTGCTATTTGTTATCTTTTTGTTTTCCTTCCGTCGTCTCTTCTTAACTCGAGTTCTAGTCAACACTCTCTGCGTCAAATTTCGTTGTCTTGTTCCTTTTGGCGTGTGTACTCTTGAGTCTGTGTCTTCCTCCCGTTACACGAATGATGATACCAAACTCTAATAAACAGATAAAACAAAATTATTTTGGAAAATGAAATTGGAATAATTTTGGGAATGGGAATAGTTGACCTTTGAAAACTTTTACGGCTTTGATTATCTTATGAGATATCTATTAAGATGAGTCTTTATATTATTAGGTCGTGCCGAGTCCGTTGTGCTGTGACGTCCTAGTTGTCGTGTGCTATACTACCCTTGAGTTGTTGTGTTGTGCATTGCTTGATTAAGGTGAGTTCTCGTAGCCCCTTTTTCATTTTGTTTTCCTTGGGGGAAAATGGTACTCAAATGATATTTTAACTGTTTTCATGCTGTGATATATCGTTTTCATGTTTTTGGACATATATGTGTGATGATGTGATTATGCACTATAAAATGTTTTGCTCTGTGTGTACATGCAAATGCGCAATTGTTAACTCTGTTAAGATTCGAAGCATTATGATAGATCTATCGGGGTAGCTCCCCATTGTGTGTACTGTTTATGTGAGTGACATCATGGTAGGTTCAGTTGGCGCGACACTATTACTGTTTGGATAACGTGTTTGTAATTGGTATTCATGTGCACTATTGTCCTATGCTATTATTCACAACTTCGTGGTTTAACTTCTAAACCTACGAGCTCACCAACTTTATGTTGACATTTTTGAGTATCCATTTTTAGGTGCTAAGATTGAAGTTGCACTAGAAGGTTGAGTATTGGCCTAGCTTAGCAAGACTTAAGACAAGACCCTCCCGGGTTATATCTCATGGAGTTGCATTTGATATTTCCTAGTGACGTTGTTTAACTTTGAGACTTATGTTTATTTTGGATCCTTGCACTTATCCCGGTTGTGGGAGTTTGCGACTATTATCTGTCGTATGTTATGCATTTAGCGTTTCTCTGTTGTGACACCTTGTGTTCTTAACTATGAAGTCATACCCCGTAAATGTCATTCTGCTGCGCCATTTTTGGGGTGTGACACTTATGCTATACATTGAATTATTTTTATTGGATACACAATCATTCATGTCAATCTCAAACACACCATCCACAGCAATAGCATTAAAATAAAAAATACCATTTAAAGAAACAGAAATTCCATTACTATTGATAGTGTGAATAAAACCCAAATCCAACAAACGTGAAAAGGAAACAACACCTCTAATAATAGAAGGTGCATAATAACAATTGTTTAATGATAGTAGTAAGACCGAAGGCAAAACTAAATTAAACACTCCTATGGCTTCAACAGTTGCAGGTGTTCCATTTCCCACATGCAGATATTGCTCCTCATAGGCAAGCTTCCTTTCTACTCTAAACCCCTGCAGCGTATTACAAATGTGAATACCGCATCCAGTATCATATACCCAGGAATTAATTTTATGATTTAGAGTAAATAATTCAATCATAAGTAAGTTACCTGAAGTGCCGGCACCTAAGTGCCCAGTCTTCTTGTTCTTACTTTCTCGCAACTCTTGGATGTAAAGAGGACAATTCCTCTTCCAGTGACCAACTACATGACAATAGTGGCAAGCCTGATCCTTCTTTGGATTATCCTTCTTCTTATAGATCTTTGACGTCCAAAGAATGAGGATTGAACTTTAGCAGCAACATTAGGTAACCAGCAGCAACATGGTTAAAACCAGCAGCAACATGAGTAGATTTGATGAGCCTTTACCAAGTAGCTACTCACTCTTGGGCTAGCTAGTCCTTTGGTGGAATCATGGCATCACCCTGGTGAACTAGTAACCAGCCCAACACATAGAGCATGAATCAATGATGTGTTGGAATACCCTAATGATTTTTGGTAAACCATCACAGCCATCAACGGATTTGAGATGTCTTTACCTGTAGCCTTTTGCTCAGGACTAGCCAATTCTTTGGTTGAATAGAACCTTGGTGAATTAAGGACCAAATATGGTTTTCCACTGCCTTTACCACAAACCATACTCATGTGGACTAGCCAATTCTTTGGAACCCTAAAGGGTAACATCCATGGTGAATTGATGACCATTTCAACTCTCAGTAGTGAAACATGGGTGCGTTGAATACCCAATAGTTTTGAGCAAACTATTACAGCTGTCAACGGATTTGATGATCACACCAGAGCCGTACCCTCATGGTGAGTCAACTCTTTCTTGTCTGTTAGACATGGTGAGTTGATTACCATTTGTTGTGTGGTAATTAACCAACACTGAAACCCTGAAAATAGCATATGCCAACAGCTAAAAATATACAAGTTAGTTAGATTATTTTTTTTTTTTTTAACTAATCAAAAGAAATAAAGAAAGAAAGAAATGAAAAGAAATAAGAAGAAACAACAGAATGTAAGATATACCATCAATCAGCAGCAGGAACCTGAGCAGCAGCAAGTTGATGTTTGATGAACCTAACCAATTGCTCAGCAGTAGTCAAGTCATTTCCCACCACTGTCTTTCCAAGCTCCAACTTATGCCTGAGCATCCTTTCCATAAGCTGAACTGATAGAGGATATGGCACATCCACAAACATGTATAACACCTCTCCAGTCATGGTCTCCAACACATGAACATTGGAAGGGGTATACAACCTCCAACTTTGCACTTGCCAAGACTGTTGATTTGACCAAACAGAATAACCATCTCCTCCTTCAAGAGAGTCCATCAACACCTTCAAATCACCCCAAAGGATAAGACCAACCCCAGTAGCCGTATGAGATGCATAATGCTTAACCACCATACCATAGAGTTGGATCAAGTCTTGCCTATCCACCATATGCAAAATTTCCCTAAGAAAGGTAAAATACTTGGTGACACCATCAATTCTGTAGAGAGCATGAATTTCTCCCATGGGTGTAGAAACGACTTCCCATGCAGCAAGAGCAGCCCAAGGATGAGGAGAATCTTCTTCAGATTCACTCTCTGAATCAAACTCAATTTACTCCTGATCATCCAACTCTGTAATAGGCCTAGAAGCACGCTTCTTAGCCACACTCTTCTTCCTTTTGCCTGGAGTAGAGGAAGGTGAGGGGACCTCATGTGTTTCCACAGATGGAACCGCAGTAGTGGGAGCAGAAACAGATGGTGTGACATGATCACCACCTTCAGCAGGAATGGAAGATGCCGTAGGTAACTCAATGTGAGGCTCAGCAGGAGGTGTTTGTGTTGCTTTAGAAGGAACAGGTGGTATGACAGCAGAAATAGGATCAACTGCAGGATTGGGTGTGGTATCAACAGCAATATCAGCATCATTTATTGAACCAGCAGGATCGATAGACTTAAGCCACTTAGAAGAAGGTTCTTCTATAGCAGGTTTGGGTTGTGCCAAAATCTTTCTAAAAGGCTGGATCCCGTCTTTCTCAAGTGATCCCCAAATCCTTTCAAAGTGCTCCTTAAGCTGTTCATCTGAGAACCTCTTGACTTGTGCCATGGTCCACCCAGTTGTGTAGAGAGCAGTACTCTGGTTCTTGACAAAAGATCTCATAAACTCTCTTTGTTGTGCCTGTGTCATGGGCCGGTCTCTTTTCTCCTTTACTAGCCTTTTAGCATTAGCATGCTTCCTCTTCCTTATTAAAGCAGCCATTCTTTCTGGGAAATCCTCCTCTGGCACATCAGCTCCTAATAGTTCCTTGGAAAGTGAAGTATTTGAAGCAACTTGAGTCATAATATGCAACCAATCAGCCTCAGTATAGAGCAAAGAGGCAGCATCCAAATCACGTTGTCTCTGAGGAGGTAAACTTGTAGCAAATTATGCATCTTGCTCAGCTTGTACTTTCCTTTCCAATTCAGCTCCAAGCCTGTCATCTTCCACATTTTTAAGGAGTCTTTCTTGTTCAGACCGTTCTTGTTCATATACAAGGTCTTCCACCATTAGGGCTTTGCCTTTGTCAAGGTGTGCAGTGGAAACACAAGTAGGAGCAGGAGGATCAGACACAGCAGGAGCTGCTGTACTAGCAGAGGGATCAGGAGTATTAGGATTGTCATCAACATGAACATCACCAGCAGAAGTATCATGAATATCATTAGTAACATCAACAGCAGGAATATCATGAGGAGTAAGAGGATCAGCAGAAACAGATGATGGAGGACTATCAGCAGAAACATCCTTGCAAACAGCAGCAACATCATCACGACCAGTGGGAACAGCTTTACTACCAGAAACAATACTAGCAGCAGGAATGTTTTCACTCTCAGCAGCAACACCAGAATTACCAGCAGAAACATGGGATTTGTACTTGTCAAAAGCTGGTACTTCTGAAAGCTTCCTTAAACGCCTCCTGTTCCTTCTCCTTCTGAAAGCTTGGGGCGTAGCAGCATTAATAGCCTCAGGCTTAGAAAAAGCATCCTCCTCTGTGTTGGCACTAGCTAATGAGGCATTGGCCAATACATGGAGTGCATCCATGTTAAAAGAATCATGTGTCCTAGGTTCTTCCTCCTCTGAATCAGAAAGCACAACCTTTCGCTACTGTTTTTTTAATTTTACTTCCAAGTGGTTTACTCTGCCAATTAATTGAAGTATAGCTCCACCAAGAGTCTGTTTGGTGTCTTTGAGCTCTGTCTCCAATGCATCCACCTTGTTCATATACCTGTTAAGCAAAGTAGACATAGAAGTGAGCGCATCAGGATCCTCAGCTCCACCAGCAGGTTGACCTGTGGTTTTTGGAGCCTCATAGGATCTGGGCGAAGAATCAGAAAAACCTTTACCTATATTGATATCATCATCAAAAGGCTGCCTAGTTGGACTAGGAGTTGATAGCCTTGTAAATGTGGTTGTCTCAATATTAGGCTCAACTGTAGTGGTGGCTGGCTCAACGGGGGTATTAGGCCTAGGGGATGGTAGTGGGGAAGGTCTAGGAGATGGTGGTGGGTGGGCAGCAGCAGCAACTGATGCACTTGCACCAGCAGCATCAGAAGTCCCAACACCAGCAGAAATTGGTGCACTGGCACCAGCAGCATCAGGAGTCCCAACACCAGCAGAATCATTGCCACTTGGCAACATAGCAGCCAAAAGAGGCTGATGTTCCCCCTCAAACTTAGACTTCATGGTGGCAAATAATTTGGCAGTAAGCCTAACCATGTTCCTAGGTGTATGGTCAGAAGTCTGAACATCTAATATCATTTGTAAAAACCTAGGGTACATGAGAAATTTATGCTTAGCAGTCCCTAGGTTCCCAACCATCCCATCAAAAATAAACCTGGACCAGTTGTAAACCCTCCCATCTGATAGGCAAATGAGGCCAGAAGCAAGAGGGCTTGAGAATTGATCCCAACCTCCTGACTTGGGACTAAGACATTGTAGAAGGGTGTGTACTAGAAATCTCCATTGTGGAGAGAACCTATTCTTATAAAAAGTAAATGTACCATCAACTGGATAACCAATTGTAGCCATACCAGCTAGAATGTCTTGTTCCGAAAAATCATATAACCCATCCCCATCATTCAATTGAAGGTGAGTCCTAATGGAGGACTCAGTGATGACATACTCATTCCCATCAATGGTAGCCACAATCTCCTGGGGTCTACCCTCAAGAGTGCGTGTAGACGCTGTAGCCCAAAATTGATTGACTAATGAGTCATAAACAAGAGACGGACAATGGGTCAAAGCATACCGAATGGAGGACCCACGTAAGAAGGTAAGTATTTGATCATACCCTACACTGCGTTTTGATGTTTCCAGACACGCCACCTTGTTATGATCTTCTTTGTATTGTAAAGCCATTGGGAAGAATCAACAAATGAGCTTGAAAATGGGGAGAGAAGAAATGGGTTTGGTTGAAAAACGGGAAGCAAGTAGTGAAATTGGGCGCAGTGATAAAACAATTAGGTCATTTAAAATGTTACCCAATTTGGCAAATTTAAATGGCAAGAATCTCACGGAAAGAATCTTTGACCAATTTAAATTTGATTTCATCCCTAAAAATAATAATAATCCAATTCCCCTGGTACCAGCAGAAACAACAGTCAACCAGCAGGAACACACGGTCAACCAGCAGAAATCCGGACTCTTTTGACCAATATTCACAATTGCATCATATTCGGTCAACTCCCCAAAATTAACAGTCATCAATATTAAACTCATTCCCGCAGACCATTTACTCCATGTAACCAACCGCACATTTAATTGCCTTTACTTTCTTTGGAAGGGTCTTTAAAGGTTTCGAATATTCAACACTAACACATCACATACTTCAAACCATAAAACAACTATCCAAACACAATGAGTTCCCCCAAACCAAACGTTGTTGAGGTTTCTTCTGATTCGTCTTCTGACTCATCAGGTGAAGGATGGAAAAAGTACTTTCCACCACAGAACACAAAGGAGAAGGCTGAAGGAACACCTTCTGAAGAGCTTCCAACCCCACCACCATATGTGGATGATTCATCAAGCTACCACTCGGATGATGATGAGCAAACGCAGCCACCTTCACTATCGGTCATACTAACAAGTGAAATTGAAAAGGCTGTGTCAGCAATGAGTAGGATCTCGGTGCCTGTGAAGAATCAATCACGTCCAAAGCCAGGCAAACAAGTGCTAGGACTCCCCAGGCCGAAGGTGTGGAATGCAATCAAGGACAAAGGAATCCATAAGACCATGCCTGACTTCAAGGGAAAGGGGAAAAGGAAGATGGAGTAGTGGTGTAGGTGTATGGCTTGTTGATGTTTTTAAGCTTGTGTGTTGCTTTTGTAAGTTGCAGCTAAGAATGCAACCATCTTATGATGAATAAATGATAGCCTCATGTTCTGTTGATACTGTTGTGTCCCAATAACACTAGCAACAATAAGAAACTTACTACTGCAAAACAAAGTTAAACAAAATACACAAACTAAAACAAATAATGGTTAGTGTACACAAAATATACAACAATAAGCCTCCCCTTAGGCTTATGCCTCCCCTCAATCACAGCAATCAGGGATTGATCATCCCAATATGAACCACCAAATAATTAAATCTTGGGCCATCAAAAGGTTTAGTTAACAAATCAGCCACATTTTCATCTGTGTGTATTTTAAGCACTTGAATGAGATGTTTTTCATTAGCATCTCTTATAAAATGGTGCCTAATTTCAATGTGCTTTGTTCTTTGGTGAAAAACTGGGTTTTTAACAATGCAAATTGTGCTTTGGTTATCAATAAAGATTTTGGTGTTCATAAAATTGAACCCATAGTCCAGCATTTGATTTTGTATCCAAAGTACCTGACCACAACAACTAGCAGCAGCAACATACTCTGCCTCAGTAGAAGATGTAGCCACAATGGTCTGCTTCTTGCATTGCCAAGAGATCAATCTCCTTCCCAGAAACTGACAACCCCCAGTAGTAGACTTCCTATCAAAGTTAGCACCAGCATAATCACTATCACTATAGGCTTCCAAAACAAATGGAGAATCTCTAGGATACCAGAGGCCCAAATTAGGTTGGCCTTTAAGATACTTAAAGATTTTCTTGACTGCATTCAGGTTGGAAGTCAAAGGTGTAACTTGATGTCTTGAACAAGCACTGACTGCAAACATTATATCAGGTCTAGAAGCTGTCAAATACATAAGTGAACCTATCATTGATCTGTAGTGGTGAACATTAACAGCATCATCAGGTTCATTGTTGGATTTTGGCTTTGGAGCTTCATAAGGAGTTGTGGCAGTCCTCACACTTTCCAAATCATACTTCTTAAGTATGTCCTACACATACTTTGCTTGGCTGATAAAAATACCATCTGGCTTTTGTTTGACTTGTAAGCCCAAGAAGAATGTAAGCTCACCCATAGCACTCATCTCAAATTCACCCTTCATCAATTCTTCAAATTTCCTACACCAAGCCTTCTTTGTAGAACGAAAGATGATGTCATCCACATAGACCTGGACTAGGATAATATCTCTTGAGTTCTTCTTAGTGAAAAGTGTCTTGTCAATGGTACCTCTTCTGTATCCATGCTTCAACAGAAAAGTAGACAATCTTGCATACCATGCCCTTGGTGCTTGATGAAGTCCATAGAGTGCTTTCACCACTTTGTAGACCCATTTTGGATTCTGAGGGTCCTCAAATCCTTTGGATTGAGTCACATAAACCTCCTCTTCAATCTCTCCATAGAGAAAAGCACTTTTTACATCCATCTGATAGACCATAAATCCCATATATGAGGTAAAGGCTAAAAATAGCCTAATGGCCTCTACTCTTGCCACTTAAGCAAACACCTCATCATAATCAATACCCTCCTCTTGCCTGTGACCTTGAGCTACTAATCTAGCTTTATTCCTTATCACAATACCTCTAGCATCTCTCTTGTTCTTGAGAATCCATTTTGTCCCAATTACATTCTTTCCATCAGGTAAAGGCACAAGCTTCCAGACATTTTGATTAAAAAATTGTTGCATTTCTTCTTGCATAGCCTCCACCCAAGCTGGATCTTCAAGAGCTTGTGAGACATTGCTTAGTTTAACTTGTGAAAGAAAGCAAGCAAAGAGACAATGTAGAAAGTCTGTGTGATTGTTCCTTTGCTGATTATGAACATAACTGACAAAGGCACTTTCACCGAACTTTGTTTGTTTCACCTTATTTCTTGTCTGAACAGCTGAGGTAGGATCACCAAGAATCAAGGATTGAGGATGAATGGTATTGATCCTCTTAGTAGCAACAGGATTGACTTCTATTGTGGATGCTAGATTATTAACATCGGGACTAATGTCATCATCATATGAGGAGGAGGTAAAAATGCCAGTACTTGGATGATGATGAATATCTTCTAATTCAGTTCCTGAAGACAGTGAGTTACCAAGATCTGTAGGTCTTGGATATCTTGTGAGAGGTTCAGGAAAGCCCAATGAATAATCAGAAGGAGTGGACAAAGGAGCAGCAGGAGTGGAGACACCAGCAGGAATATTAGAGCTACCAGCAGAATTGATAGTACCAGCAGTAACGGGAACATTACCAGCAGGAACCGAAGAACTACCAGCAGAATCCATATTCCTGCGGGCTTCAACTGCGGCTTGTCTTAAGAGCTCCTCTGTTTCTTTTGTGAATTCAAAACCAAACTTTTTAGCTGCTTCCTTAGCATCATGTTCTTGTCTTTGAAGCCTTGCAAGATCTTCTGCAAAACTTGAATCACCTTCACCCATGCCAGAAGTATCTTTAACTTCAGAACCTGCAAAGTGGTTAGAAGGAAAAGAAGGAACAACAATGGTTTGTTCATCACATTCAGAGTCTGAATCATCATCTGGGGAACCTGCATTGTTAGTAGGAGACTCCTGTGTACCTGCAGATTGATTAGCTTTGAAACGAGTATATCCTAAAGTATCAGTTAGATAGTCCAGGTCAAAATACCACTCATGACCTGCACCCTGAATGTTAGGTTTATCCTCAAGATATCTCAGGTTTAGAGTCTCTTCTATCTTTTTGGCAGATAAGTTATAAACTCTATAAGCCTTGTTATGTGCAGAGTACCCAACTATAAATCCCTCATCAGCTTTCTCTTCAAATTTACCCAAATGGTCACTGGTGTTTAGAATAGTCACATGACATCCAAAAGGTTTAAAATGACTGATGGTGGGAACTTTCCCACACAAAAGTTCATAAGGTGTTTTATTGTGAGGATTAGTGATCAATACCCTGTTCAAAACATAACAAGCAGTGCTAACTGCTTCAGTCCAAAACATGGTAGGTAGCTTAGAGTCAGCAAGCATAGATCTTGCAGCTTCTATAAGGGTTATATTCTTTCTTTCAGCAACCCCATTTTGTTGTGGGGTTTTGGCATTACTATAGTCCCTTTTAATCCCCTTTTTCCCACAGAGTTCAATTAAGTTAGAATTTTTAAACTCTGTCCCATTGTCACACCTTATAGTCTTAACCTTTTTATTTAGCTGGTTTTCAATTAAGGCAAGAAAGTCCTTAATCACATGAAAGGTTTCATCCTTGGTACCTAAGAAGAAAGTCCAACAAAACCTGCTAAAGTCATCTGTAATCACCAGGCAATAGTACTTATGGTCAATACTTCTGATGGAAGTAGGACCAAAAAGATCCATATGAAGTAACTGGAGAGGCTCAGTGATGGTGCTCACAGCTGTGATGGCCTTGTAAGAAGCTTTGTGTTGCTTTCCTTTGTTGCAGGCAACACAATTATGTTCATTTGTGAAGGTCTTGAGAGGAAGCCCTTTTACCAATCCATTCTTTGCTAACTTGTTGATGGTTTTGAAGTTAACATGAGCCATCCTTCTATGCCATTTTGTAGATTCATCCAAGGATGCCTTTGCCACCAAACAAGCTAGATCACCTTCAGGTTGGAGTTCATTTAAGTTGAAACTGTATAGATTGTGTCTTCTTGGAACTTTAAGTACTACTTGACTTTCATCAGGCAACTTGAAGTCTTTAGAAAGCATAAGACATTCAGTCTCAGTGAAGAGAACACTGTTTTTCTTGTCACAAATTTGTGAAACAGAGAACAGATTAAAATTCTGCAACTCTTCCACATAATAGACATTTTCAAAATCCAACTTGGAAGTTCTGATGGTTCCTTTGCCTGTTATTTTACCATCTCCACCTCCAAAAGTCACAGTGCCTCCTCTTATAGTCACAAAGTCCACCAACCTGTCTCTATTTCCGGTCATACTTCTAGAACACCCACTATCAACAATGCCTAAGTCTTTACTTCTATGAGGATTTTCCTACAACAAAAGAAAATACAACAACATTAGATACATCGGGAGACCCAAGCCATCACTGACTTGGGCCTGCCTAGTGGATCAGTAAGAAGTAAACCATGTAGATGGATGAGATCCACCATTGTTCTTGGACCCCTTTCTCAAATATTGGCCATTATGTCTCCAAGAACAACCTGCTGAGGACTTAACAGCAGTTTCCCATCTTTCCCCCCCTTTTTGCATTGGGTCATAATAAACAGGCCAATAATTATTCTGAAAGTAAGAGCTTGTAGGTCTGATGAATGGTCTAGCAGCATTTCTTTTCCAACCAGCAGGAATAGGTTTACCAGCTGGAACTGGTTTTTCGGCAGGAAATGGGTTACCAGCAGGAACTGGCTTACCAGCAGGAACTGGTTTACCAGCAGAAACTGGTTTACCAGCAGGAAATGTAGCTCTGCCAGAGCTCATTTGTGCTGCTTGAGGAACAAATGGGGGTATATTTTCAATATTATTCCACAATGGTCTAGATTGCTGTTGCCCAGCACACACACCCATTCTATTCTCATAAAAATCACAATCTTTAATAAGATGAGAATAACTACCACAAACAAAGCATGATTTATTTCTAAAAGATTTGTTCTTAACATGACTTCTTTTATTACACACAAACTTATCACAACCAAAACTAGAAATAGGATTGTTTTTAACAAATTGAAAAGAAATGTCTTCAAAAGAAACTGTCTTTGAATTGGATTCATCATCAGCTACTCTTGAGGAGAAGTCATCAGACTTGGGTGTGGGAGACTTTTCACTTGAATCACATGAGGCAAAGTCATTGGTCTTGGGTTTTGAGGATTTGTCACTGTTAGAACAAGAGACAAATTCATTAGATTCATAGTCAGAATCAGGCAAGTCATTGGACTTTTTTCCATAGGTCATGTGTGATTCATCAAAGTCTATGTTAGTGGAGGTTGGCTTAAATGTTCCTGTTATTGGTGGAGAAACAGACCTCATTTCTCCTTCACTAACATACTTAACAGGAATTTGATAATTTACCTCCTTAGGGGTAGGGTCAAATGTACTTGGCATACTAGGGTCATATACTTCATCTGGCCCTATATAATCCCCATATCCCAACCCAAGTTTAGTTTTCACAGACATAGAACTATCAACTAACTTGTATAGGTTTTTAGATGATTCTTTCCATTTATTAAACCTAGCCACTTCACTCTCTAACTTAGCCTGCAAATCCTGTTTCTCTAAATTCACCTTAGCATTTTCACTTTCAGAATATTTTAACAAATTAGTAGTGTTTTCCAAATCTCTTTCTAAAACCCTAATCTTTTCTTCATATGCCAACTGATTTGTTTGGTACCAAGCCTTTTGTTTTTCTAAAGTTTTAAGTGTACTTTTATAAGCTTGAACCTGAACATAATATTCTTTATATTGAGCTTCTACATCATCAAACTCCTTTTTAAGTTTAGCATAGTTATCATCACATCCAAAAGGACAAGTTTATACCTTAGATGAGATACCCATCAAAGCAAATTCCTCGGCCACATCTGCCTCATCTTCTGTCTCACATCCAGCAAGCATTCTGTAACACCCCAACCCGATAAGGGTAGAAGTATTACGTTATGGTGACATATCAAAGCAAACAAAAGCATATGACTAAATAATACAAAATGAATTTCAAAGGTTACAAGGAGAAAATCTGAAACTACAAGGTTACAAATGAATTACAATAATTACTAAGTCTAAATATCGTCTCTTCTAGTCATCTCTAATCCGGAATAGCTTCTAAGTCAAAGACACTCTCCACTCATACCCAGCTTTCTACTAAAACCTGCCGCAGGAAAAGAAATGCGGCTGAGCTTAAAAAGCCCAGTGAACAGATATATATACAAAGCATAACATAAAGGTAATAAGTATAAGCAACGAAGAAAATCAGAATACGAACGAAAAGTATAATCATGAAAGTCATACGAATTTTCAAAGATAACCAAGAGTCAAGAGTGCATGAGAACTGAATAGGAAATGAAACAAGAATGAAATGAAATAATGAAAAGGGTCATATAAGGATGTGCCATAAGAACTCCAAATCAAAATCTGTCAAATCATACACATATCATATCATAATCCATATAAGTATACGAAGAGGGGAGACCTCTAAGTAATAATCAAAAGTGTGAGAAGGAGTGCAAGGCACACACCACCTGGTCACCAAATCAAACACATACAAAAGTCCTAGGATGCATCCATACGCTCCCATCAAAAGTATGTATGTCAGTACTAGACTAAGCACACATAAGGTTGGCCAATAATAAACGCGTTATAATACAAATCATATCAAAAGGGGAACGCCGTAGATCTATCACACCTCTACGGAAGTGTCATGCCTAGGGTGCCATCCTAAACATGGTCCTGGTACCTCCAGAACTAGATAAGCTCAGGCACGGATCTATCATATCATATATCAAATCATAATCTAACAAGCATGGCAAGAGAAACAGATAGTATCTCAAAATAAGCATGGCAAAACATAATCATATCATATAATGGCAGAGACATTTAAATAAATGTCAGAATGAATCAAATGGAATGGCAATCATACAATGAAAGCCAAGAATCAAATAAGGGAATCATAGCAGTTATCGGATCATATGAAAATATCCCTACTGAAAAGGGAAAGAATATTTGTACCTCAACAAAATGCGCAACAAAAAGCAAATGAAACGAAAAGCAAACAGGAGATCACTCCTTCTTCACCCGATCTACAATAATCATAATCGTACTAATAAGTTTCATAGAATCATAATGTTTCATTTTAGTTCTCTTAACATTTTAGGTAACTTTCTATTTTTAGTAACTTTCCAAAAATAGTAACTTTCCTCATTTAGAAACTTTAATTATCAACATTCCCGTTTATCAAATCAAAGTACTAAAGATGACCATATTCATAGTTTAATGTTCATAATGTCATTTACATAAGTTTAGGGTTCATAATGTAGTTTTCATAATTTTAAGGTTTAATATGCAATTAATATAAGTTTAGGGTTTATAGTGCCATTACGATAAGATTAGGGTATAAAGTGTAAATATTATCAAGTTACATGTTTCCACAAGTTAAATCCTTTAGTTTTAAAAGAATGACCATTTAAACCCTTTTAGTATAGAAAATAACAATTAACACCTTTTTAACATCTTTTAAACTTCTTAACAGATTTACACATGAACTGGACCTGTTTAGTCGAATTTATTAATCATATAAGAACTCTGAAATAAAATCCCCAAAAATTCACACACGTACCCAGATGTCTTAAGTATTTTACATAATTTTTCCAGATTTTATTATTTAGCATAACTATAGTATAAAAATCCTTTTATCCATATCGTCCAGATTTCTATTCAGATTTTATATACGAAAAGTTTGCAGTTCAAAGCCCCAACAATATAATTTATAAAAATCTACAAAAATTCCAATAATTATTAGACATACTAAATATTAATCCTACAAAAGGAAATCTTCCAGTTCCACATGGTTTGCAAATTAAAATTCAAAAACACAGACGGATTTTCCAGACATACGAATTCCGATTGACACTTAATTTTCTAAAAATCAAAAAGTAACCTTCCAGGCCTCTAAAAATTACAAGATTAATTTTCCCAGATAGCTATTTCATTTAACTTAGTTTTAGACACTGAAAACACCCAAAAACACGTTCACATCAATTAGATACATTCGATTTAAGTTGGACCTTTTTCCAGATCAGTAGCAGTTCTTATAATATCATGTATTCTCTTAGGTTTTTGTCATTCCAATCCTTAGTTCTTACCACAAAATGATTATAGATGAGTCCATAACATGTTTAAGTCAATTATAACAGGTCTTAACCTAATCAAAACCAATAAATTCATCACACACTCACATAGCCGATTCATACATATTAGATTTAGGGTTTTTGATCATGATTTTATGTGACATCTTTTCAATTCATTTGACAAGACAAGAACATGAATATGACAAGGATGAACAAGGGAAGATGATGATACAATACCCTCGTAGATCAAACGAAGAACACGAATAACACAAGATCAAATCACCACAATATCTCCTCTTCTTCCTTCTTCTTGGTTCGATTGGCAGCCAAAAAAAAAAAAAAAAAAAAAAAAAAAAAAAAAAAAAAAAAAAAAAACACACAAAAGGTCGTATTAGGGTTTGTTAAAGGATCGAATGGATTAACTTTTGACAAGAAGAGGATTACCTTGAATACACTAGAACAAGAACACACCAAGAATCCTTCCTTGGCTGCTGTATGGATCGAATGGAGGGCAAGGAGAACCGAATTTTTTTGAGTGAGAAGAATTAGGGTTTTTTTTTTTTTTTTTTTTGGTTTCTTTGGTGATGTTCGGTTATAACAAAAAAAACAAGCCGTGTGTTTATTTTGATGGGCCAAATAGGGAATGGATGGGTTTATTTTGGGCTAGGATCAACCAAGTTCAATGCCTTCTTATTCAATATTATGGGCCGAAAATTATATGTGTATATAACACATCAAATGGATCGAAAAGATTAGTGCTAGATATAAGGATTTTATTTGTACTTATTATTTATTCGATGCATAGTTTATATTAACTTAATTTGTTTTGTAACTTAGGTTAAGTTCAACTGAAGTCACTTATATATTTTCATAAGTTCTTAAAAGTTCAAATTCGGATGGTATTTTAGTCCTTTCATATTATGTTAAGTTTCGGGGTTTTACACATTCCATAAACTTGAGCAGCACCTCTATCCTCATCATCTACCTCATGTTGTGACCAATCCACCATGGAATCAACAGATAGCAAGGCTTTAGGCTCCTCTGAGTCTAATTCTTTGAGCTTGAATGCAGAGTATCTGGTCTTATCGTCTGCCTTCTTTTCTTTGCATTCTCTTGCAAAGTGACCCAGTTGTGAACAGTTGTAACATCTAGCCTTCCTTTTATCGAACCTTGCTCCATCCTTCCTATTGAATTGGATTTTCCTGCTAGCCTTCTTTTCAAATTTGTTCACCTTCACTGAAAGCATAGCCATCTGCCACTTGATATCCAATTCTTCCAAGTCCATCTTATCAATCTGGTCAAAGTCTTCATATGCAAGCTGCTGTTGTGGTTCACTTTCAGCAACAAAAGAATGAAGCACATCTTCAATCACATTGCCAGACTTTGAATGTGTTTTTGGTGTAGCAGGGGTATATGAGTTTGATGAAGATGATGAGGTTGGGCTATCAGCATATGACATCTTGTTATTAGTACTGGTAGTACTAACAAATGCTGAGTGAGTTGGAGTATGTGAATAGCTTGAACCTCCTTTAATATCAATCTCAAGAGTCTTGAGTTTGTTATAGAGGTCATCAAAACTCAAGTAATCAAGCCCACCTCTTGCTTTGAGAGTGATGGATACCTGTGACCAGGAAGGAGGCAATGCTCTCAAGAACTTGGTATTGCAATCTTCATTATCTGGCCTTGCCTGCAGCTGATTGAGTTGGCTCAAAATCTTCTGGAACCTATCATAGCCTTTATGCAATCCTTCTGCTTCAGAGATCTTGAATTCTTGGAACTCCTGCTTCAGCATGGACTTCCTCATCTTCTTAGATTCATCATTACCTCCAAATCTGGCTTTAACAGCTACCCAGATGTCCCTTGCATCATCTAGGTGATGAAAATCACCCATGTGGTCTTCTGGGAGAGACTGAAGCAGCAAAGTTCTTGCTTTTGTCTCCCTTTGAACAGCAATATGTTCTTCTGCAGATACAGGGGGAAGAATAATGATGTTCCTTTTGGGATCTCTTCCTGTTTTCTTCTTATTGTTTCCATTCAGGATGATGTTCCAGAGGTTATGATCACTATTTGAAATCCAGTACTCCATCTTCATGGCCCATATCTCATATTCATCCTTCTTGAGGTAAGGAAATTTTGCATTGCTGTTTGAGACAGTGGTTGTGAGAATTTGTTGTTGGACATTCTGTGTTAATACAAAAGTTGGGCGTTCCTTGTTTGGATTCCTGTTCCCGTATCAATTGGATCTTAATGCTCGAGACCTGCGCACTAAGAGAACAAAAAACACCGTTAGGCTTATCGTGGGATTGTCTCCCACGATTATCCTCCGGCGTGAGAGTAAGTAATCGGTTTTAGGGTTTTAGTGAAGAGTTAGGGTTATAATATGATACCTTTAATGAGAGCCGAGATGCCCTTTATATACACACGAAATCCTTGTTGGTTTCGTGTTCCTCACTCCTCGGCGTATCTTCCCTTATTCGGTCCATTGATCCTTATCCCATAAATAAGAGATCCTATATCAAGGCCAATAATAGGTTTCGGATTTGGGCCGTTGTAAGCCCAAATCTTTATCGTGATAGCCCATGCGTGATGGGCTTGAGTATTGGTCGGGTTCATGACCCCAATGCGGACTATACGTCATCATGTCCCCCCAGTCTAGTATGCGCAAGGTGAAACTGCGGATGCTAGACTAACAACTGTAGCGAAAAAATATTCCATAATGCGTAGTGGGGAAGTTTCAAGTGTTTCCCGCCTAAAAAGCAATACAATGAATCTAGTCCAAGTAAATCCAAATATCCCTCGTAAATTGTGAGGGGTGGGTGAAAAAGTGTTTCACCTCTTGATCTCCCAGCCATACGATTAGAGCAAGTGGATGACACATGTCAATTATCTATGAGAGCATGTAACCCTATATAAAGTGTTGTCTCCATTTCACTGTGGCTATCACAGTAAAAACGTCCATTGCCGCCATTGTTAAAAACTCTAAACAGCGAACAAGAAATCAACAACTCATAAGGTAATAGTGCGTGCGCTGCAGAATCCATTGAATTCTAACCATGGTTCTTCAATTGTCCGACTTTACATCCGATATATCCGAGGACGAACTTCGTCAGTTCACCTCGGATTATTATATCCCGATCGCGTTGCACCCGGTGGTTCCGGTGGCGACTGCGTCCATAGCGAACTTCCCTGAAGGGAAAGTAGGGGTATATACACGCTTCTTTGAATTCGCTAACCAACGTGTGCCCATTTCCCTATTCTTGTGCGATGTTTTAAACCACTATCGTCTCCATATTTCCCAACTGCACTGTATAGGTGCAGCAAAAATAACAAATTTTGAAGTAAATTGTCGCTTGTTGGCGATTGACCCCACAATCCATTTGTTCCGCGCGTTTTATCACTCGTCGTGGTCAAACGGGTGGGTGTCCTTTTCCAAGCGCGCAGGGCGACTGCAGTGCTATACGGAAAAGTTAGACGCACTTAGGAATTGGAGGGAGAAATTCTTTTGGGTTGATGATGCATTTTTTCCATGGATTTTTGAGTTCTATACCCAAGAGTCATTACCGAAGGATGAGCGCCCCATCCCTGGAACGTATAGCGCAGATGATGCGGAAACGATTAATGTCAATCGCCTCCCTATCAACGCTTATCCGGAAGAGTTTTTAGTGCATATGGGCATTAGTCGCAACTACTTCGGAGGTCCTGACGAGGTGCCAACCTTTTTGGATGAGAATAACCGGGGTGGGTGCTTGTCTTTTCTTCTCCTTCGCTCAGTAGTGTAAGCGCTCATCACTATTATAGCTTTTGTAACCTTCTTTGTGTTTGTTTGTGGTTTGTTGCGCAGAGATGGATCTATTCAGCGTGGTGCGCTTGGCGAGACCCAAACAGGTGACCGTAGGAGTGCGCCCTTTAAGAGAAGGTGAGGAGCCAATTCTGGAGGCTATCGCGGGGCGCACTATGGAGATCGTACAGGAGGAGCCAGAGGATGAACCCCCCCAGTTGTTATAGAGGCGACTCCTATTCGCAGTTTTCCACCTCCTGGGGTACAAGGCCATGTGGTAGAGCCATCGCCCATAGACTCGTCAGAGAGTGTGGGGATTGCCATGTCTGAAAGTGGGCCCGAGGAGGCTAGCCAAGGGGTGAAGCGCAAGAAAACATCTGGTGATGATGGCGCGGGTACATCTAAAAGAAGGCGCCATGTTATCTCTTGCGGGCAATCATCGGAAGAGGATGCGTCGCCACCTAAAACTCCTCCCACCAAGTAAGTAATGAGACTTGTATCTTTTAGATCTTCAATTCTTTATTCCGCGATGATACTATAAAGTAGCTTTGTTATTTGCGTGCAGTGTTGAAGCTGCTGATGATGATGCTGCGCGTGTTGGGAATTCGCCACCCAAGGCGAGTCCCTCTCATACTGATGATCTTGCGCAGAAGAGCCAAGAGACTGAGCCGAAGGCGTTTGAAGATGTGCCAACGGACCAACTAATAAAGGAGCTAGGTTTGGCTGCTGCACACCAGGCCTCCTTAGTTGCACAACTACGATCAAGGTATGCTGGTGAAGGTAGCCGCTATGTGCAGAAAGATGAGGAGATTGCGCTTCTGAAGGCGCAGTTGGCTGATGCTCAGGCTGAGGTAAAGGCAACAGATGCGTATGCTCAGAAGCTTGCTGATGAGAAGATGTCATTACTTGCCCAAGTGAGCCAAGAGCGTGCTGGGTTAACAGATTACAAGGCCACTTTTCTTTGGGTCTTGAAGTACATGGAGCTTAACAAGAGCGCTCACTTCTCTAGATTGGATGACTTTCGTAAGGCTGTGGAGGGGGCGCTTGAGAAGCAGGAAATTAAGCTGCGCAAGCTCAGTGTTGAGTATGATGAAGAGCTGTACCCACACCTGGTATCTTCGATTGCTGAGCGCAGGTGGCTTATCAGCCATGGTTTGCGCCTTGCTGCTTTGAGTACGCTGGAGTCTCAAGAGGTGAGGGAGGCATTTGGGGATGTTGTTGAGCGCGCGTTGGCTCGTGGCAAGGCACAGGCTATAGAGGAGCTTTCCGAGAGCAAGTTGTTGACAGTGCCTGCCGCACAAGTACCAGGTTATAATGCTGATGCCTATGATGAGCTTGTCGCTGCTATGGAGAAGATGAAGCTGTTAGATCTTCCTCACATTGCTCAACTGGAGCGCGATCAGGATTACCCCATAGGTGTTATTATGGAGGGGTTAACCTTGGCTAGGCACGCAGCAGAGGACGCAGAGGCACAAACTGATTACTTTCTTAAGCCAGATGTGTCGCAGCTGCAGGTACCTATCTTTGCTCGTCCTCGCAACATCTTGAATCCTTTTGCCCTCGAGAAGGAAATCCCGCTGAAGGAATCCTTAGAGGCCCATACCATGAGGCTTGCGAAGAAGCAGGGTGTGAAGGGGAAGGCCATCCTTTGTGGTATTGGTGCTGCGCATATCCCCAGATCTGATGGAGTACCTGTTAGTGTACCGACAGTGTCGCCCAAGGATCATGATCTGCTAAAGAAGCTTGAGGAAGCTGGGAGTGTTGCGTACCATGGTAGCAGTTCGGAGCTTAGACGCTCCAACAGCCTTTAGGTTGTTTTGTTTTGGTGATGTTTTGTAATAGGTTAACATTTTGTTGCACATGTGCATGTTAAATCTATACTTTGTATGAACCCGTAGTCCATAGAAAATGATATTTTGAAAGTGCGATTTTACGCATATTCTATGTGATTGTGGTTATGATGAACTCAAATAAGTACATTTTATTACTATCATTTATCCTATTAATTTGACTTGTTTTACTATATTATGTATGAGGATTGATACTTAATCGTTTACTTTTGTAATTCTCAGGTAAAAACAAGCATTTGGTGAAACTTGGCGATTTTGGACTAATAATGGAGCAAAACATGCATAAAGTGAAGAGTCTACTGAAATGGACAAGATCAAGTTAAATCTGCTCCAGATGCGCCGCATCTCACTCATGACATGCGCCGCATCTCTATCAAGATATCACCAGATACGATCCAAGATATAAGAGGACATGCGCCGCATCTAATCATGGAGTTACGCTGCATCTTCTGGCAGTGTACGAATATTCCTGAATATTATAATCTTAGACCCCACGCGAAGTTAAGTACATGCGCCGCATCTACTTACTAGATGCGCCGCATCTTCCCTCAGACAGAAACTATAAATACCCCGTAGACCAGACGAATTAAAGAGTTCCAAAGTTTTAACCTAAGACCGAAGACCAGGAACCAAGGACGAATTCAGTCAAGGAGGCAGCACAAGACACACCCAAATCAAAGATACAAGAGCTGTAAGAAGGTGCTGCATGTGTTTAATTCATTAAGTAGTTTTGTTTTATTGTGTTAGCAAACTTTAATTCATCAGGATTGGTGGCTTGTGTAATGTGACAACGAAAGATTGCACTCCCTTTAATACTTGCTTTCCCATCAATTAAAGTTTATATGTTGATGTCTTTGGTTACTACTTATTAGTGCATTGATAACCTCTGTGTTTATTAGTGGCTTGCGGGCATTTGACTGCGGGACATAATGTGGCTCCCACGGTTATTACTAAATTGATCACTTAGGAATAACTTTTAGACATAAGTAATCATTAAGGGTTTACTCGCCGATAAGAATAGGACCAACGAGAAAGGGTTAACTACATACACTTCATATAAAGCTATCAATAAAACAAGTGACAATCTACTTAATCATAAGGACAGCCCTCTTATTGTCTCGAGTATTTATCTGTGTACGTGTGTGCTACTTGCTGATTCGTGCCTATTGGTTTATTTTATTATTTAATTGCAAACAAAACCGTGCCAGTCTCTCAGGCTGAAACCCCCTTGCGTTAGGATATTAAAATACTAATTAGAATAACGAGATAATACGTTCCACTCCTAGTGATCGACACTCTACTTACCATTATATTCATACTGACCGGGTACACTGCTCGTTAAGTGTGTGTGTTATTGATAAGTCGGCTAAATATAAATTTAAAACTTGAGTAGGCATTAAAACTGCTAAAACTATACTACGACACGCATACGCATCAAGTTTTTGGCGCCGCTGCCGGGGAATGAATTGTTATTATCTGTTAATTTGATTAGTATTTTAATTAGGTTTTTCTTTTTATTAAATTAATTGCATCATTGTATTATTTTGCATATTTGTTGTATTGTGTGTTAATTGTTTTCTTTTATTTTTGTGTGTTTATTTTTGTTTGTGTGTTTAATTTTTTTGTTTTTATTTTTCGTATATTTTCTGTTCTGCTATCGTTGTACTGTGCTAAATCAAACGATACGGCGCATCTGATCTCTCAGATACGGCGTATTGCGTTTAATTTTTAAAAATACAACGCGTTTAATTAATTCGATACGACGCATCTTTTCCCCAAGATACGGCGTATCTGTTTTTAATAAGAAAATTTTTTTTAAAAGCGATAAAGTAATACGACGCATCTGCTTTTGCAGATACGGCGTATCTGTTTTTGATAAAAAAAAAATTTTCTAAACGTTAACGCCATACGACGCATCTGCTTTCGTAGATACGGCGTATCTATTATTTTAATTAAAAACAGTTTGCGAATTATTAAACAGATACGACGCATCGATCTATATCGATACGGCGCATCTTTCTGAATCAAAAATCGATATTTATTTTTAAAACGTAACGAAAATACGGCGCATTAACTTTCGTTAATACGACAAATATAATTTGATAAATATAGTTGATTTTTGATATTTACTTTGATCGGTCCGCTACTCTCGTGTGCAAGTTGTTTATTTTTCAGGATAAATGATGACTCAAGCATCACCAAGCGAGATTACATTCTGAACTAAACCGAGAGAAGATTGCTGGAGTGATCAAAACGTAACCTCTTCGATTATTCAACCAGCCCTAAGGGAAGTCCTCTCCACTATAACCTCAGTTTTATTATCCACACTATACATCTGATTCAAATCGTAATCTTAATTTTGCACGCTTAAAAACGATATTTGTTCCTAACCTCGGAATAAATCCTTATCCACTAAACAATAAGATTACAGTTATTAATAAAACGTTTATGCATATTGCTCTTATCTTGAATTTATTTATATGGTATGCCGTTTAACCCCAATTGGATGTATAGAGAATCGTGTTGCGGAGGCCAAGGTACGTTCCTTATTTGAATTTCGTTCACTAACATAGCGATACGGCGGATCTAAAAATCCAAAGCGCCGTATCTCTGGCCAACTAGAACATATTGACTAGTCAACGAAATTAAATAGATACGGCGCATCCCAATTTTCCAATACGGCGCATCTCTTCGCCCTATAAATACGACGGGAATGCGCCGGATCTAAACTTCTTACCGCATAAACACACACAGTTAAGAACCTTCACACACTAAAAGTTACACTCTAATTCCGATCATTCTTCTTAAACCCACCTCTAATCCGGTCTATAATTCATCACCTAATCATCTAATTAAGGTAATTATTCCATTTTCGATTTAATCTTGATCAATGCGAAAATTAGGGTTTATATGATTGAATCGATTTGTGCCTAAATGATGTTGAGATATGATTAGAACTTGCTCTAGATGATTTCCCCCGTATTTAATTTGCATAAATAATTGAACTTATAACCTAATTTGATTTTGCGAAAATTAAGGTTTTGGGTTCGATTTTGAATATTTAGCGGGAAGGCGAACTAGTAGTGGTGGAATGAGATATTAGAACTGATATAAGGAGTATATAATACTGTGATATTTAGTGGTAGTTTACGTCACGGATACGGATTCTTGATAAACGTGTTTGACCCTTTATTTTATACTGATATGCTTTTAGATGCAGCGCATCTAGGTTGATTAATGCGGCGTAACGACCTATTTCAAAATTGATAAAATTCTAGATACGCCGTATTGATTAATATAGATACGACGCATCTCCATACGCCGTATCTATTGTCTTGCACCGCATCTCTTATATTTCATGCAGATACGCCGCATTGATTTAATCCAATGCGCCGTATCTACCTATTTTGCAGACTGTTTACTGACTGTGAATATCTATTTCAGATGGCATTACCAGAGGTCACACTAAGGCATCAGTGGCTACAATTTGAGAACATGGGACTTACTCCTACCGCTCTAGAGGATTACTTGCATAGGCTTGACTCGATTTACTTCAAGAAAATATTCAGAGTCCAGGTTTTGAATTTTGACGATGTGGGATTGATCGGTGGTGGACATGCAGCTGCGAGTTTACAGCATCGGATGGAGATGGTAGTTGTTGGAGATGATGAGGAGGCGGTGTTTAGGTCTAGTGCGTGGGAGAGACTATTTAGGATTGACGAGCCTCTGATTAGGGAGCTCATGCTGGAGTTCTTTAGCACGATTCATTACAGGGAGACGGATTTGGAGATTGATACAGCTGACACTCTGGTATTCAGGTTAGGAGGTGTGCATAGGCAGATGTCGATGAGGCAGTTTATTTTGGCCATGGGGCTACACACTGAGGAGGAGCTTGGATCTGCTGTGTTTGCCAGGTACTGGGCTGAGAGTTTACGGGTTGTCCCTGACAGAGGGGTATTCAGTGATTACTGGGTTAGGATTTCTTCGATGGGTGACATCATTACTTCCACCCCATCCTACACATTGATCAGAGAGCCGATGAGGCGGCTATGCCACCGTTTGATTGCACTCACCATTGCTGGGAGGGGTCAGTCACCTGAGAAGGTGACCACTCTGGACCTCTTCCTCTTGAGGAGTATGGATGAGGGGTTGTGTGTGAACATCCCCCACTTCTTGGCACACTACCTCCACCGATCAGCTGCTGGGAGAGATCGGAGGAGCCATATGACTGGCGGGCATTTTGTTTCTCGGTTAGCCCGCCATTTCGGAGTGATTAGAGCAGAGATTCCAGCAGGGCTGGAGGTTGTGGTGGCCCGTCTCCCGGTTATCGATAGGGACTATTTGGTTAGACTCGGGATCTGCCAGGTGGCTGCGGGAGGCCACTTTTGGGCAGCATTAGGGCCCGCCAGAGCTGCAGGGCCAGAGGCGGAGCAGGGAGGACCTCAGGGACCTCCGGCTGCTGCTCCTGCCGACGAGGAGGTGCCACAGGCACCAGTACCCCCACGCACCATTGGTCAGAGACTTGAGGCAGTCGAGGGAGAGTTGAGAGCCCTGAGGAGGGACTCTGAGTGGGTGGTTAGGAGTGTGAGCAGACTTTTGGAGCATCAGGGTATTACCCACACCCGTCCAAATGGTACTGAGGTTGCGGGAGTGGCACGTGCATACGAGCGCAGAGTCCGCCAGAGGACTGATGGAGCCAGCACTTCCGGGACCCATCCAGACGACCACACTCACCCATGATCTTACTCTCTTGATTTTACAGACATTGTTCCACACATTATTATTATTTTTTGGATTGTACTGATCACTATTCTCATGTATATATTTAATGTTTCAGTTTATATTTCTTGTTATATCTGATGAAGACTGGCATTAAGTTCAGCATGAGAGTACGAGAGGACGTGAGAGATTAAACCGTGGAACGAGTCATTTTACAACAGGTTGTTAACAGTCTGTTTGGTATCTACATGCGCCGCATCTGTTTAACAGATGCGACGCATCCTATCCTTTATTTCGTTTTATTTTTGTTTCAGGCCGCATGAAGATACGGCGCATCTCAATCCTGAGATGCGACGCATCTCCTGCAATGGTCATATCTTATTTTATTTCTCTGCATTTTTATTTTCGACTTTAAAACTTTTTATCAGTTTATTTTAATGCGGCGCATCCCTGGTTAAGGATGCGGCGCATCTTTATTCTGATCCGTATTAATTCCAGGCTCGATACGGCGTATCTTCTTCCATAAGATACGGCGCATCGACTGACCTGATGATTTTCATTTTTAATTTTTAAAGTTTTATTTTTCCTAACTACTAATGTATTATGCAAGTTTGAACCTTTCTTATCTTAGGTGTATTTTAAAGTGTTGGTGGTATTATAGTTTCCTGGATTTCCTGTGGATACATCAAGTATGAAGCTTTAACATTCTAATCCACAAGAAAGATGATTTTTGCTCTTATACTAATGGAGGATCATACCGAGCAAATCTCAGGGGAGTTTTCCTGTTCTAATTCTTTTATTTTCCAGTTTTTAACCTTTTATACAAACAACGAGGACGTTGTTTAACTTAAGTGGGGGGATTGGAGAATTAGAACACTTAACAATTACTTGTCCTAAACTTTTTCAAAAATTATGCTTAAAATGTGCTTAATATATCAAACTTAAAATTTTTTTTAGCATGTTTTTGTTTAAGATCTAAGTTGCATAGCTGCACACATGACGTTATTTTCAAAAATTGTGATTTTCCAAAATTCACAAATCTATGAGTGTGCCGGTGACTTGTAAACTTTAGAACTTGGCTTGTATACTATTCGAGACCACCATAATGAGTATTATTTATATAATTGGAATGACTTGTCTAAATTGGTAAAATTCTAGGATTACACCCAAAATAGCCTTTATTATGTTATGTGTTATTAGCTAACTACACTGGTTAGTTAACCCCCGTATAAACCCTTTTGTTACTCTCATTTTTAGAGTAAGATACCCCTAGAAAAACACTCAGAGCCATTCCTTTCGTTTCTTACACCTATGTTTAAAATGTTTCGTTACACCTTACACCTTAGCCTACCCTGTAGATTAGAATCCGTGGTTGGTTAATTGCTATAGGCAAAGTGTGTTTCTTTACATTACCTGTGTTCGCGTGCGTAATTCATTATCTTTGGTTAGGTCGGGAAATTGCACAATGCAATTGGAGTGAAAGTAAATATTGTATATCTTTGAGTTTATTTTTCGTGTGTTTACTACTTTCACTATTACCGTTATTTCTGAAGTATGAGAAGTATGGAAAAATTATCCAGAATTATCATTATAGTGATGTGGTGAAATTTTACACATCTATGTTTATGATTAAAGTAAAAAAAAAAAAAAAAAAAAAAAAAAAAAAAAAAAAAAAAAAAAAAAAAAAAAATGAGAAAAGAAAAAGAAAAAGGGAGAGTTGGATGTTTGTTAAACCAACTTATGTAAAGTTATGTAAGTGGTCGATATCACCACTATTTGTTGTACTATATCTATGGATTGAATGGGAATTGGCAGTTATGGGAACGCCAATTAAGGTTTATTCTTTGATTAAGATCTTGTTGAGTATAATTCGTGTCTACCTAAAGTGTGTGTTTCAAGTGTTAAAGCGTGAGTTATTCGATGATATGAGTCTTATTCATGGGATGGTTGGGATAGTGATTAACCACACTTAGGATTTTAATTTATTTGTTTTGTTTATTTTTCATTTTACACCAATTTATATCCCAAATGTTATCCATGCCCTTTATTATTCTTTATCCAACCAAACCTTTGATTTATTGAGATTAGGGATTTGAGCAATCTTAAGTATCGTAGTCGTAGATTCGGCTATGTATTTATGATTTTGTCGCCCTTTTTGATATATTATTATTGGCGAAGTTTGGACCTATCTTTAGCCTATTCGAGTTAAGGATTTGAGCAATTGCAAGTATCGTGTTCGTGGATTCGATCATGTATTTGTGATTTTGTCGCCTTTTCTGGAATTTGAAATCGATAGTGAAAAGAGAATAATTAACCCTTAAGCCTAAAAACCCTTTTTACCGCTTTAGACTTGTTATTCCTTAGCTTTAGTGGAGGAGATGTGTATACTTGCCAAGCTTATGATAGAATATTCGTCACGACTGGACAGTTAAACGATTAGATTTGCTTTTATCAACTTATTTTATTTTACTTCTAATTCGTTAAGTGTTTAGTTGTGTGATTATGACAAAAACGAATACATGCTTAAATATAAAAATAAATCCTAACATCTTTTAGGATACATTTTCATAAGATTTAATCTAAGGTTTACTTGGGGACAAGTAAAGTTCAAGTGGGGGGATATTTGATGAACTCAAATAAGTACATTTTATTACTATCATTTATCCTATTAATTTGACTTGTTTTACTATATTATGTATGAGGATTGATACTTAATCGTTTACTTTTGTAATTCTCAGGTAAAAACAAGCATTTGGTGAAACTTGGCGATTTTGGACTAATAATGGAGCAAAACATGCATAAAGTGAAGAGTCTACTGAAATGGACAAGATCAAGTTAAATCTGCTCCAGATGCGCCGCATCTCACTCATGACATGCGCCGCATCTCTATCAAGATATCACCAGATACGATCCAAGATACAAGAGGACATGCGCCGCATCTAATCATGGAGTTACGCCGCATCTTCTGGCGGTGTACGAATATTCCTGAATATTATAATCTTGGACCCCACGCGAAGTTAAGTACATGCGCCGCATCTACTTACTAGATGCGCCGCATCTTCCCTCAGACAGAAACTATAAATACCCCGTAGACCAGACGAATTAAAGAGTTCCAAAGTTTTAACCTAAGACCGAAGACCAGGAACCAAGGACGAATTCAGTCAAGGAGGCAGCACAAGACACACCCAAATCAAAGATACAAGAGCTGTAAGAAGGTGCTGCATGTGTTTAATTCATTAAGTAGTTTTGTTTTATTGTGTTAGCAAACTTTAATTCATTAGGATTGGTGGCTTGTGTAATGTGACAACGAAAGATTGCACTCCCTTTAATACTTGCTTTCCCATCAATTAAAGTTTATATGTTGATGTCTTTGGTTACTACTTATTAGTGCATTGATAACCTCTGTGTTTATTAGTGGCTTGCGGGCATTTGACTGCGGGACATAATGTGGCTCCCACGGTTATTACTAAATTGATCACTTAGGAATAACTTTTAGACATAAGTAATCATTAAGGGTTTACTCGCCGATAAGAATAGGACCAACGAGAAAGGGTTAACTACATACACTTCATATAAAGCTATCAATAAAACAAGTGACAATCTACTTAATCATAAGGACAGCCCTCTTATTGTCTCGAGTATTTATCTGTGTACGTGTGTGCTACTTGCTGATTCGTGCCTATTGGTTTATTTTATTATTTAATTGCAAACAAAACCGTGCCAGTCTCTCAGGCTGAAACCCCCTTGCGTTAGGATATTAAAATACTAATTAGAATAACGAGATAATACGTTCCACTCCTAGTGATCGACACTCTACTTACCATTATATTCATACTGACCGGGTACACTGCTCGTTAAGTGTGTGTGTTATTGATAAGTCGGCTAAATATAAATTTAAAACTTGAGTAGGCATTAAAACTGCTAAACCGCAACGACACATCACGCGCATCAGGTTATGATGTTTATACTTAGTTATCTGTCTTTGCGTACAAGACGTCTATGTTATGTCTAAGAATCAAACCGTTATATAAATGCACTTTAAAAAAGAATTACAGGAGTCTATAATCACTTTTAACATAATCGTGTATGAAATTCATGACTTAATGTCAAGCGCGAATATATATGAAATTCACAAGTGTATGGGTTGGCATGCAGCGTACTGCGAATACCATATCAAGGGGTTAAGAGTCTTAACTCCTAATTTGTTAAACGCGCACAGTGTGCATTGTTGTGTATCCGTCGTGGGCTGCACAATGAACTTACTCCAACGTCTTGAGAGTAAGGTGTTTAACAAGGATGCGTGATCCGATGTTGATGGGTTTGCAACCCTCTTACTCAACGAGTTATTTAGTAGGTTTACTCATCCTTTACCATCGTGGGTTTTAACAAGTGCATGCACGCCATGTAGGCAAAAGGTAATATAACAACAATATTGAGACATAAATAATATGTAAACAATAAAGAAAAGTGTGTCGCGGAGTTAGCTAGAAACCGCGACATTTAATTAATACTTGCAAGTTTTTGGAAAAAGAAAGACATTTGCCAAAATGAAACGAAAATGTAAATACACGGATATTTATTGAGCACTTACTAAAGTGCGGAAGTGTCCGTGGGCGGGGTCGTAACCTTTCCTAAAGATAGCATCTCTTGAGATTGCAAATGTTCCATGTGCGTTGTAGCTCACGGCCATCCATGTCACGCAGCTTGTACGCGCCTTTTCCTAGTGCTTCAACGACCTCATAGGGTCCTTCCCACTTTGGTCCAAGTTTACCTGTATCTTCTGCGTGGCTTGCATCATTAGCGCGATATACAAAGTCACCTGGTCTGAATGAGGTGCTTCGAACTTTAGCATCGTAGTATCCCTTCATTTTTCACTTGGCTTTTGCCTCACGTATAGCTGCGCGTTCACGCCTTTCTTCCAATAGGTCCAAGTCTATACGCCGTTCTTCGTCATTAGTTGCGACATTAACTTCCGCGGTACGAATAGTTGGCATCCCAATTTCAGCTGGTATGACAGCTTCTGTCCCATAGACAAGAGAAAAGGGAGTGTCTCCATTGCTAACTTTGATTGTCGTGCGGTGCGCCCATAAGACATGCGACAATTCATCCACCCATCTTCCTTTGTGTTTGTCCAGGCGCGCTTTGATTCCTTCGCCCAGACTACGATTTGCGCGCTCAACCAAACCATTGGTTTGTGGGTGTTTAACTGACGCGAAGTGTTGTGTAATATTTAGTTCTGCGCACCAGTCTTTGAATGGGTTATCGCGGAATTGTTTTCCGTTGTCCGAAATGATTTCCCCAGGTAATCCAAAGCGGCATACAATATTCTCCCAAACGAATTGTTTTACTTGATTACCTGTGATTGTTGCCACTGCTTTTGCCTCAATCCACTTAGTGAAGTAGTCTATAGCCACAATAAGAAATTTCAGTCCCCCTGCTGCAACAGGGAAGGGACCCGCAATGTCGATACCCCACTTATAGAATGGCCATGGATAAGTGATAGGCATTAGCTCTTGTTGTGGTCTGCGCGGGATGGGTCTATGAACTTGGAAGTCGCTACATTTCTTTATCACATCACGCGCATCGCGATGCATAGTGGGCCAGTAGTATCCTGACCGCAAGGCTCGTGCTACGATGGACCGTGGTCCTGAATGCATACTGCATGAACCGGCATGGATCTCTCGGAGTACGTAATCTGCCTGAAGAGGTCCAACGCACCGAAGCCATGGTTGTAGAAATGAGCGCCGATATAGGATACCATCTCGAAGTTCGAACCTCTGCGTTGTGCGCCGTATCCGTCGAGCGTCCTTCTGCTCATGGGGCAATATGCCTTTGCTTATAAATTCGACAATAGGGGTCATCCACGTAGGATTCTCCTCCTCTATTACCGTGGATATCTCCATCTTCGAGATGGATTTATTTTTTAGGATCTCCACCAACACTTGTTTTGACAGGTGCGCAAAGCTTGTAGATGCGATCTTGCTTAGCGCATCCGCTTTTTTGTTTTCACCTCTAGGAACTTGTTTAATGGTAAACCTGTCAAAACCTTGGATTAGTGACTTGGTCTTGTCGAGGTATTGAACCATGTTATCCTCTTTAGCTACATATTCGCCCAACACATGGTTGGCTACTAATCGGGAATCCACATTTGCTTCTAGGTTGCGTACACCCATTCGAGTTGCAATGCGTAATCCAGCGATTAGGGCTTCATACTCTGCCTCGTTATTCGTAGTTGTGAATTCAAAGCGCAGTGCGTAAGTGAATTCCATTCCTTCTGGATTGGTGAGGATAAGGCCTGCGCCCGACCCATCTACGCATGAAGATCCATCCGTGAACAGGACCCATGGTTCTTGTAGTTCTACCTCGCTCTGTGGAGGTGCAGCATCGGTGTCTGGTTTTTCGATGATGAAGTCTGCTAGTATTTGCCCCTTAACCGCAGTGCGTGGTCTATAAGAGATGTTATACTCGCCTAGCAATACACTCCACTTTTGTAGTCGCCCCGATGCGTCGGGTTTGGAGATAACTTGCTTGATTGGTTGGTCTGTGATCACCGCTATTGGGTGCGCTTGAAAGTACCTGCGCAATCTTTTGGCGGCGAATACTAATGCCAAGACCAACTTTTCCATTGGGCTATAGTTAATCTCTGTCTTCTTGAGCGCTTTACTTACAAAATATACCGGTGTTTGTACGAAATTCCTATCTGTCAGTAGCACCGCGCTGACTGCTCCATGAGTCGCAGACAAGTACACAATTAACTCCTCCCCTGGTCGGGGCGCGACTAGCTTGGGAAGCGCTGCTATATGTTGCTTAAGCTGTGTAAAAGCTTCTTCCGCTTCTGTAGTCCAACGAAAGTCTCCCTTCTTTGTACACTTCTTGAGTGTTTTAAAGAGGGGGAGTGACTTATCTGCTGATTTGGATAGGAATCTGTTCAACCCGGCTAGTTTTCCATTCAGAGACTGGACTTCTTTCAACGTGCGTGGTGAAGGGAGTTGGATGACAGCCTCTGTTTTTTCTGGGCATGGTTTAATGCCATCAGGTTCTATCAAGTATCCAAGGAACATGCCTTCTGTAGCGCCAAAAGTGCATTTCTTAGGATTTAACTTCATGTTGATCTTTCTTAGTGTTCTAAATGTTTCTTCAATGTCGCGGACCAATTCGCCTTCGGTATGGCTTTTTATGACAAGGTCGTCAACATAGACCTCTAGGTTGCAGCCCACTTGCTTTTCAAATGCATTATCTACCAATCGCTGGTAGGTGGCGCCCGCATTCTTTAGGCCAAAAGGCATCTTTGTATAACAGTAGACACCGTGGCTTGTGTGGAAGGCTGTTTTTTCCTCGTCTTCTTTAGCCATTTGGATTTGGTGGTACCCTTTGTATGCGTCTAAAAAAACATTTAAAGGGGTATCCGCATAAAGATTCTACCTTCCAGTCTATCTCTAGTAGTGGGTAGCAGTCTTGTGGACATGCTTTGTTGAGATCAGTGAAATCCACGCACATCCGCCAACTACCATCACTCTTCTTGACCATCACTGGATTGGAGAGCCAGTCATGGTAATAGACCTCTTGCATGATACTTGCGTCAACAAGTTTGTGCACTTCCTCTAGAATGGCTTTTGCGCGCTCTGGAGCCTGGCCGCGCTTTTTCTGCCGTACTGGGGAGTATCCTTGTCGGATCTTCAACTTGTGTTCAGCAATCGAGCGTGGCACACCAGTCATGTGCTTTGGTTCCCATGCGAAGATATCCAGATTCTTTTGCAAGAGTGCGCACACGGCAGCTCTTCCTTTATCAGACAGCGATCCCCCGATCGATACTTCTTGCTCCGGGTAATCAGGATGAATTGCGACCTTCAGGTTTGATACTTTAGCTGCGCTCTGTTCTGGGGTGTGTTTCGTCTCACATGTAATCGTGTTACACTCTCTAGGTGGCGCGGCGTTGTTGTAGATGGTGACAATGCCGCCTTCTACCGGGAATTTTAGCATCCCATGTGCTGTGGACGGTACTGCGCGTATTGCCAAAATTCCTGGTCTTCCGATAATGCCATTGTACGGCGAAGGAGATCTGATCACCATAAAATTCATCCAGGCCGTCGTGGAGTGTTCCTTATTACCAACAACGACTAGTAGTCGTAGTTGCCCCATGGGCCATATCTTTTCTCCCGTGAAGCCAGTCAACGACGTCGTGGCCGGGCTTAACTGTCTTTGTATCTCAGGTCGCAATTTTTTGAAACAATGCTCATACATTATGTCTGCTGATGCCCCTCCATCAACATACATGCGGTGGATATCGTGACCCCCCGCATTTATCTCGATGGTGAGTGATTCCGCCACTGCGTTGTCCGCAGCCAAGGTGGGGAAAGAGATTTCGCTTCCATGAGAAAATTTCTGGCTGACCTTTTGCCTAGTCTTTCGCTGCCATGATTGTATCATGTAGATTGTGTCAGCCTTGTCCTTAGGTGCTTCTTTCTTGCCCCCGGTCTTCTGTTTGTCTTAGCTTATCAATTAGTTGGCGCAATTGGACACACTCATTGGTGGTGTGGCCCTTCTGTCCATGATACTCGCAGTATCCGTTCCCTACGCGCCGATCTTCTGGGGTGCGCATCGGTGGGGGTCTCGGAAAGTTCGCGCCTTCCGTCGCAAATATCTCCTTTGGAGTCTTCGTTAGTGGGGTATACTTGTCATTCTCTCGTCCGCCCCCTGACTGCGGTAGCTTTTGTTACGATTGCTACTCTGGTCATTGGATTGTCTCCTTGGCTGTTCTTGTGACCTATAGTTTGAGTAGCCTTTCTTACTATCCGCAGCGGCGGCTTCTCCTTGGATGAAGGACCTCGTGCGCTTCATAAGTTCGTCAAAGGTTTGGGGGACCCTATCATTTAACTTTTTGATAAGTTCTGGGTTATTGATTCCGTTCATAAACCCTGAGATCTTTAGTATTTCGGGGCATGCCTTGACATGTATGCATTCGTCTTTATAGCGCTTCATAAAAGCGCTTGTGGATTCCCCTTGGCGTTGTTTTACCCTAGCGAGTTTGACAGGGTTCTTGGCGCACTTCTTCCTCTGAGTAAAGTTCAAACGAAACGCCTTCCGCAACTCTTCAAACCCATCAATGCTTCTACGTGGAAGCTTACTGAACCAGTTTCGCGCATTCCCTACTAATGTAGAATTAAACATGTGGCACCACACAGGTTGTGGCCAATTTTCGATGGTAGCTGCTGATTCAAAAATTTTTAGATGGTCGTCAGGATCACCTATCCCATCATAAGTTTTAACATTAGCGGGCATGCGCCTTCTCTTATCTTCTGAAAAATCACTGATGCGCCGAGTGAATGCGTCAACCTTTTGGCGGCGCCAGGGACGAGACATATCTTCGTCCTCCTGGTCGCGGTATCTTCTCCTGGACTTCCAGTGTCCTGTTTCTTTGTCCTCGTTGTCCGAGGAGTCACTTGAGGATGAGCTTACTTTTTTGCGGCGCTTGCGCCGACTATCCTCAGAATCCGAGCTTAAAGGGCTTTCGCTTGGGGAGCACCGTTGCCCAAGTCTATCGTGAATCCTGTGACTGCCAAGCCTAGTGTGGACATTGGCGCGCCGTCCATCGTCATCATGCCCCTCAAGATACTCTAAGTCGGCTGCTTCATCATCCATAATTTTCCTTCCGATCCTAGTAAACACTGGGTGTCGGCGGCTATCCTTCTCGCGTCTTTCCTTTCGGTAACGTGGTGGGGATGCTTTATGTTCAGGGTCGAAGTTGAGCCGGGCTTGCAGACTCTGGCTTGACCTCTTTTTTGCTTCCTCTCGCATAAGTGCAGCCAAGGTTTCATAGTTTTGAGATACGAAATCACTTGGCGCTAGTTCAGGCGTGACTCCTTCTAGCGCGAGGATGTCTGTTTCCAAATCAGGACCCTTGTTTCAGATAGGCGCATTTGGCGGCTCAGTGAGGTCTAATTCTGGCATGGTAAAAGGAGTGCGTTGTAGATCTTCCGCGCTAGTGGTTGTTGTAGTAGCATGGGTAGTCTTTGTGAGCGGTCCTACTGTAGTAAAAGCCAGATCTGAGTATGATCCTAGGTTTTTGGGCGCACTGGTTGTTCCAGAGGCCTGCTTAGGGGCTGAATCAATTTGCTGCTTCTGCCCCTGTAGGTCACCATGCGTTTTTTTCGCTTGCGGAGTCCGCTGATTTACGTTTCCATGCTTTGTCATTCTAGTTATTCGCAGAGTTCTTAGTGTCTGGTCCCACGGATGGCGCCACTTGTTGATACAAAAGTTGGGCGTTCCTTGTTTGGATTCCTGTTCCCGTATCAATTGGATCTTAATGCTCGAGACCTGCGCACTAAGAGAACAAAAAACACCGTTAGGCTTATCGTGGGATTGTCTCCCACGATTATCCTCCGGCGTGAGAGTAAGTAATCGGTTTTAGGGTTTTAGTGAAGAGTTAGGGTTATAATATGATACCTTTAATGAGAGCCGAGATGCCCTTTATATACACACGAAATCCTTGTTGGTTTCGTGTTCCTCACTCCTCGGCGTATCTTCCCTTATTCGGTCCATTGATCCTTATCCCATAAATAAGAGATCCTATATCAAGGCCAATAATAGGTTTCGGATTTGGGCCGTTGTAAGCCCAAATCTTTATCGTGATAGCCCATGCGTGATGGGCTTGAGTATTGGTCGGGTTCATGACCCCAATGCGGACTATACGTCATCATTCTGTGTTTCAGGTTTTTCATTGTTGACACCAGAATCATCTGATTCGGATGAAGTCATTGTATGAGGGTTTAAGAGATTTGATTGAAAAGGTTTCTTCTTTGATAGAGACTCTCACCAGGCTCTGATACCACTTGTAGGATCAGCCCTAGATAGATCTTTGAGCCTTATGGAACCGGTAGAATGCTTATGTAATCACAAACAAACTACAAGAGAATCTCTAACAATAAACTTATGTTTACGCGGAATATAAACACAAGTGTTAAAGAAGAAATAACTAATAAACACTTGATCCTCTATGGATCTATATTAACTATTAAAATTGTTTTCTAAGTCGTACAATGTTCATGGCCGTGAGTTTCTTTTATACTATAAGAAACCCTAATTCGGCATAATAAAAGAAAACGTGTAGAGGAGATATGCATTATCACTTCCTAATATAACTCATGCATATCTCTTTCTCTAACAAACTTCTAAATATACGGGTTGACTATTTCTATAACCCGCAGAAACAATATACCACTAGCAGCAGTAACTATATACCACTAGCAGCAGGAACTATATACCACTAGCAGCAGGAACTATATACCTGCCAGCAGGAACCGCACTAACTACCAGCAGTAATGAAACTAAATACACTTTTAATAATTCCTAACAGATAAGTCATAACTTGCTTACCCTTATCATCATTTCTCTTTCCCTTACCCTTCTTGTTCGCATTTGGCTTGTTAATTCTACCCCCTTGAATAGCAAGTACCTGGGGTGTAGAAGCCTTTGGTGGTAAATCTTTCTCGTAATCAATAAGCAGTGCGTGTAAATCAGAAACTGTCTTCCCCACGCAGTGCATATTGAAATTACGCACAAAACCACTAAATTCCTTAGTCAGGGATCTATTGATTAAGTTAATAGCAATGTCTTGTTCATAGACCTTGCCAAGTGCTTGTAGTTGATCCATGTAACCTTTCATTTTCAACACATGAGCACTTACAGGTTCACCCTCTGCCTGCTTACAACCATGTAGAGATTCCATCAAATCATAGACCTCAACGGTTTGTGGTTTCTCAAACATTTTTTTGAGTTCGTTTAGCATGCCCATAGAGAAGTAATTCTCAAACTGCTTTTGTAAACATGTGTCATTGCTCCCAACATCAAACAAGCCACATCATTATGTATCTTAAACTCAGCTTTCCACAATGCTTTTTCCTCATTAGTTGAACTTTCAGCAGTAGGTTCAGCAAAACAAGGCTTATATAAGTATTCAAGTTGATCTGTCACTCGCAGGACAATCCTGAGTGAGCGAAACCAATCATTGAAATTCTGAGAGCCAGTCAATTTTTCTCGTTCAAAGAATGATTTGAACGCAGAACTCATAGTAGTGTTATTGTTTTGAGCCATTTCTACAGATAAAGAAAGTTCAAACATTAGTATTTTCGATAATACAATTCTTCAAGAAAATAAAATACCATAGTATTTTCTTGAAAACTAAGATCTAAATTAACATAGTTTCATTACATCAGTTGATCTACTAGTAATGAAAGTATAAAATAAGGTAATTTTTCGAACAATAATTGGCAAACAATTTCCAATTCCTAGATCATTATGGGATTTATATTGGCAAACAATTTCCAATATAAGCACGTTTTATCCCCATCTTATGCCTTGAGTCCAAGCTCTCACTTACAACTCAATTAAGTCGTCTAATTAAAAAACTATAAATTAACATAGTCCCATTATATCAGTTGATCTGCTAGTAATGAAAGTATAAAATTTACCTTTCCATTGTAATATAGTCCAAGCTCTCACATGATGTAAATTACAACTTCAAGTGTTCTTTTAATTAGATGGCATTAACTAAATTTTAAGGGTATGATTGTTACGTGTGTGTACAAGTTTTAAATTTATAAGGGTGAATTACTGAATCTAGAAATAACACATACGAGCAAGTGAACTCGTCCGTTATAGCAAGATTATGATGGTAAGTCGGGATCGTTCGCAGGGATTTGTGAGTGAATCGGATTGTAAGCTACTAAAAGTAAATCTCTTAAACAAGCAATGATGAAAATATAATACTTCAAATGATTAAAACTACACTTGCTTAGACTAGTCTACTACTCTTGATAATCATGATTGTGATAACTTTTGTTAACATGTTGGTTATGATAATTAGTTTGATGAACTAATCTATTGTTCTTACAAGTTAAACCTTCGTCAAGATTTTAGTTTATAAAAACAAGCATTACGTTTAACCAATCAATTCAAGGTTCATAAGTTTGGGTTAACAAACTTAAACACAAAAATAATCTTTTGTTTTATCAAATAAGCTTAGGAAATGGTCAATACAAAAGGTAACCGATCATAGACAAAATGTTACAATTGATGGTAAACTACTAATCTTTCGACCCTTGAAATGGTTTACAATCAATCCAATTTGATAAACAAAAGCATTCTTATTACAACCACAATTAAGTTTCTTTGTTAAACCAAGAATATTGGGTGAAAACAATCATTCATAGACAAATGATTATAACTAGTTGAATAACAACAAACCTTTCGACCTTTATTATAATAAACTAGTCAAACTTGATTAACAAATGTCACTATGAAACTTAAGCACAATTGGATCTTAGAATTAACTTGAAATTGAATTAAAACATGTTATCACAATCATACGTAAATCATTAAGTAATAACCTTCATCTAAGCAAGTGCACAAAGGGCACTAGCCACTCATAGAAAACATAAACATAAACTCAGAACTTTGAACATTAGAAATCATGATTGAAAGTCTTACAATGATTGAAATAAGATTACAAATGATAAGGTAGTGATACCCAAAGTATTGGTGTTAACTTCTTGACGTTTTGACCTCTAAATGTTGACTTCTTGAATCTCCAAAGTTTCCAGGACTTCTAAGGACGAATTTAGGAGTATTTTAAGAGTGGTTGATGATTAGAGAGTTAATTGGTAATTGTGTAATAGTTGTATGTCTAAATGATTGCAAATGACTTCTATTTATACTACTCTCAAGCTTTAGGGTCTTAAATGCTTCACTTGGCCTCCAAGTAGAGTGGAATAGTCTAGAATACTCAATAGAAGGCTTTGGAATCGTGTGCATAAAGATAGTATCCTTAATGATGAAGTTTGGGAAAACAGCCGACATCCCACCGATCGGTATTAGCTCCAACCGATCGGTTGGTCTTCAAAATAGCCTCCATCCGAATCGGTTGCGGGCTGCATCCGATCGGATGGGGGTTGCTAAGAACACAACTTTTGGACTTTTGGCGTTTGGCTTGTTTCTCACTTATGGCTCTTCGTTCTTCATCCAAACTTGATTCTTTCTTTATCTTGGAACTTGTCAACTTGAATACTTGGACTTTCATTCTTTGAAATGCCTTATTTGATGTGGAACTTGATAAGGGAATCTTCGTACGATAATAAATATTTCCTTCTTTCTCATTCTTTCATCTTTTTTCTTCATTTTTCCTGTACTTGGCTACATATACTTTGCAAACATACTTTGGTGCGATTAAGTAACAAAGGCATATAAATATAACCAAATAACATATACAAAAACATTAATAACGCTACTAAAAACATGCACAATTTAAGCGATTCGAATTACCATACAAATCTATGTCTACTTTAAACCTAATGTAAGAGTAAAATTCAAAAGTAGTCCTTGTCGTTTGGCCAAATTACATGTTTCATACCTATTTTTTCGAAAGTTCATGCACCGGCCCTGTGGGAAGTTATCACTTATCAGTGCAATTTTGGTATCTAGCTAAAGCGAAATGACTAAATTACATTTGTCTTCTTACTATTTATAAAATAGTGAGGATGGGCATGTTAGTCATTTTATTTTGGCTAAAGACAAAAATTGCACTCATAAGTTTCCGCTCGCATTTTCGAAAAAATAAGGATGAAACATGTAATTTGACCAAATCACAGAGACTAGTTATGCAAATTACTCTTAATATGCAAAGCAAACAGTACCTGGAGATGAGATCACACCTGAAGATGAGATCATGACAGGCTCCACTCCATTATTGAATTTGAATCCTAATTCAATTTTCAAATCACACACCTACTACTGTGTGTGTAATCACACCTTTAATTTACGATCAATAACCAAATCAAACCATGTCACAAAATTACGACGAGTTACCAGACGAAATCTGGGACATAATTCTAACCCAATTAACCGATCATTACGAACCCTTATCACTCGTCAACAAACACTTACTCTCACTAACCAACCACAACCGTCACAAACTAACCGTCACTAATCCCACTTACATCATCCACAACACGCTCAACCACCTCATCAACCGTTTCAACAACCTCAAAACCCTAAACCTAAGCAAACTAACTGACCACAACAACCTCATAACCGCTTTAACTGAAATAACTAACTCATCGCTTGTTAATACTTTAACATCACTTGATATATCTGATCATGATTATGTGCCTGTAGATTTGTTGATGAATTTAGGGAGTAAGTGTAGGCTTAGGGTTTTGAAATGTGGGAATGTGGTTAGGTTGTGTGATGAGGATTTGCGAGGGATCGCGAAGGCGTTTCCGGATTTGGAGGAGGTGGATGTGAGTTGCGCGAGGTTTAAGTTTGTGGTTTCGGCGTTTAGGGAGTATGGGGTTTATGAGATTATGATTACGGATGAGGGAGTTGAGTGTTTGGCTAGTGGTTTAAGGGATTTGGTTAGGGTTAATTTGTCAAAGAATAGTTTGTTGACTGATAAGACGATGTATTTTTTGTCGGAGAAGTGTGTGAGATTGGAGGAGGTTGTGTTTGTGGATTGTACGTTGATTACGATGAAAGGTGTTAGGTTTATGTTGGATAATAGTAGGAATGTTAGGATGATTGGGATGAGTGTTGTGTCGGGTTTACATGGGAATGAGTCGTTGTTTGTGGATGGAGTTAGGTCGGGGAGGTGTTTGAGTGAGTTGAGTTTTAAGGATTCGGATTTTTCGGATGAGTTTTTGGATGGGATTGTGGAGGCGCGTGTGCCTTTGAAGAGTGTGTCGTTTGTTGATTGTAATAAGTATAGTATAGGTGGACTTTTAAGGTTGTTACACGCGTATCGGTTGATTAAGTTTTTAGATCTTAGTAGAAACTATTCTCTGAGTGATGATTCTGTTATAGTGTTGTCTGAGTGTCTTCGTGATCTTGTGACGGTGAGGTTTAATTTTTGTAAGTTAACTAGTACAGCCTTGTTTGCGCTTATTAAAAACTGTTTGTCTCTTGAGCATGTTGAACTGGCACATGCATGTTTGGGTAAGGAAGAAGATGTTGTTATGGATGTTTTGAAGCGCCCGAACTCAAGTATTAAGTACTTGAATTTATCAGCAAATTCAGACATGAGTGATGAATGTCTTGTTAAGATCACTTCGGTTTGCCCAAACTTAAACGTGCTTCATGTTAGCTCATGTTCACGTATTACAGGATCCATAGGTGAAATTTTAAAGAAGTGTCGTGAAATTAGGAATTTGAGCATACAAGATTGTGGAGGAGTTAAGAATTTAGGACTAAGGATGGAGCCGTTGAAGTTGGAGAAGCTGTATATGGGTAGGTCAGGTGTGAATAATGACGGGTTAAGGGAAATTGCGGTTAGATGTAATGAGATTGTGACGATAGATCTTTCGGGCTGTCAATATGTGACTACAGATGCAGTGATATACATGGTGAAGAATTGTGAGAAGTTGAGGGAGGTTAATTTGATGGGGTGTTCGAATTTAAATGTTTATATTGTAAATTGGATGGTGCATACTAGGCCATCGTTGAGGAAAGTGATCCCGCCTTCTTATGGTGTTACTACCAAAAGTCAATGTCTGCGTATGTTGCACCATGGATGCCTAGTTTCTGATAAATAGCTTTCGAAGAGAGCTTCTATTGTGGTAATAATTAAGTTTGTGGTTTGTTTATGTTGATTTTGTATATATGTTTTCTGTCGAAATTGCGCTTAGTGCATCTTTGTCTTCAATTGTAATTAGATTTTGAATTATAGAATAAGTGAATCACATGTTGTCCGTATGCAAAGTAATCAATTGACCCTTATTACTGTCCTATCTTCTTCAATAAAAGCTAAGCCAAATTCAATGGTTGATTGATATTTGAACTTGGTCTCTCAGAACTTGGTTGGTCTCCTACGTTGAACTTATAGTTGGAACAAACGGTCTGCAACATAATGTTGCTAAATTTGAGCTTTGTAATCTGCACTGTCTCGAACATCAGGTTCTGAGAGACAGAAGTAATTAGATTCCCATTCTGTTCTTGTAAGGTACTTAAGAATATCCATTATGCTCTTTTAAGATAGCTTGTAGAGAACATTAAGTTGTAACTTCGGTAGGCTTTCTTAGACATAAGAAAACATGGACATGGGGATTTTCTAGTACCTGAATTACCAAAGGTGGAGCATTATACCTCAACTTGGCTAATTGGAATTTTCACTACCCTACTCCCACTTAACTGCTAAGCCCGTCAGGAATTAAAGAGTAAACACGTTATCTTCAAAATTAAAATGTTCATTGGTATAACAACAAAATAAGGGTAGAAACGAACCGAGTGGAACCCGAGCCTGCCAAAAGCTTGATCTCGAGCCCGACTTGTTTAAGTTCATAAGGCTCTAGCTCATTTCGAGCCCTATGCTTTTGGCTCGAGGTCCACTCGTGACATATTTTACAAGCTTGGGATCGGTTCTTTTTTGTGATAGGCCGAAACGAAATAAGCTTGACCGAGCTCGGCTTGTTAAGTACATTAAGCTCTCGTTTATATATAATTATACATTAGTACATATACAATTATACGTATATGAAGTTTTTTTACATATATAGTTCCCAGACTTGAGTATGATCTGGCTCGAACTCGCGTGTTTAAGCTTGGTTCGTTTCGAGCTTTTATTAAGTCGATCCCGAGCAACTCACGCTTAATCAAGTTCAGATACCATGCTCCACCTTTAATAATTCAGTGTATTACATGTTCCACTTAGCTAAATTTAGATACTACGCTGCACCTTCAATAGTTTAGTGTACTAAAATTAAACTTAGTCAAGTTCAAGGTAATTACATTTTGGTCAATACGAAGTTCAGTTTGTCCTGTCAAACAAAAAAGAGAATGTGTAAGATTTGATAAATAGAGTAGTTCAATTGTTCAAGTGACAATATAAGAAGCTACGGACAAAAGCATCATTTAGTTATTTTTTTAAAGAAAACTCCAACTCCATTAATACAGACGATTAAAAGTTAAGCAGAGCACATATTAACAACTTTTATAAGTTGCAAAGGCATTATGCAATTACATACTATACTTATCAAACGTTCAGAACACTATGTTTGAGTATCCATTATCTTCAATTAAACAAAAACACACACAAACTAAAACCAAATACACTGATCAAGTCATCATCTATTGTCTGTCACTAACAAACTCAACTTGATCATGGGGGAATATCGACCATTGGTGGGAGTTCAATAGGATACTGTTGTCCGGGGTCCATTGCTGGAGGAAACTGCTGCCCGGGATCAAATGCAGGTGGAAACTGCTGCCCGGGATCAAATGATGGCGGAAATTGTTGCCCGATATCAACCACAGGTGGAAATTGTTGTCCAGGATTGAATGCGGGTGGAAATTGTTGTCCAGGATTGAATGCGGGTGGAAATTGTGGTCCTTGATCAAATGCGGGTGGAAATTGTTGCCCAGGATTAAATGCTGGGGGAAACTGTTGTCCTGGGTTGAGTTCCGGGGGAAACTCCTCCCCTGGGTTGGCTATAGGTGGCAACTGTGGTAGTTGTCCGGGGTCTGCTTGTGGTGGAGAGAATATAGGCACAAGCGGTGGTAGGAATGATTCTGGTGGAGTGGTGTCAGTAGCTGGTGGGGAGAATGTGATTGGAACATATGGTGCAGGATTTGCGTCACCAAGAGCAGGTGGTGAAAAAGATATAGGGACTAATGGTGGGGGTTGAATGGGATTATCTGGTGGTAGCTCAGGTACTGCTGGAGGAAGGATGTAGTCGGGTGGGGGAGATGCTAAAACCGGTGGTGGTGGTGAAGCAACTAGTGGTGGTGGAGGTGATGGTGTTGGTGGAGGAGGAGATGGAACTACGGGAGGTGGTGGTGGTGGGGAAGGTGGGACTGCTGGTGCTGGTGCTGGAGCTGGTACGGGTGTTGGTGCGGGAGCGGGTGCTGGAGTTGGAACTGGAGCTACAGGTGGTGGAGAAGGGACCACGGGTGTAGGTGGTCGAGGTGGGGACCGTCGAGGTGTAAAGGGATTATTGGGCGAGTTACGAGCAAAAGGCCATTGGCCACATCTTCCAAATAGATAATCATAAAGTGGATCACAGTTTGATCCATTACCACCACGGGTTCTTGATCCATTACCACCACTTCCTCTTCGACTATTACCACGACCGCGTGCTCTACCACGAGATCGTGATGGAGTTGGAGATCGGGCTGGGCTTCTCTTGTCGTCTTCAAATTGATGGTGTTGATTAGTGATGGGTTGTGAAATAGAGGAAGTGATGAAGAGCAATGCAAGGCATACGAACACTAGAAGGTGATGTTGCACCAACATTTTCGATGGCTATTCAGGTATCAATAAGTCTCCATATATTTTAGCCACTGTGGTTTGGTTTTTCGAAAGACCATGATTTCTAAATGACTCAAACCAAGACTATTTATAGCTCAAATTCACACACTGATTTAAGTTACCTTCAAACCTATGGTAAAAGTTTGATCTTGCATGTCTTATGTGAAAAAATATTTCAACATTTGTTGTTCAGGTACACCCAAAATTAAATGCTGTATACACCATGCGCACTAAATTTGCGTTGGAAAACAAACCGTATTGGAAGAAGAAGAAGAAGGAGACGTAGTTGTAAAATGGCATAAATGCATGGTGTGATTGGTGTCATGGAATATGTGTACACTTGGTGAATGGTTTGCGAAAGCGCGGTGATTTGCACACTCTCACTTTTGATTATAAGCAGTTGTACATTTATTATATGTTGATTTTAAAGATCGAACATTGAAGTGTGCAAATAAGAAATAGAAGTGTACCAATCAACTCCGTTTACAAAAAGCTATTACTCCTGTACAACTTATGATCAAAATTTCCTTAAATACCGTATGTTAGTATGTATGATATATTTACTATCTTGTATGTTGTTTGAATGATCTATAATTTCTTAGATTATACATGGACTGAACCATATCACTTCAATCTGTAATACGTTATATAGTGTTTTTACCTGGCTTTTAAGAACAAAGATCATCATGTTACTACCCTTATGGTATCTCAATATATTTACAAAGCTATTTACGGTTTAGAGTATGAAGAACAGCTGGGTAGATTGGATTGAATTGAATGAGTTTTTCCCCCTAGTTTTACGTGCCCAATTTAAATGCTTCTATCGCATTCCATTCAAATCTCTAATCCACGCGTATACCAGTTGCCAAGTTTTACTATCTTCATTTGAATAATTATATGTCAAAAGTTGGATATAGATCCAACCTCTAAATATCCAATTAACCATTAATGTTCATTTATTTTTTAATCAAAACAAAGAAAATAAACTTTCATCTTCTTTTTAAAAAGTTAAATATCTCGCAAAGCGTTAATCGTTACGTAAAACGAATCATACCATCGCTACGAGAATTAAATCATCTTTCTATACACGGGCACTTCGATATACGTTCGACGATTTTTTTTTTTTTTTGATTTTTTTTCAGTTACGTCTGAAAAAATCACATATGATTTGTATCATAAATCTCATGTGATTTATGAACACATGTGATTTGTGATACAAATCACATGTGATTTTTTCAGATGTAACTGAAAAAGAAAAGCGGAAAAAAAAAAAAAAAAATCGTCGAAAGTATATCGAAGTGCCTGTCTACTGAAAGATAAAAAAATACTCGTCGCGATGTTGTATTTTTTTCACTTGACGATTTACCGGTTGCAAGATATTTTATTTTTAAAAAAAGATGTGAAAAGTGGGTTTTTTTTATTATTTGGATAAAAAAAAAATGAGTGACTGATTTTCATTAGTTATCTTTAGACAATTTTGATTCTACATTAACTCTTAATTATATATTTCTGATTTATACGAATCCTCGATACGACTATAGGTGTGCTCGAGAACGTGCTTATGTAGTTAATTTTTTAAATCAAACTAGCTTATAAAATGAGTTTTGTGTACTAAAAAGGCTTGCGAAGCTTCCGTAAGTTAAAAAGCTTTTTTTCTCATGTATGGAAAAATGAAACAGGATTCTTAACAATGTGACTGTAAACTAAAACAAAACACAATATTAACAAACCAAATCTCTCTGCTTCTAAATGTACTTAGGCGGTGTTTGTTTATTAAGAGGGTCTGAATCTGAATCTGAACCGCACGTCTGAATCTGAATCTGAGGCGTAAATGTCTGAATCTGAACGCATCTGAACGGGAAAAAAAAACTCGTGTTTGAACGGGAAAAAAAAAAAAAAAAATTGTTATTTTTGTGTCAACAAGAGGCATTCAGACGCGTTAAGACACCCTTCTCAAGTCTTGACCATTAAGATCTAACTGCATCTGAACGCGTCTGAACGAAAAAAAAAAAAAAAAAAAAACAAACGGTCAGAACGGACAAAATGTCTAACCGATTCAGACACAGCGTTCAGAGGCATTCAGACGTCTGACCCGAAAAAACAAACAGCCTCTAGTGTCACTCTTCTTTAAGTTGAACTGGTATCACAAACCATTTTCTAATAACCTATGTGTAAACTAAAGCCCCATGATAACAAAACACAATATTAACAAAATTAATCATTTAGAAAAATCAATAATCGCCTGCTCTCGCTCAGTATAGCAGCAGGGAAAGATGTTGAAAAGAATTGTAACATCAAAATAGGACCAATAGAAACCTACCAATGTAAACTAAGAATCAACAAGAGATTTGCTAGAATCACACAACGTTTAAGAAAATAATTTCACACAATGATGTGTCATGACTGACACTTAGGCAATTTGTATTCTATCTTCCTTCACCAGTGCTTTCTTTTATAACAAATCATTTTCATTGTGTAAAAATCTTTTTAAATTTATGTGATTTTAGCATTCCTCGATCAACAAACATTAAATATGTAACTCAAACCTTTGACGTAAATGTAACAAGTCATCAACATATTATATTTGTCCATAGTCGCATCTTCACAGTTTAGTTATAAGTGATACTCAAGTGTTTGAGCCGAGTGACACTTATTAGTCTCATCTTCACAGATTGCCTGTCTAAATTCGAGACCTATTAAAAATTAGCCTAAAACGTGTAAAAACTTTTATGCTTTGTTTTTATAATTTTATGTGTGTTAACATAATTAGCTTGTCATTTATTGGATCAAAAGTTTTGGGCTCATAAAAATTAGTCCATATTAATAAACAGGTTCATCCGAAAGCCCATCGAATCAGCACATGTGCCTATAAAAACCCAATCTACTGATGCTGGATGTAAAAACAAGTTCAGTCGTATCATTTGGATTAGTTTAGTAGCAATAGTTTGATGTCGATTATAATGCTGGCTAGGGTTGATCACGGTCCGTTGACCGGACCGGACCGGACCGGACTGAAGACCGCTTTGGTCCAAAACACTGGACCTAGGACCAGACCAAAATGTTCCGGTTCATGCTCGGGTCGGTCCGGTTCGGTTCGTCGGTCCGATCCAATCCAACAAAGCATAATAATAGGGTTTGAGTAAGACAGAACCGGACTGGACCAAATACCAAATGTGGAAAATGGTGGACCGAGAAAATGACCAAAATATGTTCAGTCCAGTCCAGTTCGATCTGATCGAGTCCGCGATCTATTTTGCTCAGCCTTAAATTGCTAGCTATAGGTATCGTGCTTGAGTAGTTATTATAACCATTGGTATCTCGCACAATTTATAACCTTTTCCATTTTGGTTTATTAATTTCATGTTTGTTAATGAGTTTTCCTTTCATTTTTATGTTTGTGTATCTAGGAATTGGTTAAACAACATTTTTTTAAGTAGTTTTCTACGAGTAAGGCAGATTCATTTGACCTATCTTATAGTACCAATTATAATATGTCATAAGACCTTCTTTATTGCTATTGTTCTCTTGTGAAATATTATATTCTGTTTTTGTGCCCCTTTTTTTTCTAGAACTAGCACATGAGCCGTCACATCTACTTCTTACTATGATTTGTATATCCATTATCTCATAATCTCATATGCTATCTTTAATTCTTTATTTTGTAATATGTTTCTTTTGTTCTAACTCAATGTTAAAAGTTAAAACCATTCGTGATCGTTGGTATTGAAATTATAGTGTGCTTCTGTTAAAACACACAAATTGCATTAGGCTATACGCCAGAAAACTTGCAAGAACCACTTTCCTTGTGGCAAACATTTTCTTTTTCATTTGGGAGATATTATCCGAACACCCATGTAGGGGGTGTTTCAATGATTGAGTGTTGCCGCCGTTTATACTGTCTGTTTTATGGATTGTACCATTTGATCAAAATAGAGGGGCCCACCCACTAGGGGGTGTTACGATAGTAGAGCCCTTTCATTTTCTTGCTGCATTTTCTCCTGCAACATTTAGAAGAGAGACAATGAGTTATTGTCAGTGTTGTGACTTGTGAGTTGTATACTTTGTATGTTAGTTGAGGGTATTTTCAATAATAGAAAAATGGGCAAAAGTTTAACAAAAGAAAGAATTTGCAACAAAATTTGTAGTAAAAATCGTTAAAGGAGTTAAATGATGACGTTCAACTGACGTAACACGGAAAAAACTTTTGCTACGCTCTTCATACTTTCGGAGATGTAGTGACTTTATAGATGTTGGAATTTTAATAACATGACAAGTTAATAAATTAAACACATAATCATTATACACATGCGAAAACGTAAAATTAATTTAACACATAAAGAATTAATCGAATTTAAACATAAACGTACATTTGATTCTAGCTAAACAAAAATGAACTTCAATAATCTTTCAATCAAGATCAAGAATTGGATTAACGAATTACTCCTTACCCTTTTCTAATTCAATTCAAGAAATTAACTATAATGAGTTAATACTACGTTCTTGTACACACGTACTATAACCGAATTAACGTGATTGGTAGATCAAGAAAAAACAAAACGTTTGTTTTATAAAACAAACCGATCGACCCTAAGAGGGTGTTTGTTCGATCGGCCTCACCAAGAAAGAAAGAGAAGAAGTTTAGGGTTATAGCTAGTGCACAAGAGGTACTAAACAAATAACCCTAAGCCTTGTATTTATAGTTAGAAGACTTGGAAGACAAGTTGTAATGGGATTGGGTTTCCCAAGCCCATACGATCAGCCAAACCGCCCTAGGGGCTTCCGAAACTTTTCCGACTTCTATTTTTCACTCTAGTCCTTTACTTAATCATTTAACGGTCGTTAGTTAATTGTCGTTAACTACTTAACGTCCGTTAGTCGTTATTTTGTATTTTAATAATTAAATATACAACGTTTTATATATTAATTATTATCAATTAATTCTTCATACGTAAAGTGTGCAATCCCTTGGTCTCGAGTTCGATTCTAGACATACACATATTAATATTTGTCCACAAAACTAATAGCTCACACTTGGATATCTATTAATAATGTAATGACATTGGTTAGCGTCTAGCAACACGCCAATGCCCCTAGTACAACTCGAGGGTGTTCTCCTAGAAAAACCTTTCGATGATTCATCATCATACTTATCCTTTTGCTACTAATACCACGTTAATAAAGATATGGATCTTAGTCAATCTTTAATTAACTATTTTGTTTCTCGTTGCTTCTAATTGAACAAGATTACCAAATCGTCTGAACGTATTCCAGATAGATCTTGGGCGTGGTCACGCAAACATCTTGTCAACCATACAAGGGGCCCAGCAGTATTAAACTTCAAAACAAATTTGAATGAACAAATTCTTTTTTGACTACAAGCAAAACCCATGAACTTTGCAACACTTCTAAAAACAATCCTTATGGCTACCAGTAACGTATAGCGGTAAATTGCTTTACAAAAATGCACTACATCTATGACAATTATCTGGTATCTCAAGTCTGAGGATAACTATATTCATGATTTACTTGATGACAGGATCCATAAAGTAAAATCATGTAGTTGGGATAAGTCCTATACTCCATTCATTGAATATCATGTGAAATTGTCATGTCAACGCATCAATATATTTTCAAGTATATTCTACCAATACTCAGATTTGTCTTAATTTAATGATATTCCCATATCATTAATTGACAACGGACAATTTAGAATAATCAAATTATTCATGGATTAAACATGCAAATACAGGATACATTATTAAGAAAATGATAATCAAACATAACAAATATTTTATTTCATTAAAATAATAATTGTTCATAACATCCTTTTATCCAAACACTAATCACAGATGGGCATGAAACTACTAGCTAAACGAAGTCCTATGCCTTCAGCATGTTGATAAAGCTTTCCACCAAGTAAAGCCTTCATTAAGGGATCTGCTAGATTAGTATCTGTGTGAACTTTGAGTAACTCGATCTCACCTATCTCGACTTGTTCTCGAACATAGTGATATTTAATCGGGAAATGTTTGTTTCCTTTCATGATTCTAGGTTCATTGGCAAATGTAATTGCAGCTGAATTGTCACAATACATCTTTATAGGGTTTTCAATCGATGGCATAACTCCAAGCCCTGAAATGAACTTCCTAATCCAGACGGCTTCCATTGCAGCTTCTGAAGCAGCTATGTACTCACTTTCTGTTTCAGACATCACTATGGTACTCTGCTTCTTGCTCTTCCAATCCACAGCTCCTCTATTAATGACAAAGACATAACCCGTTTGAGACTTCGTATCATCTTTATCACATTTCCATGAAGCATCGCAGTAACCTGTAACACCAAGTTCTGCTTCTGGATTTCCCCATATACTAAAAACATATCTCTTGTAGCCCTTAAATACTTCAGAATATGTTTAACAGCAGTCCAGTGAAGTTCACCTGGATTCTGTTGATATCGACTGGTTATATTTTGAGAAAACGCCACACCAGGCTTTGTGCATCTCACCACATACATAATAGATCCCACAGCCGAAGCATAAGGGACTCTTTTCATGCGTGTCACCTCTGTAGGTGTTAAAGCACATGCTTTGCTACTTAAGCCATGATTCTTTTGCATTGGCAAATATCCCTTCTTGGAATTTTGCATATTGAATTTCTTAAATATTTTATCAATGTAAGTACTTTGGCGTAATCCAATCAACCATTTTGATCTATCTTTATATATCTTAATTCCCAGAATGTATGTTGCTTCTCCTAAATCCTTCATGGAAAAACATTTCCCAATATAGGCTTTAACCTCTTTCAATCTTGGAATATTTTTACCCGTGATTAATATGTCATCAACATATAGGACAAGGAAAATGTTGATACAAAAGTTGGGTGTTCCTTGATTCCGTACCAATCAGATCTTAATGCTTTAGACCTGCGCACTAAAAAAACAAAAAGACACCGTTAGGCTTATCGTGGGATTGTCTCCCACGATTATCCTACGGCGTGAGAGTAAGTAATCGGTTTTAGGGTTTGTAGAAGAGTTAGGGTTTTGTGAGATCGTACCTTTGTGAGGGCTGGGGTGCCCTCTATATATGGACACGAAATCCTTATTGGTTTCGTGTTCCCCAATCTTCGGTCTATCCCGCGTAGGGCGGTTAATTGATATATATCCCATAAATAGAAGATATACTATCAAAGCCATAAATAACGTAGGGTTTGGGCCATCGTAAGCCCAAACCGTTAACGCAATAGCCCATGTCGTGATGGGCTGGAGTCTATTCGTGATGGACTTAATTATGGGTCGGGTTCGTGACCCGAATACGGACTATACGTCATCATGTCCCCCCAGTCTAGTGTGCGCAATGCGAAATTGCGGATGCTAGACTAACAATTGGAAAAAATATTCCTTGATGCGTAGCGGGGAAGTTTCAAGTATTTCCCGCCAAAATTAGCAAGTTAATCTCGTCCAAGTATCTTCTTCGAAAATCGTGAGGGTGGGTGAAAAAGTGCTTTACCTTTTGGGTTCCCAACCATCCGATTGGGGCAAGTGGGGTACACATGTCGTTCATCCACAAATACGTGTACCCTATATAAACTTGAGCCGTCATTTCACTGTGGTTATCACAGTAAAAAATCATCATCTTCCGCCATTGTTAAACCTCCAAACAGCGATCAAAAATCAACAAAAAACTAAGGTAATAGCGCGTGCGCTTATAATAGTTATTGAAGGTTAATCATGGTTCTTCAATTGTCTGATTTTACTTCCGAATTATCTGAGGATGATCTTCGTCAGTTCACCTCAGATTATTACATCCCACTCGCATTGCATCCGGTAATTCCGGCCGCAAATGCGTCGATAGCGGATTTCCCGCAAGGGAAAGTAGGGGTATATACGCGTTTTTTTCGAATTCGCTAACCAGCGTGCGCCCATCTCCCTCTTTTTGTGTGATATTCTCAATCACTATCGCCTTCATATTTCCCAGCTGCACTGTATAGGTGCAGCAAAGATAACTAACTTCGAAGTGAATTGTCGCTTGTTAGGGATAGAACCCACAATTCATCTATTCCGCGCGTTTTACCACACGTCGTGGTCAAACGGGTGGGTTTCTTTTTCCAAGCGCGCAGGTCTGCTGCAGTGCTATACTGAGAAATTAGATGCACTGAGGGATTGGAGAGAAAAATTCTTTTGGGTTGATAGTTCATTTTTCCCATCGATTTTTGAGTTCTATACTCGAGAATTATTACCTAGAGACGAGCGCCCCGACCCCGGGTTGTACAATGTAGCTGATGTGGATACAATAAACACCAATCGTATACCAATCAAAGCGTATCCCAAAGAGTTTTTGGTGCATATGGGTATTAGCCGCAACTACTTCGGTAGTCCAGAAGAAGTGCCAACATTTCTGGATGAAAATAGTCGGGGTGGGTGCTTGTCTCTTCCTTCCTCTTCATTTAATAGCTGTAAGCGTTCTCCCTTTGTAGCTTATTAACACTTTTTGTGTTTGTTTGTTGTTTGTTGCGCAGAGATGGATCTATTCCGCGTTGTGCATTTGGAGAAGCCGAAACAGGTTATTGTGGGTGTGCGCCCTTTGAGAGATGGTGAGGAGCCCATTCTGCAGGCTACCGCAGGGCGCACAATGGCGATTGCGCAGGGGGAGCCGGAGGGGACAGATGAGACTGTGGAAATCCCCGCAGGTGTTACTATGGCTACTCCTCTGCGTAGCTTTTCCCCTTCTGGGTCGCAGATCCCTGTGGAGTTATTGCATGTGGATTCGTCGGGGAGTGCTATGGATGAGTCTGACGAGGAGGACCAAGGGTTAAAGCGTAAGAGGTCATCTGGTGATGATGGCGCAGGGCCATCAACTAAGCGCCCTGCTATTTTTGTCGAGCGATCAACTGAAGAGGGTGCGTCATCGCATAAAACTCCTCCCCCCAAGTAAGTACTTGTACCTTTAGATCTTTAGTCCTTAATCTGCTATTAGTACTATAGAATAACGTTGTTATTTGCGTGTAGTGCTGAGGCTGCTGTTGATGAGGATGATGCGCATGTTGAGAATTCGCCTCCTAAGACTGATTTTGGGCCTGAGAGTCCACTGGATGAGGAAAAATCTGCTGGAGATGCGCCAAGAAATAGCCTTTTTGAGGAGTTGGCGTTGGCTGCTGCGCACCAGGCTTCATTGGTTGCGCGGCTACAGGCTGAGTATGGTAGTGAGAGCAGCCTGGTCATGCAGAAGGATAAAGAGATTGATCTTTTAAAGGCGCAGTTGGCTGATGCGCAGGCTGAATTGAGGGCATCTGCAATGTATGATCAGAAAGTTGCTGATGAGAAGATGTTGCTCATGGCTGAACTGAATAAAGAGCGCACTGGAGCGAGAGAGTACAAGGCCTCCTGCCTTTGGGCCTTGAGATATATGGAGCTGAACAAGGGGAAGCTCATGACTGACTTGGATGAGTTCCGCAAGGCTGTGGAGAGTTTGCTGGAGAATCAGGAGAGCAAACTGCGCAAGCTCAGCATTGAGTATGATGAGGAGTTGTATCCTCATTTGGTGTCAACCATAGCTGAGCGCAGGTGGCTTATCAGCCATGGTTTGCGCCTTGCCGCGTTGGGTACTTTGGAGTCGCAGGAGGTGATGGGGGTATTTGGGGAAGTTGTTGAGTGCGCGTTGGCACGTGGCCAAGCGCAGGCTGTAGAAAAGCTTGCCGAGAAGAATTTGTTGACGGTGCCTATTACTCAGGTGCCAGATTATAATGCCAACTCCTATGATGAGCTTGTCGCTGCCATGGAGAAGATGAAGCTTTTCGAGCTTCCTCATATTGCTCGCCTGGAGCGCGACCAGGATTTGCCTATCAGTGTGATTATGGAGGGGCTGACTTTGGCTAGGCACTCATCCGAAAACGCTGAGGAACAGTTTGACTACTTCTTGAAGCCAGACGTGTCGCAGCTACATGTGCCCATTTTTGCTCGTCCCCGTGATATTCTCAACCCTTTTGCTCTTGAGAAAGAAATTCCCTTGAAGGTGTCCTTAGAAGCGCATGAGATGAGACTCGCTAAGAAGAAGGGCCAAAAGGGGAAGGCCATTCTTTGTGGTCTTGGTGCGGCTCACATTCCCAGATCTGATGGGGTGCCTGTTAGCGTGCCAACGGTAGCACCCAAGGATGCTGAGTTGTTGCAGAAGATTAAAGATGCTGGTAGTGTGGCGCGCCAAGCGGGTAGCTCAGGGCTCAGGCGTACTCGTAGCATGTCTTGGTAGTTTTGGTGTAGTGGTATTTTGTGGCATATCCGCTTTTTGTTGTACATTGGATGTGTACTTTTGATGAACTTGTTATCCATAATGAATCGTTGATTTTTGAAAAATACAATTGTATGTATATTGTATCAAACGTTTGTACTTAGTTATTTTGTCTTTGCGTGAAAGATGTCTAAGAATTAAACCGCTTGTATAAACACATTTAAAGAAAGTTACAAGGATTCATAATCACTTATCCTTATCTTGTAAGAAATTTATGGCATAGTTGTGTATGACATGGTTGTATATAACATAATTGTGTATGAAATTTACAAGTTGTTGTGTATCCATCGTGGGATGCACAAGTGTATGGATTGCAACGTGCTACTAATACCATACTAAGGTGTTAATTGTCTTAACTCCTAATTTGTTAAACGCGCACAGTGTGCATTGATGTGTATCCGTCGTGGGGTACGCATGGAACTTACTCCAACGTCTTGAGAATAAGGTGTTTAACAAGGATGCGTGATCCGGTGTTGATGGGTTTGCAACCCTCTTACTCAACGAGTCATTTATTAGGTTTACTCATCCTTTTACCATCGTGGGTTTTTAATTAGTGCATGCACGCCATGTAGGCAAAAGATAGTATAACAAACAGTATTGAGACATAAATTATATGTAAGCAATAAAGTAAAGTGTGTCATGGAGTTAGCTAGAAACCGCAACATTTTATTAATACTTGCAAGTTTTTGTAGAAAGATAAAAAAAAAAAAAAAAAACATTTGTCTAAATGAAAACAAAAATGTAAATACACGGATGTTTATTGAGCACTTACTAAAGTGCGTAGGTGTCCATGTACTGGGTCGTAACCTTTCCTAAAGATAGCATCTCTTGAGATTGCAGATATTCCATGTGCGTTGTAGCTCACGGCCTTTCATGTCACGCAGCTTGTACGCGCCTTGTCCTAGTGCTTCAATGACCTCATAGGGTCCTTCCCACTTTGGTCCAAGTTTACCTGTATCTTCTGCGTGGCTTGCATCATTAGCGCGGTACACAAAGTCGCCTGGTCTGAATGAGGTGCTTCGAACTTTAGCATCGTAGTATCCCTTCATCTTTGACTTGGTTTTTGCCTCACGTATAGCTGCGCGCTCACGCCTTTCTTCCAACAGGTCCAAGTCTATTCGTCGTTCGTCGTCATTGGTCGCGACATTAACTTCCGCGGTGCGGATAGTTGGCATCCCAATTTCAGCTGGTATGACAGCTTCTGTCCCGTGGACAAGGGAAAAAGGAGTGTCCCCATTGCTAACTTTGATTGTCGTGCGGTGCGCCCATAAGACATGCGACAATTCGTCTACCCATCTTCCTTTGTGCTTGTCCAGGCGTGCTTTAATTCCTTCGCCTAGACTACGATTTGCGCGCTCCACTAAGCCATTGGTTTGTGGGTGTTTTACTGATGCGAAGTGTTGTGTAATATGTAACTCTGCGCACCAGTCTTTGAACGGGTTATCACGGAATTGTTTTCCGTTGTCCGAAACAATCTCTCCAGGTAATCCAAAGCGGCATACAATATTTTCCCAAACAAAGCGTTTTACTTGGTTACCTGTGATTGTCGCTACTGCCTTTGCTTCAATCCATTTAGTGAAGTAGTCTATTGCAACAATAAGGAATTTAAGTCCTCCCGCTGCGACAGGGAAGGGACCCGCAATGTCAATACCCCATTTATAGAATGGCCATGGAGAAGTGATAGGTGTTAGCTCTTGTTGTGGTCTGCGCGGGATGGGTCTATGAACTTGGCAGTCGTTGCATTTCTTTATCACATCGCGCGCATCACAGTGCATAGTAGGCCAATAGTATCCTGAGCGCAATGCTCGCGCTACGACGGACCGTGGTCCTGAATGCATACTGCATGAACCAGCGTGGATCTCTCGGAGTACGTAATCTGCCTGAAGAGGTCCAACGCACCGAAGCCATGGTTGTAGGAATGAGCGCCGATACAGGATACCATCTCTAAGTTCGAACCTCTGCGCTGTGCGCCGTATCCGTCGAGCGTCCTTCTGCTCATCGGGCAATTTGCCCTTGCTTATAAATTCGATAATAGGGGTCATCCACGTAGGATTCTCTTCCTCTATTACTGTGGATATCTCCATCTCCGAGATGGATTTGTTCTTTAGGATCTCCACTAAGACTTGTTTTGACAGGTGCGCGAAGCTAGTAGATGCGATCTTGCTTAGCGCATCTGCTTTCTTATTTTCACCTCTAGGAACTTGCTTAATGGTGAACCTGTCAAAGCCTTGTATTAGCGATTTGGTCTTGTCAAGGTATTGGACCATGTTATCCTCTTTAGCCACATATTCGCCCAACACATGGTTGGCTACCAATCGGGAGTCCACATTTGCTTCTAGGTTGCGTACACCCATTCGACTTGCAATGCGTAATCCAGCGATTAGGGCTTCATATTCTGCCTCGTTGTTCGTGGCTGTGAATTCAAAACGCAGTGCGTAAGTGAATTCCATTCCTTCTGGATTAGTGAGGATAAGGCCAGCGCCTGATCCATCCACGCATGAAGATCCATCCGTGAACAAGACCCATGGTTCTTGTAAGTCTACCTTGCTCGGTGGTGGTGCGTCATCGGTATCTGGTTTTTCGATGATGAAGTCTGCTAATATTTGCCCTTTAACCGCAGTGCGTGGTCTGTAAGAGATGTTATACTCGCCTAGTAGCACACTTCATTTTTGTAATCGCCCCGATGCGTCAGGTTTAGAGATAACTTGTTTGATAGGTTGGTCGGTAATCACTGCTATTGGGTGCGCTTGAAAGTATCTACGCAGTCTTTTGGCAGCAAATACTAATGCCAAGACCAACTTCTCCATTGGGCTATAATTAATCTCTGTCTTCTTGAGTGCTTTGCTTACAAAATACACCGGTGTTTGTACGGAATTCCTATCCGTCAGTAGCACTGCGCTGACCGCTCCATGAGTCGCAGATAAGTAGACGATTAACTCCTCCCCTGGTCGGGGTGCAACTAGCTTAGGAAGCGCTGCTATGTGTTGCTTAAGCTGTGTAAAAGCTTCTTTCGCTTCCGCAGTCCAAAGAAAGTCTCCCTTTTTCGTACACTTCTTGAGTGTTTTAAATAGAGGAAGTGACTTATCCGCTGATTTAGACAGGAATCTGTTTAAACCGGCTAGCTTTCCATTCAGAGATTGAACTTCTTTCAGCGTGCGCGGTGAAGGAAGTTGGATGACGGCCTCTGTTTTTTCTGGACATGGCTTAATGCCATCTGGTTCTATCAAATATCCTAGGAACATGCCTTCTGTAGCACCAAAAGTGCATTTCTTAGGATTCAACTTCATGTTGATCTTTCGTAGTGTCGTGAACGTTTCTTCAATGTCGCGCACCACTTCTTCTTCTGTATGGCTTTTTATGACAAGGTCGTCCACATAGACCTCTAGGTTGCGGCCCACCTGCTTGTCAAACGCATTATCTACCAGTCGCTGGTAGGTGGCGCCCGCATTCTTCAAGCCAAAAGGCATCTTTGTGTAACAGAAGACGCCTTGGCTTGTGTGGAAGGCTGTTTTTTCCTCGTCTTCCTTAGCCATTTGGATTTGGTGGTACCCTTTGTATGCATCTAAGAAACATTTAAAGGGATATCCGCATAGAGATTCCACCTTCCAGTCTATCTCTGGTAGTGGGTAGCAGTCCTGTGGACATGCTTTGTTAAGATCAGTGAAGTCCACACACATCCGCCAACTTCCATCGCTCTTTTTAACCATTACTGGATTGGAGAGCCAATCGTGGTAATAGACTTCTCGCATAATGCCTGCGTTCACAAGTTTGTGCACTTCTTCCAGAATGGCTTTTGCGCGCTCTGGAGCCTGGCCGCGCTTTTTTTGCCTTACTGGGGAATATCCTTGTCGGATTTTCAGCTTGTGTTCTGCTATCGAGCGTGGCACACCAGTCATGTGCTTCGGTTCCCATGCGAAGATATCCAGGTTCCTTTGTAAGAGCGCGCACACGGCCGCTCTGCCTTTGTCAGACAACGATCCTCCAATCGTCACTTCTTGCTCCGGGTATTCAGGGTGAATAGCAACCTTTAGGTTTGGTGCTTTAGCTGCGCTCTGTTCTGGGATGTGCGCTGTTTCACATGTAATCGTGTTACACTCTTCTGGTGGCGCAGCGCTGTTGTATATGGTGACAATGCTGCCTTCTACTGGGAACATGAGCATCCCATGTGTTGTGGATGGTACCGCGCGCAATCGCTGAGATTCCTGACCTTCCAATAATGCCATTGTATGGCGAAGGAGACCGATCACCATAAATTTCATCCAGGCCGTCGTGGAGTGTTCCTTATTACCAACAACGACTAGTAGGCGCAGTTGCCCCATGGGCCATATCTTTTCTCCTGTAAAGCCAGTAAGCGCAGTCGTAGCTGGACTTAACTGTCTTTGTATCTCAGGGCGCAGTCTTTTGAAACAATGTTCGTACATTATATCCGCTGACGCCCCTCCATCAACATACATGCGGTGGATATCGTGACCCCCCTCATTTATCTCAATGGTGAGTAGCTCTGCCACTGCGTTGTCCGCAGCCAAGGTGGGGAAAGAGATTTCGTTTCCCTGGGAGAATTTCTGGCTAACCTTTTGCCTAGTCTTTCGCTGCCATGATTGTATCATGTAGATAGTGTCAGCTTTTTCCTTAGGCGCTTCTTTCTTGCCTCCGGTTCTCTGCTTGTCTTTCCCATCCTTAATATTTTTAACGAGGTGGTCCAATCTGCCTTCTTTCACTAGCTTCTCAATTAGTTGGCGTAATTGGACACACTCATTAGTGGTATGGCCCTTCTGTGCGTGATACTCGCAGTATCCATTCCCTACGCGCCGATCTTCAGGGGTGCGCATAGGTGGGGGTCTTGGAAAGTTCGCACCTTCCGTCGCAAATATCTCCTTTGGAGTTTTTGTTAGTGGGGTGTACTTGTCGTTTCCCCGTACGCCCCCTTGGTTGCGATAACTTTTGTTACGATTGCCACTCTGGTCATTGGATTGTCTCCTTGACTCTTCTTGTGACCTATGGTTCGAGTAGCCTTTCTTGCTATCCGCAGCGGCTGCTTCTCCTTGGACGAAGGACCTCGTGCGCTTCATGAGTTCATCAAAGGTTTGGGGAACCCTATTGTTTAACTTTTTTATCAGATCTGGGTTATTGATCTCGTTCATAAACCCCGATATCTTTAGTATTTCTGGGCACGCCTTGACCTGTATGCATTCGTCCTTATAGCGCTCCATGAAAGCGCTTGTGGATTCCCCTTGTCGCTGTTTTACCCTAGCGAGCTCGACGGGGTTTTTGGCGCACTTCTTCCTTTGAGTAAAGTTTAAACGAAACGCCTTTCGCAACTCTTCAAACCCACCGATGCTTCTGCGTGGAAGCTTACTGAACCAATTGCGCGCATTCCCTACTAATGTAGAGTTAAACATATGGCACCACACAGGTTGTGGCCAATTTTCGATAGTGGCTGCTGATTCGAAAATTTTTAGGTGATCATCAGGATCACCTGTCCCATCATATGTTTTGACATTTGCAGGCATGCGCCTTCTCTTATTTTCCGAAAAATCGCTGATGCGCCTAGTTAACGCATCAACTTTTTGGCGACGCCAGGGAAGAGACATGTCTTCGTCTTCCTGGTCGCGGTATTTTCCCTTTGATTTCCAGTGTCCGGTTTCTTTGTCCTCGTTGTCCGAGGAGTCACTTGAGGGTGAGCTTACTCTTTTGCGACGCTTGCGCCGACTATCATCGGAATCTGAGATTGTTGCTCTGCGGCGCTTGCGCCGACTACCCTCGGAATCAGAGCTTGAAGGGCTTTCACTTGGGGAGCACCGTCGCCCAAGCCTATCATGAACCCTGCGACTGCCAAGCCTAGTGTGGACATTGGCACGCCGTTCCCCATCTTCATGCTCTTCCAGATGCTGGAAGTTGGCTGCTTCATCATCCACAACCTTCCTTCCAATCCTGGTAAACACTGGGTGTTTGCGGCTATCCCTCTCGCGTCTTTCCTTTCGGTAGCGCGGTGGGGATGCCTCATACTCAGGGTCGAAGTTGAGCCTGGCGTGCAGACTTTGGCTTGACCTCTTTTTCGCCTCCTCTCGCATGAGCGTAGCCAAGGCTTCGTAGTTTTGAGATACGAAATCACTTGGCGCTAGTTCAGGCGTGACTCCTTCTAGCGCGAGGGAGTCTGTTTCCAAAACAAGATCCTTGTTTCGGATTGGCGCATTTGGTGGCTCAGTGAAGTTTACTTCTGGCATAGTGAGAGGAGTGCGTTGTATGTCTACCGCGCTAGTACTCGTTGTAGTAGCATTGGTGGTCATAGTGAGCGGTTCTATTGGAGTAAAGAGCAGATCTGAGTACGATCCTAAGTTTCTAGGCGCATTGGTTGTTCCAGAGGTCTGCTTAGAGGCCGCATCAGTTTGCTGTTTCTTCCCTAGTAGGTCGTCATGCGTTTTCTTCGCATGCGGAGTCCGCTGATTTCCGTGCTTCGTCATTCTAGTTCTTAGGAAAACTCTTAGTGTAGGGTCCCACGGATGGCGCCACTTGTTGATACAAAAGTTGGGCGTTCCTTGATTCCGTACCAATCAGATCTTAATGCTTGAGACCTGCGCACTAAGAAAACAAAAAGACACCGTTAGGCTTATCGTGGGATTGTCTCCCACGATTATCCTCCGGCGTGAGAGTAAGTAATCGGTTTTAGGGTTTGTAGAAGAGTTAGGGTTTTGTGAGATCGTACCTTTGTGAGGGCTGGGGTGCCCTCTATATATGGACACGAAATCCTTATTGGTTTCGTGTTCCCCCAATCTTCGGTCTATCCCGCGTAGGGCGGTTAATTGATATATATCCCATAAATAGAAGATATACTATCAAAGCCATAAATAACGTAGGGTTTGGGCCATCGTAAGCCCAAACCGTTAACGCAATAGCCCATGTCGTGATGGGCTGGAGTCTATTCGTGATGGACTTAATTATGGGTCGGGTTCGTGACCCGAATACGGACTATACGTCATCAGAAAATAACATCACTCCCACTAGCTTTGTGATATACACATGGCTCATCAAGATTATGAGTAAACCCAAACTTTTTGATTTCTTCATCAAATATCTTATTCCATTGTCATGATGTTTGCTTCAATCCATATATGGATCTTTGAAGTTTGCATACACGGTTTGGAAATTCTGGATTCACAAGCCCCTCATGCTGCACCATATAGATGTCTTCATCTAGGCGACCATTTAAGAAGGAGGTTTTGACATCCATTTGCCAAATCTCATAGTCATAGTATGCAGCTATAGCTATGAGAATCCTAAAGGCCCTTATGTCAGCTACAGGAGAAAAGAGCTCCTCGTAGTCAACACCGTAAATTTGAGTAAAGCCTTTAGCTACCAAACGAGCCTTATAGGTGTGTACATTGTCATCCATGTCAGTTTTCTTCTTGAAGAGCCACTTACTTCCAACTACCTTGGCATTGGGAGGAAGGTCTACTTCAATCCAGACTTCATTATCTTTCATGGATTGCATTTCCCCATTCATAGCAACTTGCCATTTGTCCTTTTCCGGATCATTCATGGCAGCTCTATAATTAGCAGGTTCTCCAAGATCCCCTAATATAGTTTCCTCAACTTCTATGTTAAGACATAGACGTTCAGGTGCTTTCACAGTCCTTACAGATCTGCGAATGGGAACAACTTCAGGTGGAGGACCCAGACTTTCAGGTTCCACAGGAAGTTCGCTAGTGTTTTCAGAAGGTAATGTATCTTCTTGATCATTTTCCAGATCATAAATCCTCCCACTGAATTCTTGAGATATGAGATCCTTTTCAAGAAAATCTCCATACTTAGCAACAATTACTTTGTTTTCAGGTGGGTAGTAAAAGTAGTAACCCATCGTTTCCTTTGGGTATCCTACAAAGATACACTTTACAGATCTCTGTTGGAGTTTATCTGCTGAGTCGCGTTTAACAAACGTCTCGCAACCCCAGACCTTTAAATAAGACAAGTTAAGAGTTTTTTCATTCCATAACTCAAAAGGTGTCTTATCAACCTTTTTGGTCGGAACCATATTCAAAATGCGAATAGTAGATTCTAAGGCATAATCCCAAAATGATAAAGGAAGAGTTGTAAGGTTAAACATTGATCGCACCATGTCCAACAATGTACGATTTCTTCTCTCAGATACACCATTTTGTTGTGGAGTATATGGAGATGTGAGATGCTGGACAATTCCATTCTCAGCTAAATAATCTTTAAACTCTTGACTCAGGTATTCACCACCTCTGTCGGATCGAAGAGCTTTAACCTTCTTTCCAAGTTGATTTTCTACTTTTGCTTTGAAAACCTTAAATGTTTCAAATACCCTATGTTTATGTTTAAGTAAATAAACATATCTATAAAGGCTAAAATCATCAGTAAAGGTTAAGAAGTAGCTAGCACATTTCCTTGACACATGTCTAAGTGGTCCACACACATCAGTGTGTATTAAACCAAGTAGATCATAAGCCCTTTTCATACGATTATTGAAAGGTTTCTTTGTCATCTTCCCAGATATACAAGATTCGAATTTATCAAATGATTCATCATTGTTATCTTGTAAAAGCCCTTCACGTTGCAGCTTTTCCATACGAGTCTTGCCTATATGAGCAAGTCGACAATGCCAAAGATAAGATGAATCCAAAACATTCTTGATTCTCTTATTATTGATGCTATACATTGAATTATAATTATTGGATACATTATCATTCATGTCAATTTCAAAAACACCATTCACAGCAATAGCATTAAAATAAAAAACATCATTTAAAGAAACTGAAATTCCATTGCTTGTAACAGTATGATTAAAACCAATATCCAATAAACATGAAAAGGAAACAACACCTCTAACAATAGAAGGTGCATAATGACAATTATTTAAAAACAGTACTAAGCCCGAAGGCAAAACTAATTTAAATACTCCTATAGCTTCAACAGCTGCATGTGCTCCGTTAGCCACGTACAGATTGTTCTCCATAGGCCAGTCTCCTTTCAACTCTAAACCCCTGCAGTGTATTGCAAATATGAATACCACATCCACTATCGTATACCCAGGAATTTATTTTATGAGTTAATGAAAGTAATTCAATCATGAAAAAGTCACCTGAAGTGCTGGGGTTACCAGCCTCAGCCTTCTGCTTCTTCACACGCAACTCCTCAAGGTAGAGTGGACAGTTCCTCTTCCAATTTCCTACCTCATGGCAGTGGTGGCAAGCCTGATCCTTTGTAGGATCGATACATGTATTGATTATGTGGATTCAGGAGGTCTTGGATTATGGAAGAACAACTCTATATTTGAGAAGTTAGAGAGAGAGAGTAGAGAGAGTGGGAACTAGTGAGAGAAAACTGAATGTATTAGATTGAATATTGTGAAGAGTTCCCAGAGTTCCAACCCTTCCCACACATGGGAAGCGGTCTTATATAGTTACTAACATATGGTGCCCCTAGTGGGCTGTGGAGTGAGCTGACAGTGGGTAAAGACCCGACCCAACTCCACAAATACTTAATATAGCTACACTAATCTTACTAAAAACTAAACTAATAATAATAATACTAATAAGCCTACGAGCTACATAAATGCTAAATAGATACTCGGGGTGACCGAGTCTTCACATGAATATTTATATTCCTAACAATCTCCCCCTAAGGGAGGTCACCCCGGAAATAATATTATGAATTCTAGCATTCTATCATGTGTGATTGACTTCGTAGCTCGTAGTCTTTGATTCTTCAAATTCATTGATCTTTGTGCCTTCAGCAGTAATCTTTTGATGACTGATCGGTTGTCTTGGATGATCTTTGAGTATTCTTCGAGTTTATCATCCAACATTTGTCTCCAAGTCATCTTTCAGCAGTATGTCTCCATGTGATGTGTTAATCTTTGAGTCGACATGCTCACACTTTTCTGGATCATGATTTTCAGCCTCAGAGTTGCGGAAGCAGTGTTGAAGGTCTTTTAGATATCATGATTTCTTTGATGATGTAGTGTGAGCATGTGGTGATGGATTGGCATCTTGTTCAACAACCAGCTACAACCGCTATCAGCTGCAACAGCAATCTGCTACAACCTCAATCAGCTGCAACAGCAATCAGCTACAACCGCCAGGTGTTCCTGCATACGACAGTTAGCAATAAAACGTCCGGTACTTACAGGTTTGGACTTCGAGATTGTTAACAGCATAGTGTGAAAACTCTCTCTAATCCTTACCAAGGCCGTTCCTAAATCGGAAACCCACAGAGGGCTTTAAAGATTTACCGTAGCAAATCAACGATTTGGTGAGTCGCTGGAGATCACTCCACGACTGTAGACCGTTTGAAACCGCCGCGACCACTAAGCGTAATCCACAAGGAATTACCGAAGTGACCTGCTTTCAGGGCTGCTTGATGTTGACCCTGGCAGAAATTTCCATTCAATCACTAAGAATTACATTTGTAAATTCCCTCATAAATGTTCTGGCAGATTGCTAAGATCTGCGTAGGACTCATAAGTTTACAACTGGTGTCCTTAATTTTGAACAACCAGTGTAGAAGTAACACGTGTTCCTATGAGATCTTATGATGCATCTCGTGGCTCAAGACTCGATAAGTGCATTTTGGTAGTCGGAGACTGGAGCGGTGTCTCCTGTTTCAATATCAACATAACTCGTAATGAGCGGTCGATAGATTATGCAGGGTTCCCCGTGAGAATGAAACAAGTCCTTTTAAGAAAACTTAAGTGGTTTAGAAGGTTTAGTGCAGTGCGTCACTGGGTCCATGACATCTTGTCTTCAATACCGGTGTTACCTTGGTAACAACTAGTAGCATATGTATTGAACCCGGTTTCTGCCCTAAGATTGAATAATTGGAGGGCTATTTCTTTTCACCCTTTCTCATTTCATTTCTTTTTAATTCTTCAACCCCTTCTTTCTTCTTTCTCATATTACTCCTTTTTTCATATCATACCTAAGGACTTTCTAATACTAACTATTTGGTATTGTCCTTGGGTAGATCCCTCCGGCTCTGGCGGATCATAGGACGGTTTTCCTAACCTTAGCCACCTTATAACTTCATGACTATCCTATGTTGCCATTAACCAAATCCTTGAAAAATCTCTCAAAGTGTTCATGATTACCAAACACATTTTGCTAACACTTTGAGAGTTTTATATTTTTCAAATTCTCCCCCTTAACATGTGCACATATGTTTTAAATTAAAATTTGCACATGTTGGGTAGAGATTGCACTTTTTGAATTGATCCACTTTCAGTGAACATGACCGATTCGAGACACGCTTACATCACTAGTTAGACTAGCTTGAAATTATTACCCGGCCTGGTCACATCCACAGAAAGTTTCTCGAAACGGTACACTCTACTCAGATACTTCCTCTTCGAGACACGCTTACATCACTAGTTAGACCAGCTTGAAATTATTACCCGGCCAGGACGCATCCTTTCGATTAATGACAGTTTATGTTTCGTCCATTCATTGGTGAAGTCTGAGTCACGCTCACATGAGATGCCATATCCTTTTTGTCACCATAAATCATTTTCTCCCCCTCAATATGTGCATCGATATACGAAAGAGTTTAGCACATATGGGAGAGCTTACACTTAGGTCCAAAACATCACATTTTTATCAGATTTCATATTTAAATCACATTCTCTCCCCCGATCAAAAATTTCAAACCTTTTGAGATTTGTGATCCCAATTGATTTAAATATATTTAGAAAATTAGGGAGAAAATGTGGTCAGGTTTTAATATACAATCTGATTATGGAGCATACTATGCTCCCCCTTAAACCATGAGAGAGTGTCATTGCTGATGTTGCACAATGCTTAAAAAAGGTGTCAAAATTTTGAACAAATACTCTCCCCCTTAATTAATGACCCATTTTCTATTTAAAGAGCTGTTGTCATTCAATTGAGCGTTAAGTGTTTGTGAAAATTTAAGTCCAGTTACCACCTTGTGAAACACAAAAACTCTCCTGAAGAATCATAGAACGGAAAGAGTTTTTGGTGCAAAGAATACTTCTCTTCTTATACCAGAAATGATGCACTGAATCGTACACCAAGTCGGAGAAACATGGATATAAAGTAATCCATGCCCAGGTGAACATCACCCAGTTGGAGGAATAGCCGTCTTTTTTTGGCGACGTGCTTTCCCCATTTTGAAGCGCGGGTTGCTATCTAAAGTAATAGCAAGCCATTTAACCATGTTTTAACAATCCATTTTAACTTCTGCTCGAGCTTCATTTAAAGACCCGTGCCATTATTGAATGACATTTCTAAGTCCGTAAATGTTATCGATAAACAGAAGACATGCCTAGGTGAAACTATTTTTGGGATTTTCTATTTTTCAATTTTTTATGGTTTTTCCGGTTTTACGTTTCTCTATTTACAATTTGCAGGTTTTCTATGTATCTATTTACAAAATGGTATAAGATATGAACAAAAATGTATGAAGCAAATATATACAAGGATACGAAGCAAAACCATTACTCCTCAGCTTCCTGAATCTTCTCCGCTGCCATCACTTTACTTGCTGAAGAGCAATGTGAGCACATTTAATTAGGGATTAATTCTGGCTTTTCACTCTCCCCTAATTAGTGCTCTCCCCCAATCTGACAACCTTTCTGATGAATGCCCATAATATGAAGAAGTCTTTTGATAACCAAATGCACGCCGTCTTTAGCCTTCTCACACATAGCGGAGAATGTAGGATAGACTGTAGACTCGACCTTCTTCAAGATTGTCCATTTGGGGGAACAGAATACCAATCATCTTCATTTCACCAAATGCCTTCCAGTAACCTTACATATAACCCATCAGCCCGCAACGTACACATGAGATGATAACACCAAAGTAACAAGTTGAACCACTGATCATCTATAATATGTATCCTGAGATATTAAGCCCGATCACGTGAACTTGTTGTGCGTCCTTGATGTACACATTCTCTCTCCCCTGATGGTTACGATTAATCAGCCCATGACGTAAAAGTGAAACGATAATACCAAGGTAACAAGTTGAACCACTGATCATCTATAATTTGTATCGTGAGATATTAAGCCCGATCACGTGAACCTGTTGTGCATCCTTGGTGTACACATTCCTCTCCCCTGATGGTTACGATTAATCGGAATCATCATAATGATGTGTACATGAAGCATAATGACATGTACATGAAGCATTGACTAAAAGCCCTTTATCACTGATTATATCAGCCCGTGAGAAGATGACGATTAGCATTCCATGACCATGTTCTTCAACACCTTGATAGACGGAGGAAGATGTAGTGTTGGAGAATCATGGTTTTCACGACTCCTGAACTGATGTATTCAGAAGTCGTATGACCATTTCTCAATCATCAATCAACATGTAGATTATTCACTCTTTCCCCCCCCCCCCCCCCCCCCCTCAAAAATTGCATATGCCTGCCAACTGCAATTTTTGATGATTGAATGAGTGAATACGGATACCATCAACGGTAAGTAGCTCCACTTGACGGTTCTTGAAGACTGACATGTTGTTTATTCACCCTTCCCCCCCCCCCTCAAAAATTGCATATCCCTGTCAACTGCAATTTTTGGTTGAACCAGTGAATAAGAGTATACTCCAATGTGCGTCGATCCACTTGAAGACTGAATAAGCACGGAAAGAGCATGAAACTTGTTGATGAGAATGGCCATAAATAAGAAGATTTCTCTTCTTCCAAAGATAAAGCGCACTTAAGCGTACACCTTTCTTTTCTTTGAGGAACGGGGCCTGAAGTGTTATCTGCAGACGCCATTGTCATTGAAGAGCGAGGCCTGAACTGATGTATTCAGACGTCATTGTTATTGAAGAACGAGGCCTGAACTGATGTATTCAGACGTCATATCTCTCTCTTCTACTTCTCTTATTTAACTCGTTACCAACCCCATTATCATTTTGTCGGCTTGATGTCGTGACTACTGATGGAGAATAACCCGATATGATGAACTTGAGACTGAAGTAACATAACCCGAACTTGTGACTTAAACTTGCACTAATGTGTGACTAAGAGCGGTGTAGAGAGTTCGTGCAACTTCGAATCCCTGAGTACTCTATACTCTTCAACCAACCAACCATCAAGTATAAGACGTACATCACCTCTTGGATATCCACAACTTCGTGTGACACTGAGCACTACAACGTAACTCCTTAAAGTGATAGTTATTTTGTAATAGAGAGGAAGAATCACAAAAATAACTAGATATCCAAGTCTTCGTCATTGTAAAGGTTAAACGCTCGAACAAGGATCTCGAAGAATCTTCATCCAACCAACCCCGATATCTTCAGATACTAAGTACACGCACCCGTGAAATTTCACTTCAACCTCAAATAAATAATAGTGAATTAACGCCGTAGTCACATCTTGTGGTTTTATCCCGATCGTTGTCAAAAGCGCATAACCCCGTAAAACTTTGTTATAACCAAAATGCCATGAAGTATATCATACATCATCCAATACATGAAGTACACACTTTATCCCTTCTTCGAAGTTGAAACCGTAGCACCGAAATCAATTAAGATCCGAAAATGCACTTTTCTTTCTCCAGGATAGTTCCATCATCACGGGATTTTACAAATCTATGATTTAAACCGAGAAATAGATTCTTTCGCGGGATTTTACAAAACCAAGAAGAAACCGTGAGACAATAACAAATTGAATGTGTTATGACAAATTGGTTTTGGTGAATATCTGTTTGGGGGAACATGCAAGAGATCAGCTACAATTCTTCTCCCATATGTAGAATACTTCACAAACCATGCTAAGTAAAGTAGTATAAACTACTTCCCCCTGGAAGTTGACCTTATAACATCAAAGTACACCTTTCTCCCCCATGATGGTTTTGAACTTTCGGAAGCATCATTGACGTGTATGGCCATGTACACGAGAAGTTCTTGTCTTAAGCAACCATCTTGAAAAATCATGAATGACGTTGAAGATTCTTGAAAGATTTTGCTTAGACTGTGAAGTATCATTGACGTGCTGTAGCGTCGAATATCCCATGAGAATTGCTGATCACATCTCAACCTTTAACCACTTTGGCTAACTAATCAACCGCGTATTCTGTCAGCTATTGCTGTGACCACTTGGTGATGAAGTAGAATTCCTCAAATTTGTTACTTAAGCTTGCACTGTTGTTGATTGAAGAATGATGCAGAAGAAAACCTCTAAGTACCCTATACACTCAGCCAAGAGCCAAAATAAGTACAACACCTCTTGAGACTATCCACATCTGCATCTGCGTGTGACACTGAGCACTACAATGTGACTCCTTGAAGTGATAGCTATAACCCGTGAGTACTATAATATAACTCCTTACATCGGGTATAACTAGATAGTCCAAGTCCCAATCATAAGTTGTATACGTCCAAGCAAGTTATCATTGAAATCATGCATCCAACCATCCCCGATTTCAAGATAAAATAAGTAGACGCCTTCGTGAACTTCAACTTCAATCTCAAATAAGTGATACCAGATAAACTCCGTGATCATCTTGATATGTATTGCAAACACTAGCCGTGATATATGTGTCCCCGTGAAAAATTTCCCTTTGTCATAAAGACCTTCAAATGTAACCATTTACCACAACAACAAACATATACCAAGAAAACTTGCCCAAAGTTACCATTTGCTAACACTTATATCAAGTTTAACACTGATAAAGTAACAAAAAATTGGTAACGTCATTAAACTACTACAATTTTGTATACTCACAAGAGCCCATGTATTCTTGTTATAATTGAAGCCCAAGCTAATTAGTCCACCAAACAAATCCGAACACTACCCGATCCAAGTCCATACTAACCCTAGAGATACGTGTATTAAATACTCATTTAACACTAATCCTTAACCCTAGTCTCACACATATCTGCCTCTCACTTTCACTATCATCAATCCTCCCAACAGTCAAATCTCATCTCCATCTCACAGATGTTCTGATCTCAAACCCATCAATACTATTCTCAACCGATCATCACAAACACACAACCTTACCGTGTATTACATAAACCCAACGCAAGAAGACTTAAGCAACCCTTTTCATTTGCATATCAACAATGGCAACAAGGTCTCGAAGAGGTCTCGGGTAGGTTCTCTTTACGTTTTTGGTTTTCTTGTAATGATCTTGGAATGAATTAAGGAAATGATTATAACAATTTTGTTATAAGTCTTTCTTTACTATTCGTATATAAACGAAGCTAAGCTTCGACAACGATTGATGATGACATGTCTTTTCGTGTGTTTGACCTTCAAAGAGTCTTGATGTTTCTTTCGTTTCTGAGATCCTTTTAATTAATTTGTACGAGTCATGTATATATGAAATGGAGATGGGGTTTGATTAAGTTGTTGTAGTAACTTGTTGGTAGAAGAGGTGAAATATTGTTTGCTTGTCGATGGGATTTAGGTTAGTTTTGGAGTTGGATTGAAGTGTCTTGGCAGTGGTAAAGTAGTTTAATTGTTGTAGTTTCGAGTCTTTCAACAGTTTTTTTTTTCGATCTCGACCAAGGAGGACTGTGATGGTTTGAGGTCATTGAGTTGGTATTAAGTTTGTGGTCTTGGTCTCTTCTTTATCATCATTCTTGATTGTGGTCAACGAGTCAGTGTGTTGTTATCGGTTTGGACTCATGATGTTTGAAGTTCTAAGAGTTATTGGTATTTTGTTGTTTTGATGTTACGTTTAACGATTGAGAAACACAATGGTTCAATGGACAAATCGCAACATTTGTTGAAATTTTGGCAGCATATCATTTCTGTTTGTTTGACAATTTGTCTTCAATAGTCAAATCGCAAGATCAAATCGCAACCATAGTCAAATCGCAGTTGACCAGTCAAACCACTTTTCCAGAAAAACCGGATCTGAGTTTTCTCTTTCATCAAATCGCAACCAAGAAAATATGTTCAACCAGATCTGGGTTTTCGGACTTTCTGACCATTTTTTCACTGGAGATGGTACAAAACAGCCACAAAAGAGACAGTTTTTTGAAACTGTTAAAACAAACGTGAGAAAGCAAATATATATGTATTTCCGTCAAAAAAGAAACAGTTATAGAAACTGTTAAAACAAAAAGTGAGAAAACAGATATATATGTTATGACTTTTGACCATAGGATACAAAACATATTGTATAACAACTGTTTACCAACAAAAGATAAAGAAAGAAAACTTTCAGATCCGAAAAACAAGGGTAAATTAGCTTCAAAATGATACACGAATCCACACAAATCAATGAAATAACACAACCTGTCTCTGATGAAAATTGTAGGATCGATACATGTATTGATTATGTGGATTCAGGAGGTCTTGGATTATGGAAGAACAACTCCATATTTTAGAAGTTAGAGAGAGAGAGAGTAGAGAGAGTGGGAACTAGTGAGAGAAGACTGAATGTATTAGATTGAATATTGTGAAGAGTTCCCAGAGTTCCAACCCTTCCCACACATGGGAAGGGGTCTTATATAGTTACTAACATATGGTACCCCTAGTGGGCTGTGGAGTGAGCTAACAATGGGTAAAGATGTAAAACCCAAAATTTCTAAACGCGTAAAATACCTAAAATACCCTGCAATTTTGAACTTTTGAAGAACGTACATTTACGTATAACCTAAAGTATTTATATGCTACTACTTGAACGTACACCATATTTAGAATCACAACCGAATTTTTCACAATTATATAAATCGTGTATCATTTTTTTAAGATACACTAGTATTAAATTCGTCCCCAAAACAAAACCCATAAAATAAGCAAGGATACCTTGGGCCATATATTTACATCAATTTATTATTGTCGCACGTTAATAAAAGAAAAAGATAAGAACAATTTTAATACTTACCTTCACTACCTCACGCTCCTACCTTCAATCACGGTTAAAAAAAAATATATATATTCCTTAAATGTCTCATTCCTATCATGCGCACCCTCAAAAAAAAAAAGGCCCACACGTCTTTCTCACACAAAAATATAAACTTTTCAAAGCCCTTAAACCTAAACAAAAATGGCGGCCATTTATTCCTGTTCTAATTTTCCATTCGATCTGGCAAAGAAGGTCAATACGTGGGTTTTTATGGTGGCTAGGCGCGTTAGGTTTGCTCGTATAAAAGGGTGATGTTGGGTGATCGTGGTCGAAACTGATGGTTCGTGAGGAAGATTAAACATGAGTATTTTATTCCTGTCTCGGAGGAATTTGGGTTGTTGTTCGGTAAAGGTACTGTAGTCATGAGTTTTTACCCCTGGTTCAAGAGTGTTCAACCTTTGGAGCGGCCTCGACTGATGTTCCTTCTTATGTTTCACTACAAGGGTATGATATCTAAACCTTGTTCGATTTCCCTCTTTGATTGTTTCCTATTCGATCATGTTTATCGTGTCCTAATCAGCCATATACAAACCGTATTAACCCACATGTAATATATAAAATAAAACATGATAATCGACTATACTAATGCCTGCTTTTGGAATCGATCTCGCATGAAATCCTGAACATCAATACGTAAAGCAATATTAAAATTCATGGTTATAAAGTTGTCGTACATGGCTTCCTTTCTATTTATTTGACTTTATCATGCACATGTGAGTTTAGTGTGTTCGTAAACGTTTATAAGGGTTGTGTGAGTCTAAAACAAAGTTTTGGGTACATGTGTAATCGGACTTAAAATGTATAAGTTGGTGATGTGTTATTGTCTCGCTAAAACAGTTGGGTGGTTAGTTCTGTCTCGCTCGGGTTTTAATTCAAAAAGGGTTGTGGTAAAAGTGTTCTGCTAAGGTTTGATGTGTGTGTGTCTCGGTGTGGGTTATCTCGAGAAGGGTTTGTTTTGGTTTCGTGGCTGTGTCGCATGCAGTATTGGAGAGTCGCATGCAGTATTGGAGATCGACTGTGGTCGAGTCTTGTCCCTTACTCTTCGACCAAACCCTTCCAGTTCTAACTTGTTAGTCGTTAACCTCTCCTTAGCAACCATCATATATAACTGAATATAAAAAGGAGAATAAGGCGTGGGTTGGGTGCCAAATATTTACACGTATAATTAATGTTACATACCACTCAGTTTTAAACAAAATAAATAAACCTTGAGATCTTTAGTTTGTATGGTCGGTTTAAGCCAAAAATATCACCAATCCTGTTGCACTACTTTTCAAGCCTAATTGTGGCTCATTCAATAATTAGGCGATATATTTCTTAACTATGTGATATCGAGTTGATTATGACCATTACACATGATCATGCACGACTATTATAATAATTTGATGGAGCGAATGGGTCTAATAAAAATAAAACCTATGACTACTTTTATATGAACATGAGTATTAACATAAGAATCTAGACTTGAGCAGTCACGCTAAAGAAACATTAAAGAACCAAATAAATATTAAAGAGTCATGATAACTACAAAGACCATATTAATTTGTCATTTTGAATCATAATTCGGAAAACTTATATAAGTCGGGAAAATTTACTAATTCAGGAAACTTGCCTCTAAAAAAATGGGAAGCCGACTAAGATGAGTAATCTGATTAATATGAGCATTAAGTAATACGTCATTATGAATTCGTGTAGATTCGCTGAAGATGGAGTTTGCTTCCGACTTGATATTTTCTGTTGTGTTTTCATTTGCGGTATAAGGTACAGATATTCTGCTCTTCTTGTTAAGAGCCTTCGTCTCATTGCTGATTCCTGATTCATTGTTATGTTTCCCCTTGTATTGTGAACCATAGATTTGGACCTTTGCTTTAACCTTTGTCTTGAACCTTGTCATAAACCTGAACTTGAACCTTGATACACTTGATATGAACCTTTTGACTTGAGCCTTTACTTGAACTCTTGCCTTGAACCTTTGACTTGAACCCTGCTATGTTTTCTTACGATACTTGGCATGACTTGTTCACCACGGATAACCTGAATAATTAAGACCTTGGGTACTTGAAGGTTCATAGGATTTTATAACTACTTTTAGTTGTATATGAAGAGGTTTTTGAACATTTCCTTAAAAGACTTTTATTATGAAACTGTTCTAACGATCATTTTATTAAAACCATGTAAAAAGGATTTCTTATAATAAACTATTATGAACCTTCCAGTATTTGACCTTTCTGATTATGGACCTCCTGATAATGAACCCCTGCATTTATCTCCTGTCTTGAACCCTGATATGAACCCTGATATGATACCTGACATTTGATACCTGAGACTTGACACTTGACACCCGAGACTTGATACTTGACCTTGACCCACAGTTTGAGACTACGAGCCATCCACTAGGCATGAGGGTTTCATGTCCATGTCTGTGATGCACCACCGGCATGACTAGTGTGTAGCCCTAGTGATTTGGTTACACCGTCCCCGACTTGATTTGATTTGTTATGTAGAGGAAGACCCTGTGGCCTGCGGGGGCGCATGGATGCATCCTAGACCTGTCCTGATTTGTTATATTTCCTGTTATCCTGGTGACTGACGAGTGTGTGCGATACACGTCTTTCACAACCCCTGGGAGCTTGCAACTCCAACCCCTGGAGGTATCCCCTCACCCTGTTTCTTGGTATGCTGAGGTCACCCCTCCATACACCCTGATATGTGACTTGATATGGTTTGACTTTGAGATTGACTTTGAGTTCGGACTCGTAGTGGATTTCTGTTTACCTGAAACCTTGTAACCTTTTGACCTGTTACTTGACCTGATACTTGACCTGACACTTAACTTGACTTGGTTTAACTTGGGATTGTGGTGGGTTCTGGTTTCATTTACATTTACCATTGTAACCATTCTTAGTTCCTGGTATGTCTGCATAACTCTTGTATTCCTTTTCCTGACTCTTGTACACCTGGTATTATTTCTTTTACTTTACTTTTCCGTTACTACTGCTTGTTTCCGTTATATCTGTTCACTGAGCTCTCGTAGCTCAGTCGCGTTTCTTTTCCCGCGGCAGGTTTTAGCTAGGAAGCTGGGTTTTGCTTTGGGATGAGAGCAACTTGTGTGAAGTTTAAACCTTGTCATTCTAGTGTGACCATTTGGATATTATTTCTGTTATGCCATTGTTTGGGCATTTTGGATTCTGTTTTGTACTTCGTTATTTCTGTCTTGCACTTGATATAAGTCGTGTTGACTTATTTTCCTTTGGATTCTAATGTTAAGGCTTCCGCTATTTTATTTCTTGAATGCTTGTATCTGATATGAAACCATGTATTTGTGACATCTTTGCCCTTGTCGGGTTGGGGTGTTACAATTTATGGTATCAGAGCTAAGGCTTCAGAAACCCTTAGAGCTTAGGCTTGACCTGTGAGGATTGGGTAGACATTAGGTTTCCGCACGCGCACTCTCTTTTCCTGTTATGCTCTGTCATCTTTCCTTGATTCTGCTTTGTCATATTTTCCTGTTCTGCTCTGTCATTCTTCATGTTCTGTTCTGTCATATTTTCTTGATCATCGGCTTAATTCGGAGTTTGCGGATCCGTCAGCATGTTGCGATGCAGCTCGCAACATCGAGATTTTCATGAGGGCATTGGTTACAAACGAGACCGTGATGGCGACAAGGTGCAGCAACAGATTCAGAGTCGGGACGTCAAGGAGTATTCGGGCAAGAGCTACGACCAGAAGAAATCAGATTCGAGGGGCCGAGATTCGAGGTCAGTTTCTAAGCAGGATGGTGATCGTCAGGAGCGCAGCGTCAACCAAACGGCAGCGGAGAGATCATTCTTCTAGAGGCTATCAGCAAGATCGGGCGACTGGGTCAAACTCGCGGAGGAAATCATCTAAGCACTCTACTTCCTTACCTGTTTGTGGTTCTTGTGGGAAAAACCATACTGGAGCTTGTCGTACGACGTCTGGTGCTTGTTTCAGATGTGGTTCTTCTGAACATCAAGTGAGGAATTGTCTTAAGCAATCTACGTCAGCACTTGAGAAATTTCTTGATCCTCCTCTTCCTGCTCCTCATACCGGTCGTGTCTTTATGCTTTCTGGTGACCGGACTGATAAGGCGTCTGGTATGTCCTTTTTTTGTTTTCCGTTCTCTTGCATTTCAATGTCCTTGCAAATTTCGAGGACGAAAATTTTCTCTTAGAGGGGAAGAGTTGTAAAACCCAAAATTTCTAAACGCGTAAAATACCTAAAATACCCTGCAATTTTGAACTTTTGAAGAACGTACATTTACGTATAACCTAAAGTATTTATATGCTACTACTTGAACGTACACCACATTTAGAATCACAACCGAATTTTTCACAATTATATAAATCGTGTATCATTTTTTTAAGATACACTAGTATTAAATTCGTCCCCAAAACAAAACCCATAAAATAAGCAAGGATACCTTGGGCCATATATTTACATCAATTTATTATTGTCGCACGTTAATAAAAGAAAAAGATAAGAACAATTTTAATACTTACCTTAACTACCTCACGCTCCTACCTTCAATCACGGTTAAAAAAATATATATATATTCCTTAAATGTCTCATTCCTATCGTGCGCACCCTCAAAAAAAAAAAGAAGGCCCACACGTCTTTCTCACACAAAAATATAAACTTTTCAAAGCCCTTAAACCTAAACAAAAATGGCGGCCATTTATTCCTGTTCTAATTTTCCATTCGATCTGGCAAAGAAGGTCAATACGTGGGTTTTTATGGTGGCTAGGCGCGTTAGGTTTGCTCGTATAAAAGGGTGATGTTGGGTGATCGTGGTCGAAACTGATGGTTCGTGAAGAAGATTAAACATGAGTATTTTATTCCTGTCTCGGAGGAATTTGGGTTGTTGTTCGGTAAAGGTACTGTAGTCATGAGTTTTTACCCCTGGTTCAAGAGTGTTCAACCTTTGGAGCGGCCTCGACTGATGTTCCTTCTTATGTTTCACTACAAGGGTATGATATCTAAACCTTGTTCGATTTCCCTCTTTGATTGTTTCCTATTCGATCATGTTTATCGTGTCCTAATCAGCCATATACAAACCGTATTAACCCACATGTAATATATAAAATAAAACATGATAATCGACTATACTAATGCCTGCTTTTGGAATCGATCTCGCATGAAATCCTGAACATCAATACGTAAAGCAATATTAAAATTCATGGTTATAAAGTTGTCGTACATGGCTTCCTTTCTATTTATTTGACTTTATCATGCACATGTGAGTTTAGTGTGTTCGTAAACGTTTATAAGGGTTGTGTGAGTCTAAAACAAAGTTTTGGGTACATGTGTAATCGGCCTTAAAATGTATAAGTTGGTGATGTGCTATGGTCTCGCTAAAACAGTTGGGTGGTTAGTTCTGTCTCGCTCGGGTTTTAATTCAAAAAGGGTTGTGGTAAAAGTGTTCTGCTAAGGTTTGATGTGTGTGTGTCTCGGTGTGGGTTATCTCGAGAAGGGTTTGTTTTGGTTTCGTGGCTGTGTCGCATGCAGTATTGGAGAGTCGCATGCAGTATTGGAGATCGACTGTGGTCGAGTCTTGTCCCTTACTCTTCGACCAAACCCTTCCAGTTCTAACTTGTTAGTCGTTAACCTCTCCTTAGCAACCATCATATATAACTGAATATAAAAAGGAGAATAAGGCGTGGGTTGGGTGCCAAATATTTACACCTATAATTAATGTTACATACCACTCAGTTTTAAACAAAATAAATAAACCTTGAGATCTTTAGTTTGTATGGTCGGTTTAAGCCAAAAATATCACCAATCCTGTTGCACTACTTTTCAAGCCTAATTGTGGCTCATTCAATAATTAGGCGATATATTTCTTAACTATGTGATATCGAGTTGATTATGACCATAACACATGATCATGCACGACTATTATAATAATTTGATGGAGCGAATGGGTCTAATAAAAATAAAACCTATGACTACTTTTATATGAACATGAGTATTAACATAAGAATCTAGACTTGAGCAGTCACGCTAAAGAAACATTAAAGAACCAAATAAATATTAAAGAGTCATGATAACTACAAAGACCATATTAATTTGTCATTTTGAATCATAATTCGGAAAACTTATATAAGTCGGGAAAATTTACTAATTCAGGAAACTTGCCTCTAAAAAAATGGGAAGCCGACTAAGATGAGTAATCTGATTAATATGAGCATTAAGTAATACGTCATTATGAATTCGTGTAGATTCGCTGAAGATGGAGTTTGCTTCCGACTTTGATATTTTCTGTTGTGTTTTCATTTGCGGTATAAGGTACAGATATTCTGCTCTTCTTGTTAAGAGCCTTCGTCTCATTTCTGATTCCTGATTCATTGTTATGTTTCCCCTTGTATTGTGAACCATAGATTTGGACCTTTGCTTTAACCTTTGTCTTGAACCTTGTCATAAACCTGAACTTGAACCTTGATACACTTGATATGAACCTTTTGACTTGAGCCTTTACTTGAACTCTTGCCTTGAACCTTTGACTTGAACCCTGCTATGTTTTCTTACGATACTTGGCATGACTTGTTCACCACGGATAACCTGAATAATTAAGACCTTGGGTACTTGAAGGTTCATAGGATTTTATAACTACTTTTAGTTGTATATGAAGAGGTTTTTGAACATTTCCTTAAAAGACTTTTATTATGAAACTGTTCTAACGATCATTTTATTAAAATCATGTAAAAAGAATTTCTTATAATAAACTATTATGAACCTTCCAGTATTTGACCTTTCTGATTATGGACCTCCTGATAATGAACCCCTGCATTTATCTCCTATCTTGAACCCTGATATGAACCCTGATATGATACCTGACATTTGATACCTGAGACTTGACACTTGACACCCGAGACTTGATACTTGACCTTGACCCACAGTTTGAGACTACGAGCCATCCACTAGGCATGAGGGTTTCATGTCCATGTCTGTGATGCACCACCGGCATGACTAGTGTGTAGCCCTAGTGATTGGTTACACCGTCCCCGACTTGATTTGATTTGTTATGTAGAGGAAGACCCTGTGGCCTGCGGGGGCGCATGGATGCATCCTAGACCTGTCCTGATTTGTTATATTTCCTGTTATCCTGGTGACTGACGAGTGTGTGCGATACACGTCTTTCACAACCCCTGGGAGCTTGCAACTCCAACCCCTGGAGGTATCCCCTCACCCTGTTTCTTGGTATGCTGAGGTCACCCCTCCATACACCCTGATATGTGACTTGATATGGTTTGACTTTGAGATTGACTTTGAGTTCGGACTCGTAGTGGATTTCTGTTTACCTGAAACCTTGTAACCTTTTGACCTGTTACTTGACCTGATACTTGACCTGACACTTAACTTGACTTGGTTTAACTTGGAATTGTGGTGGGTTCTGGTTTCATTTACATTTACCATTGTAACCATTCTTAGTTCCTGGTATGTCTGCATAACTCTTGTATTCCTTTTCCTGACTCTTGTACACCTGGTATTATTTCTTTTACTTTACTTTTCCGTTACTACTGCTTGTTTCCGTTATATCTGTTCACTGAGCTCTCGTAGCTCAGCCGCGTTTCTTTTCCCGCGGCAGGTTTTAGCTAGGAAGCTGGGTTTTGCTTTGGGATGAGAGCAACTTGTGTGAAGTTTAAACCTTGTCATTCTAGTGTGACCATTTGGATATTATTTCTGTTATGCCATTGTTTGGGCATTTTGGATTCTGTTTTGTACTTCGTTATTTCTGTCTTGCACTTGATATAAGTCGTGTTGACTTATTTTCCTTTGGATTCTAATGTTAAGGCTTCCGCTATTTTATTTCTTGAATGCTTGTATCTGATATGAAACCATGTATTTGTGACATCTTTGCCCTTGTCGGGTTGGGGTGTTACAATTTATGGTATCAGAGCTAAGGCTTCAGAAACCCTTAGAGCTTAGGCTTGACCTGTGAGGATTGGGTAGACATTAGGTTTCCGCACGCGCACTCTCTTTTCCTGTTATGCTCTGTCATCTTTCCTTGATTCTGCTTTGTCATATTTTCCTGTTCTGCTCTGTCATTCTTCATGTTCTGTTCTGTCATATTTTCTTGATCATCGGCTTAATTCGGAGTTTGCGGATCCGTCAGCATGTTGCGATGCAGCTCGCAACATCGAGATTTTCATGAGGGCATTGGTTACAAACGAGACCGTGATGGCGACAAGGTGCAGCAACAGATTCAGAGTCGGGACGTCAAGGAGTATTCGGGCAAGAGCTACGACCAGAAGAAATCAGATTCGAGGGGCCGAGATTCGAGGTCAGTTTCTAAGCAGGATGGTGATCGTCAGGAGCGCAGCGTCAACCAAACGGCAGCGGAGAGATCATTCTTCTAGAGGCTATCAGCAAGATCGGGCGACTGGGTCAAACTCGCGGAGGAAATCATCTAAGCACTCTACTTCCTTACCTGTTTGTGGTTCTTGTGGGAAAAACCATACTGGAGCTTGTCGTACGACGTCTGGTGCTTGTTTCAGATGTGGTTCTTCTGAACATCAAGTGAGGAATTGTCTTAAGCAATCTACGTCAGCACTTGAGAAATTTCTTGATCCTCCTCTTCCTGCTCCTCATACCGGTCGTGTCTTTATGCTTTCTGGTGACCGGACTGATAAGGCGTCTGGTATGTCCTTTTTTTGTTTTCCGTTCTCTTGCATTTCAATGTCCTTGCAAATTTCGAGGACGAAAATTTTCTCTTAGAGGGGAAGAGTTGTAAAACCCAAAATTTCTAAACGCGTAAAATACCTAAAATACCCTGCAATTTTGAACTTTTGAAGAACGTACATTTACGTATAACCTAAAGTATTTATATGCTACTACTTGAACGTACACCACATTTAGAATCACAACCGAATTTTTCACAATTATATAAATCGTGTATCATTTTTTTAAGATACACTAGTATTAAATTCGTCCCCAAAACAAAACCCATAAAATAAGCAAGGATACCTTGGGCCATATATTTACATCAATTTATTATTGTCGCACGTTAATAAAAGAAAAAGATAAGAACAATTTTAATACTTACCTTAACTACCTCACGCTCCTACCTTCAATCACGGTTAAAAAAATATATATATATTCCTTAAATGTCTCATTCCTATCGTGCGCACCCTCAAAAAAAAAAAGAAGGCCCACACGTCTTTCTCACACAAAAATATAAACTTTTCAAAGCCCTTAAACCTAAACAAAAATGGCGGCCATTTATTCCTGTTCTAATTTTCCATTCGATCTGGCAAAGAAGGTCAATACGTGGGTTTTTATGGTGGCTAGGCGCGTTAGGTTTGCTCGTATAAAAGGGTGATGTTGGGTGATCGTGGTCGAAACTGATGGTTCGTGAAGAAGATTAAACATGAGTATTTTATTCCTGTCTCGGAGGAATTTGGGTTGTTGTTCGGTAAAGGTACTGTAGTCATGAGTTTTTACCCCTGGTTCAAGAGTGTTCAACCTTTGGAGCGGCCTCGACTGATGTTCCTTCTTATGTTTCACTACAAGGGTATGATATCTAAACCTTGTTCGATTTCCCTCTTTGATTGTTTCCTATTCGATCATGTTTATCGTGTCCTAATCAGCCATATACAAACCGTATTAACCCACATGTAATATATAAAATAAAACATGATAATCGACTATACTAATGCCTGCTTTTGGAATCGATCTCGCATGAAATCCTGAACATCAATACGTAAAGCAATATTAAAATTCATGGTTATAAAGTTGTCGTACATGGCTTCCTTTCTATTTATTTGACTTTATCATGCACATGTGAGTTTAGTGTGTTCGTAAACGTTTATAAGGGTTGTGTGAGTCTAAAACAAAGTTTTGGGTACATGTGTAATCGGCCTTAAAATGTATAAGTTGGTGATGTGCTATGGTCTCGCTAAAATAGTTGGGTGGTTAGTTCTGTCTCGCTCGGGTTTTAATTCAAAAAGGGTTGTGGTAAAAGTGTTCTGCTAAGGTTTGATGTGTGTGTGTCTCGGTGTGGGTTATCTCGAGAAGGGTTTGTTTTGGTTTCGTGGCTGTGTCGCATGCAGTATTGGAGAGTCGCATGCAGTATTGGAGATCGACTGTGGTCGAGTCTTGTCCCTTACTCTTCGACCAAACCCTTCCAGTTCTAACTTGTTAGTCGTTAACCTCTCCTTAGCAACCATCATATATAACTGAATATAAAAAGGAGAATAAGGCGTGGGTTGGGTGCCAAATATTTACACCTATAATTAATGTTACATACCACTCAGTTTTAAACAAAATAAATAAACCTTGAGATCTTTAGTTTGTATGGTCGGTTTAAGCCAAAAATATCACCAATCCTGTTGCACTACTTTTCAAGCCTAATTGTGGCTCATTCAATAATTAGGCGATATATTTCTTAACTATGTGATATCGAGTTGATTATGACCATAACACATGATCATGCACGACTATTATAATAATTTGATGGAGCGAATGGGTCTAATAAAAATAAAACCTATGACTACTTTTATATGAACATGAGTATTAACATAAGAATCTAGACTTGAGCAGTCACGCTAAAGAAACATTAAAGAACCAAATAAATATTAAAGAGTCATGATAACTACAAAGACCATATTAATTTGTCATTTTGAATCATAATTCGGAAAACTTATATAAGTCGGGAAAATTTACTAATTCAGGAAACTTGCCTCTAAAAAAATGGGAAGCCGACTAAGATGAGTAATCTGATTAATATGAGCATTAAGTAATACGTCATTATGAATTCGTGTAGATTCGCTGAAGATGGAGTTTGCTTCCGACTTTGATATTTTCTGTTGTGTTTTCATTTGCGGTATAAGGTACAGATATTCTGCTCTTCTTGTTAAGAGCCTTCGTCTCATTCCTGATTCCTGATTCATTGTTATGTTTCCCCTTGTATTGTGAACCATAGATTTGGACCTTTGCTTTAACCTTTGTCTTGAACCTTGTCATAAACCTGAACTTGAACCTTGATACACTTGATATGAACCTTTTGACTTGAGCCTTTACTTGAACTCTTGCCTTGAACCTTTGACTTGAACCCTGCTATGTTTTCTTACGATACTTGGCATGACTTGTTCACCACGGATAACCTGAATAATTAAGACCTTGGGTACTTGAAGGTTCATAGGATTTTATAACTACTTTTAGTTGTATATGAAGAGGTTTTTGAACATTTCCTTAAAAGACTTTTATTATGAAACTGTTCTAACGATCATTTTATTAAAATCATGTAAAAAGGATTTCTTATAATAAACTATTATGAACCTTCCAGTATTTGACCTTTCTGATTATGGACCTCCTGATAATGAACCCCTGCATTTATCTCCTATCTTGAACCCTGATATGAACCCTGATATGATACCTGACATTTGATACCTGAGACTTGACACTTGACACCCGAGACTTGATACTTGACCTTGACCCACAGTTTGAGACTACGAGCCATCCACTAGGCATGAGGGTTTCATGTCCATGTCTGTGATGCACCACCGGCATGACTAGTGTGTAGCCCTAGTGATTTGGTTACACCGTCCCCGACTTGATTTGATTTGCTATGTAGAGGAAGACCCTGTGGCCTGCGGGGGCGCATGGATGCATCCTAGACCTGTCCTGATTTGTTATATTTCCTGTTATCCTGGTGACTGACGAGTGTGTGCGATACACGTCTTTCACAACCCCTGGGAGCTTGCAACTCCAACCCCTGGAGGTATCCCCTCACCCTGTTTCTTGGTATGCTGAGGTCACCCCTCCATACACCCTGATATGTGACTTGATATGGTTTGACTTTGAGATTGACTTTGAGTTCGGACTCGTAGTGGATTTCTGTTTACCTGAAACCTTGTAACCTTTTGACCTGTTACTTGACCTGATACTTGACCTGACACTTAACTTGACTTGGTTTAACTTGGAATTGTGGTGGGTTCTGGTTTCATTTACATTTACCATTGTAACCATTCTTAGTTCCTGGTATGTCTGCATAACTCTTGTATTCCTTTTCCTGACTCTTGTACACCTGGTATTATTTCTTTTACTTTACTTTTCCGTTACTACTGCTTGTTTCCGTTATATCTGTTCACTGAGCTCTCGTAGCTCAGCCGCGTTTCTTTTCCCGCGGCAGGTTTTAGCTAGGAAGCTGGGTTTTGCTTTGGGATGAGAGCAACTTGTGTGAAGTTTAAACCTTGTCATTCTAGTGTGACCATTTGGATATTATTTCTGTTATGCCATTGTTTGGGCATTTTGGATTCTGTTTTGTACTTCGTTATTTCTGTCTTGCACTTGATATAAGTCGTGTTGACTTATTTTCCTTTGGATTCTAATGTTAAGGCTTCCGCTATTTTATTTCTTGAAGGCTTGTATCTGATATGAAACCATGTATTTGTGACATCTTTGCCCTTGTCGGGTTGGGGTGTTACAATTTATGGTATCAGAGCTAAGGCTTCAGAAACCCTTAGAGCTTAGGCTTGACCTGTGAGGATTGGGTAGACATTAGGTTTCCGCACGCGCACTCTCTTTTCCTGTTATGCTCTGTCATCTTTCCTTGATTCTGCTTTGTCATATTTTCCTGTTCTGCTCTGTCATTCTTCATGTTCTGTTCTGTCATATTTTCTTGATCATCGGCTTAATTCGGAGTTTGCGGATCCGTCAGCATGTTGCGATGCAGCTCGCAACATCGAGATTTTCATGAGGGCATTGGTTACAAACGAGACCGTGATGGCGACAAGGTGCAGCAACAGATTCAGAGTCGGGACGTCAAGGAGTATTCGGGCAAGAGCTACGACCAGAAGAAATCAGATTCGAGGGGCCGAGATTCGAGGTCAGTTTCTAAGCAGGATGGTGATCGTCAGGAGCGCAGCGTCAACCAAACGGCAGCGGAGAGATCATTCTTCTAGAGGCTATCAGCAAGATCGGGCGACTGGGTCAAACTCGCGGAGGAAATCATCTAAGCACTCTACTTCCTTACCTGTTTGTGGTTCTTGTGGGAAAAACCATACTGGAGCTTGTCGTACGACGTCTGGTGCTTGTTTCAGATGTGGTTCTTCTGAACATCAAGTGAGGAATTGTCTTAAGCAATCTACGTCAGCACTTGAGAAATTTCTTGATCCTCCTCTTCCTGCTCCTCATACCGGTCGTGTCTTTATGCTTTCTGGTGACCGGACTGATAAGGCGTCTGGTATGTCCTTTTTTTGTTTTCCGTTCTCTTGCATTTCAATGTCCTTGCAAATTTCGAGGACGAAAATTTTCTCTTAGAGGGGAAGAGTTGTAAAACCCAAAATTTCTAAACGCGTAAAATACCTAAAATACCCTGCAATTTTGAACTTTTGAAGAACGTACATTTACGTATAACCTAAAGTATTTATATGCTACTACTTGAACGTACACCACATTTAGAATCACAACCGAATTTTTCACAATTATATAAATCGTGTATCATTTTTTTAAGATACACTAGTATTAAATTCGTCCCCAAAACAAAACCCATAAAATAAGCAAGGATACCTTGGGCCATATATTTACATCAATTTATTATTGTCGCACGTTAATAAAAGAAAAAGATAAGAACAATTTTAATACTTACCTTAACTACCTCACGCTCCTACCTTCAATCACGGTTAAAAAAATATATATATATTCCTTAAATGTCTCATTCCTATCGTGCGCACCCTCAAAAAAAAAAAGAAGGCCCACACGTCTTTCTCACACAAAAATATAAACTTTTCAAAGCCCTTAAACCTAAACAAAAATGGCGGCCATTTATTCCTGTTCTAATTTTCCATTCGATCTGGCAAAGAAGGTCAATACGTGGGTTTTTATGGTGGCTAGGCGCGTTAGGTTTGCTCGTATAAAAGGGTGATGTTGGGTGATCGTGGTCGAAACTGATGGTTCGTGAAGAAGATTAAACATGAGTATTTTATTCCTGTCTCGGAGGAATTTGGGTTGTTGTTCGGTAAAGGTACTGTAGTCATGAGTTTTTACCCCTGGTTCAAGAGTGTTCAACCTTTGGAGCGGCCTCGACTGATGTTCCTTCTTATGTTTCACTACAAGGGTATGATATCTAAACCTTGTTCGATTTCCCTCTTTGATTGTTTCCTATTCGATCATGTTTATCGTGTCCTAATCAGCCATATACAAACCGTATTAACCCACATGTAATATATAAAATAAAACATGATAATCGACTATACTAATGCCTGCTTTTGGAATCGATCTCGCATGAAATCCTGAACATCAATACGTAAAGCAATATTAAAATTCATGGTTATTAAAGTTGTCGTACATGGCTTCCTTTCTATTTATTTGACTTTATCATGCACATGTGAGTTTAGTGTGTTCGTAAACGTTTATAAGGGTTGTGTGAGTCTAAAACAAAGTTTTGGGTACATGTGTAATCGGCCTTAAAATGTATAAGTTGGTGATGTGCTATGGTCTCGCTAAAACAGTTGGGTGGTTAGTTCTGTCTCGCTCGGGTTTTAATTCAAAAAGGGTTGTGGTAAAAGTGTTCTGCTAAGGTTTGATGTGTGTGTGTCTCGGTGTGGGTTATCTCGAGAAGGGTTTGTTTTGGTTTCGTGGCTGTGTCGCATGCAGTATTGGAGAGTCGCATGCAGTATTGGAGATCGACTGTGGTCGAGTCTTGTCCCTTACTCTTCGACCAAACCCTTCCAGTTCTAACTTGTTAGTCGTTAACCTCTCCTTAGCAACCATCATATATAACTGAATATAAAAAGGAGAATAAGGCGTGGGTTGGGTGCCAAATATTTACACCTATAATTAATGTTACATACCACTCAGTTTTAAACAAAATAAATAAACCTTGAGATCTTTAGTTTGTATGGTCGGTTTAAGCCAAAAATATCACCAATCCTGTTGCACTACTTTTCAAGCCTAATTGTGGCTCATTCAATAATTAGGCGATATATTTCTTAACTATGTGATATCGAGTTGATTATGACCATAACACATGATCATGCACGACTATTATAATAATTTGATGGAGCGAATGGGTCTAATAAAAATAAAACCTATGACTACTTTTATATGAACATGAGTATTAACATAAGAATCTAGACTTGAGCAGTCACGCTAAAGAAACATTAAAGAACCAAATAAATATTAAAGAGTCATGATAACTACAAAGACCATATTAATTTGTCATTTTGAATCATAATTCGGAAAACTTATATAAGTCGGGAAAATTTACTAATTCAGGAAACTTGCCTCTAAAAAAATGGGAAGCCGACTAAGATGAGTAATCTGATTAATATGAGCATTAAGTAATACGTCATTATGAATTCGTGTAGATTCGCTGAAGATGGAGTTTGCTTCCGACTTTGATATTTTCTGTTGTGTTTTCATTTGCGGTATAAGGTACAGATATTCTGCTCTTCTTGTTAAGAGCCTTCGTCTCATTCCTGATTCCTGATTCATTGTTATGTTTCCCCTTGTATTGTGAACCATAGATTTGGACCTTTGCTTTAACCTTTGTCTTGAACCTTGTCATAAACCTGAACTTGAACCTTGATACACTTGATATGAACCTTTTGACTTGAGCCTTTACTTGAACTCTTGCCTTGAACCTTTGACTTGAACCCTGCTATGTTTTCTTACGATACTTGGCATGACTTGTTCACCACGGATAACCTGAATAATTAAGACCTTGGGTACTTGAAGGTTCATAGGATTTTATAACTACTTTTAGTTGTATATGAAGAGGTTTTTGAACATTTCCTTAAAAGACTTTTATTATGAAACTGTTCTAACGATCATTTTATTAAAATCATGTAAAAAGGATTTCTTATAATAAACTATTATGAACCTTCCAGTATTTGACCTTTCTGATTATGGACCTCCTGATAATGAACCCCTGCATTTATCTCCTGTCTTGAACCCTGATATGAACCCTGATATGATACCTGACATTTGATACCTGAGACTTGACACTTGACACCCGAGACTTGATACTTGACCTTGACCCACAGTTTGAGACTACGAGCCATCCACTAGGCATGAGGGTTTCATGTCCATGTCTGTGATGCACCACCGGCATGACTAGTGTGTAGCCCTAGTGATTTGGTTACACCGTCCCCGACTTGATTTGATTTGTTATGTAGAGGAAGACCCTGTGGCCTGCGGGGGCGCATGGATGCATCCTAGACCTGTCCTAATTTGTTATATTTCCTGTTATCCTGGTGACTGACGAGTGTGTGCGATACACGTCTTTCACAACCCCTGGGAGCTTGCAACTCCAACCCCTGGAGGTATCCCCTCACCCTGTTTCCTGGTATGCTGAGGTCACCCCTCCATACACCCTGATATGTGATTTGATATGGTTTGACTTTGAGATTGACTTTGAGTTCGGAGCTTGCAATACACGTCTTTCAAAACCCCTGGGAGCTTGCAACTCCAACCCCTGGAGGTATCCCCTCACCCTGTTTCTTGGTATGCTGAGGTCACCCCTCCATACACCCTGATATGTGACTTGATATGGTTTGACTTTGAGATTGACTTTGAGTTCGGACTCGTAGTGGATTTCTGTTTACCTGAAACCTTGTAACCTTTTGACTTGTTACTTGACCTGATACTTGACCTGACACTTAACTTGACTTGGTTTAACTTGGGATTGTGGTGGGTTCTGGTTTCATTTACATTTACCATTGTAACCATTCTTAGTTCCTGGTATGTCTGCATAACTCTTGTATTCCTTTTCCTGACTCTTGTACACCTGGTATTATTTCTTTTACTTTACTTTTCCGTTACTACTGCTTGTTTCCGTTATATCTGTTCACTGAGCTCTCGTAGCTCAGCCGCGTTTCTTTTCCCGCGGCAGGTTTTAGCTAGGAAGCTGGGTTTTGCTTTGGGATGAGAGCAACTTGTGTGAAGTTTAAACCTTGTCATTCTAGTGTGACCATTTGGATATTATTTCTGTTATGCCATTGTTTGGGCATTTTGGATTCTGTTTTGTACTTTGTTATTTCTGTCTTGCACTTGATATAAGTCATGTTGACTTATTTTCCTTTGGATTCTAATGTTAAGGCTTCCGCTATTTTATTTCTTGAAGGCTTGTATCTGATATGAAACCATGTATTTGTGACATCTTTGCCCTTGTCGGGTTGGGGTGTTACAAAAGACCCGACCCAACTCCACAAATACTTAATATAGCTACACTAATCTTACTAAAAACTAAACTAATAATAATAATACTAATAAGCCTACGAGCTACATAAATGCTAAATAGATACTCGGGGTGACCGAGTCTTCACATGAATATTTATATTCCTAACCTGATCCTTCTTGTTAGGATTCACCTTGTACTTCTTAAGATTAGGTTGGTAGGCCATAACTTGTTTACCCTTGTCAACCTTTCCCTTACCCTTCTTATTCGCCCGCGGTTTTTGCTTTTGTATCCTACCTCCTTGTATAGCTAATACCTGAGGAGTATGTGCCTTCTTCGGTAAACCTGTCTCATAGTCCACAAGCATTGCAAGCAACTATGTGACTGTCTTTTCCGCGCAATGCATGTTATAGTTTCGAACAAAACCAGAGAAATCCTTGTTCAAGGATCTGTTGATTAAGTTCACACATACATTTTTTGGGTAGATGTAGTTGATCTGATGTAGTTGGTCTATGTAACTCTTCATTTCCAATACATGATCACTAACAGATTTACCTTTACCCTGCTTACAGCTATATAATTTATTGATCAAATCAACAATTACTTCCGGGCCAGTCAATTTTTCCCGTTCAAAATGATTTTTGAACGCGAAACTTAGTACAACATTATCGGGTTGAGCCATTTCTACAGAAAAATTTCAAATATTAGTATTATGATAATACAACTTTTCAAGAAAATAAAATACCCAATAAAATATTCATATAACCATTGAATTTTCTTGAAAACTAGGATCCAAATTTACATAATTTCACTACATCAGTTGATCTGCTAGTAATGAAAGTATAAAATATGGTAATCGGTCGAACAATAATTGACAAACTATTTCCAATTCCTAGATCATTATGGGATTTAAATTTGCCAAATTCAATTTGCAAAGTAAGCATGTTTCATCCCATCTCATGTCTTAAGGTTTTAGATCTCACTAACAACTTAATTAAGTTGTCTAATTTAGAAACTGCAAATTCTCCATTAATGGTCTCACGCATTAACGAAAATTTACCTTGTCATTAAAATCTAGGTAAGGTCTCACTTAGGCTAAATAATAACTTCAAGTGTTTCTTATAATTAGATGGCATGAACTTAAATTTTAGGGTACTAATTTTGATGTGTCAATCAAAATATGTACGAAGAAGCATGCACACATCTTCGTATCATAGTTTTTTCAAAACCTTTTTATTTACCAATTTTAAGCTAAGATTAAATCAATAAATTTTTAATTGAGGTATTGGGTTCACCAATCAAAGAATTACCTACAATTATCGCCCACTATATCCTACTACTGAATGAGTCAAAAGACCCAAGTTATTCGGATAATTACCACAAAGTGGCATGTGGAATTGAGGTCAATTCACCCATAAAATGATTTTGTACATAAAAATAGTCGTACTTGGTAGCTCCAATTTGACGCACAAAGGAGCGGAGAGACAAACGTCAGCACAAGTGCCAATTAAAAACGCGTCTTTTTTGGTTTGACAATTTAATGTCAATCCTCCTTAAACCCCTCTTATAGTTTGTCAAAACTGGGTGAGCTGTTCTTACTATTGGTACAAAAACTTATCACTCAATTAAAAGTTTATGACTTTAAGTCTTAAAAACATGTTATAAATTATAACCTTGCTAGTCTCGCCTGGGAGCAAATTACCATGCGAAGCGAACCACTATCGGCACATAAGACTTTGCAAGATTCATAATTTATCACATCAAGTTTCACCATTATTTAGTCCATTTATTTTCTATTCAAAAATTACCCTTTTTTGCTTACAACGTGTCATACAATTAAACAAAAAAACCAAGTAATAATAAAAATAAACAACTAAATAACGCACATAACTTAACAATTAATTTATGTAAACAAATAGGCACATGCAAACTTTGTTTGATAAAACCTATTAATAATCATTCTATGTTTAATTATGCATATATTTAACTAAGACTATCACTTACAATGGTAAGTGAGCCACATGCATCGACGTATCGATTGCGTTAGTCATAGCAAATATATACCATATTGCACATAATAGATTCATTAATATATTTAATTGAGGTCTTCTCCAATTTTAGATCTATCATAAAATTACATGTGATAAAACAACTTAACAATTAATCAAACATAATCCATGACAAACATGCATGTTTCATCATGGATTAACACAAGTCACAAGATACGCAACTTAAACACATAAGCATGTTACAATTAGGGTTTCAAAACAACAAAACTATTTTTTTATATAATTAGGGCATCGCCCCCCCCCCCCTTAAAAAATTAGGGTTTTCGATTTTTTTAAACCCTAAAAAATCGACTAACATCAAACACAATCCAAGATTCGTTTTTTATGTGTTTCGGTAATTAATTACATGTTAAAACGGCTCGTGATGCCACTGTTGGAATTTTAATAACATGACAAGTTCATAAATTAAACACATAATCATCATATACATGCGGAAGCGTATGATCAATTTAACACATAAAGAATTAACCGAATTTAAACGTAAACGTACCTTTGATTCTAGCTAAACAAGAATCAACTTCAATAATCCTTCAATCAAGATCAAGAATTGGATTAACAAATTACCCCTTACCCTTTTGTAATTCAATCCAAGATATTAATTATAATGAGTTAATACCACGTTCTTGTACACACGTACTATAACCGAATTAACGTGATTGCTAGATCAAGAAAACACAAAATGTTTGTTTTATAAAACAAACCGATCGACCCTAAGAGGGTGTTTGTTCGATGGGCCTCACCAAGAAAGAAAGAGAAGAAGTTTAGGGTTATAGCTAGTGCACAAGAGGTACTAAACAAATAACCATAAGCATTGTATTTATAGTTAGAAGACTTGTAAGACAAGTTGTAATGGGATTAGGTTTCCCCAAGCCCATACGATCGACCAAACCGCCCTAGGGGCTTCCGGAACTTTTCCGAATTCTATTTTTCACTCCAGTCCTTTACTTAATCTTTTAACGGTCGTTAGTCAATTGTCGTTAACTACTTAAGTAGTTATTTTGTGTTTTAATAATTAAATATATAACGTTTTATATATTAATTATTATCCATTAATTTTTCATACGTAAAGTGTGCAATCCCTTGGTCTCGAATTTGATTATAGACATACACATATTAATATTTGTCCACAAAACTAACAACAGATTGGTTGATGCAAGAACCAAATGAGAGACATTTGAAATGCGAGACGTAGCGTTTAAGAATGACAAAAAAGTATGAGCAGCTAAATAAGTAGAGACAAAATGTCAAATGCAGGTTAGCAAAAGGAAATAGACAATACACAAAACACACGTGAAATGAAAATAAAAAACAAATGTCAACCAGAAAAAAACGAAAACTGTGCTGCCCTTATTCCTCTCCTGCATTTATTATTTTACTAGTATTAATTAACCCAAAATAAAAAATTAAAAAAGGAAACAAAGCTGAACAACTTCAATTTGTGCACAGTGCACACTGTACCGCATGCTTGCCCACTGGGGTTCAGTGCTTTGGCTTCTTTCGTCATTTCACTTCTTTTAACTACAAAAGTTACTTTTTCCCTTGTTAAAATCAGAAATTTCTAAAAACTGTTTTTTTTTTAGTTCATGGTTTATGCCATTTCTATTAACAACATGATGTATAAAAGTTATGCATTTCAACAATACATTGTAAATTTAGAGAGTTTACATAATTTGGTGAAGACTGGTTCATGTAATTATGTGGGTAGTTATGGAAATGGAGAATAATTGCTCTCATTTTTCATAAAAAGAAGGATCCACACTTTTGTCTTTGGCACTTCCTTTTTCTTATTTTATTATTTCAATACTTTGTGTATATAATACTCATGCTTTTCTTTACTCTATAGTCTCTACCATCCTATTTGGAAAACAAACTGAAACAACAAATACTACAAATTTGTGATTACATAATTATTTCAAAAGTTGAAATTATGATTTTCCTTTCGTATGTATGTTCCTTTATGTTTTCATGTAGCAAACATTTCATAAATAAACCAACACTGCTATGGTTTTTTTAAACACAACCTTTTAGTTCTAAGATGTATGTTAGACGAAGGTTAATCACGTAGTGGCAGACCTACGATTAAAAGCTATCATGTGTTATTCACTTAAACTAATCTAGGCTTGTAACACAAGATTTTAGACAAGGTGCTTTTAACATAAATCGACAAATTTTACTTTATTTTACACTACTTGTAAACATGTGGTTCACGGGAACCTTCAAAAACCACCTTAAGTCTGCCTCTGTAATCAGGTATAAGTTACCTTAAAACGGCATAGGCTTACATATGCTTGTAGCTATGATCAATTGTCTAAATATTACTTATATAAGCTAATTTCGTATTTTAATCTAATGAAACAACACAAAACTTGACCATAAAAATTGGATCGACACATGGACTGTCTCATGTGATACCTCTAGATTCAAGCTATAGAAATCCACTATAGTGATAATTAAGGTATCAAATAATCAAAATATACACATATAATATCAAACTATTATACATCAAGCTTAAACTATATATAAATGATCAAAACATTCTTCTTAATCTATTGTATGAAGTATGAACAATCATTAGTCAGAATTATACTCTACTAAAAGTAGCAATACTTTTAAATTTTTAATAAAGTATATATTTAGTTATTCAAAAGTATACAATAATTCAAATTCAAAGTGATATCATTTGCTTAAAAAAGGTAAAGAGAGATTACCTCAATTATTGCTTAAGACAATAATTGGTCTAATTAGATACCCGTCAAATGAGGAGCAATTGTATCATTCTGTACAGTCGTTTTGACAAGTCAGAAGGGTAAATATGTAACTTCCTTTACCACAGCAAAAAACTCTACTTTTACCAACTTTTTTACCCAACTTTACATAACCGCCACATGATTCCCCTCTGCCCATAAATAAAGCAATTGCCCTTATTGCCCCTCTGGCCTACTTTTTCTGCCACCTTACATTATCTTGCCTTTTTTTCTTCTTCAAACTATGCACATTGCACACACAACCTTAATGTACATAAATAAAACTAAAAATCTTAGGTAACTGTTTAATGACCTCTAAATGAAGGTAATGATAATTGAGTAAGTATCGTCATGTGCCTTTATTAATGTAAGTTTGAATATTCAAATTATACTATACGTATATCAGTGTATAACAAGGTTTTTAAACTAAAAATCTTAGGTAACTTTTTAATGACCTCTAAATGAAGGTGATGATAATTGAGTAAGTATCGTCATGTGCCTTTGTTAATGTAAGTTTGAATATTCAACTTATATGTGTATATCAGTGTATAACAAGGTTTTCAAACTTAAGTGTCAAGTTAAAAAGGTAACTTTCTATAAATATTTTCTCTCACTATTTGTCACTAATGTGACATTGTTTAGGTGTTTAACTAGTCTTCTTTAGATTTAGTTAATAAGTTACGTATAAGGTAGTTAAGTTTCCAAATCTAAAAAGGTGGAAATAATTTGTCATCCTTTCCTACCATGTCTAACATTAGATATGGGCACTGAGCTAAGACAACGTAATGGGGGTTTTAGGATTGCTTTTGCAAAAATGATTATGTGTTTTTAAAATAACTTAATTAGCTAACAAACATGTCTCAATCTGTTTTTATTTTTTAAACTAAGTTTTATTTATAAAAGTAAACAGATTACATTTTACTTAGGGCCGGAGCCAAAAAAATTATGGTCAATGGCAAATTTTGATAATTTTTGAAAATTACACTACAAATTAGTTCGTTAAAATGATAAATTATAAAAATAATCAGATATTTTAAAAAATTTACATTACAATTTTTTTTCTCCCGGTGTCACATGGCCACCCTGCCCGCTCCTGTCTCTGACTCGGAGTTTATTGATGATCTTAACTTTCGCAACACAAGTACACATAAAATAGTAAAGTGAAGTTAAGAAAGTAACAACCATTTTAAAGCATAAAACATGTTTTAAGGAAATAGATGAAGACAAAACAAAACAAAACAGGAAAGAGAAGATAAAACATTAACAGTGCTTTTCTCCATTCAAAATACACAAGTTACACAACACATATATCCAAAGACCAAACACAAACATTCATCCTAAAATCTGTACCTTCCATTCTCTTGTTTCTTTCTTTCTTTCTTCATAAACTGTTATCATCAAAACTATGAAACCAAATCTTTTTTCAAAACCCATTTGGGTTTTCTACTGTTTTTTGCCTCTGGTTTTGTTAATAATCCCAATAACTCATGTTGCTGCTACTAGTAGAACATACCCACCTCTTTCATCTAATGTTGAACCTCTTCTTCCTACTGAGAAAAAACCTCCATTTTCACAGATACCTAAAGACAATGAAGCTCATTCACCTGGTAATCATATTTTTCAGATACCCTTTTCAAATGCATGAATATATGAGCAGTAATCTTGCTTTTTTTGTTTGTTTTTGTGATGTTTTGGTGATGTGTACTACATGTGTTTGATGAATTGTTCTAATGAAAATGAGCTTATATTATGAGTTTATATGTCATTTGGCCAAAAGGGTATTGTGTAGTGGTGTCATTATTTGCTTTTGATGAAGAGAAAGTTAATTTTCTTTCGGTTTTTTTATTTTTTTTTTTTGGTTTTTGTTTTGTTAAAGCAGGAGTGTCAGAAATTAAAGTGGTTCACCATGAGGATTTGAATAAGAAGATTCTTGTTGCACTTATTGTTGCTTCAACTCTACTAGCTGGAATCTTGGTGTTCTTATTCTGTTTTTGGATCTTTAAGCAAAAGCATTCTGAACCTCTGAATGCCAAGAAAACTTCAAAAAGCCAAGGTATATCTAAAAGCTTGTTGCCTTAGATAGCATTATAGTAATTTATTAGATAGGAACTTGTTTGTTCTAATTATAGTATTGTGTGGAAATTTATATAGATACTTCAAAAGGTTTGTCGTTAGGTCCGATTTTGGAAAAATTCACACCTTCAAGAATTTCTGGTAGAAAGGGGTCGGTAACGGTTATTGACTACGAGTGGTTGATTTCTGCAACCAACAATTTTCATGAAAATAATATCGTTCGTGTGGAAACATCTGGGAATGTTTACAAAGCTCGATTTAATGATCATTTCCTTGCAACTGTGAAAAGACTCAATGGTGGAGGACTAGATGCTGAAAGAGGATTTGAGGTCATTTTTTAACTTTAAGATTGTTAGTTGCTCAATAGATTATAATTGCAGGTTTTAACGTTTAGTTTATGGGTTATATTTGCAGAATGAAGTAGATTGGTTAGGTAAACTCAAACATCAGAATATTGTCAATCTTTTGGGTTACTGCGTACATGATGATACAAGGTTTTTCGTCTACGAAATGATGCATCAAGGCTCTTTAGAATACCAATTGCATGGTAAAGTTTCTTTATTTCTTTGAAAAACAATGATTCGAAATTTAGTACTTTGGCTTTTCATTGCAAACAATCATAAAGGCATAGACCATTTTTCTCCCATAAATGCAAAAGAGAAAAGAAAAGATACACTTTGTAAAAGTAAATGACTTTGGATACTTGTAATAATGGTTTCTTTTTGTGCTTGGTGTAAAACTGTAAATGATGTCTTTTTGGTATTTAAGGATTGCAACAAAGACAAAGTACAAAATATAATTTGTCAAAAAGGTATCGTTAATAGCTATTTCATACCATCTTAAACAAGTATACAGAACCGTTCTCTTAAATTGCCCGCGTTGATCGGGTTCGGTTTTTAATACTCCGTAGTAGTTAAAGATGGTGTCTTTGTTGGTATTAACAAGTTTGTAACAAAATTAAGGGAAGAATTCCTTATAGCCAAATAGGTTACACTTGTGTTAATTTGTTATTTCATACCATCAGGACCATCTCATGGAACAGCATTAACGTGGCATCGCAGAATGAAAGTTGCACTTGACATTGCGCGGTATCCACATTACCTTTTAAATCTTGATCCTTTAAGATTATGCTTTTCTGGGGGTTTAATTGAGACTATTGTTTTAATGTAACAGAGGACTAGAGTATCTTCATGAGCGATGCAATCCCCCCGTTATTCACAGAGATCTCAAATCATCGAACATTTTACTAGATTCCAACTTTAATGCTAAAGTAAGAGCCTTTGTACCTTCATAAACATTTAGCAAGATAATGATGTGTGTATGTGTTTGTTTTATCTGATTGCATACAACTTGGTTCAGATTTCGGATTTTAGACTTGCTACCACTGAGATTCATGCCAAGAACAAAGTAAAGCTTTTGGCAGCTTCAGGTTATGTGGCTCCAGAATACCTATCAGAAGGTATGCACTATGCCATTTTGCAATAACATTACTTCCTCTAAATCAAACGTTTCTTTGTATAAATTAAGTGTCTTAATGTAACAGGTAAGCTTACTGATAAAAGTGACGTCTATGCATTTGGAGTTGTACTTCTTGAGCTTTTGATAGGAAGAAGACCCGTAGAGAAAATGTCACCATCTCTGTTCCAGTCTATTGTCACATGGGTAATCATTTTTTTCTTGATCAAAAGTTAATAACTAAATTATTTACCAAGAGAAAAAAAACATGCGTTTGCCTTCATTATAAACAACTTATTTCACCAACAGGCAATGCCTCAGCTAACAGACCGATCAAAACTTCCAAACATCGTTGACCCCGTTATTAGAGATACAATGGACTTGAAGCACTTATATCAAGTGAGTACAATATACTTAAAACTTCAATATTTTGTTTAAAACCGATTGACCATTCAATGAAGCAATACTGAAATCATACTGTTCTGTGGTAGGTTGCTGCTGTAGCTGTGCTATGTGTACAGCCTGAACCAAGCTACAGACCGTTAATCACAGACGTATTGCATTCATTCATCCCATTGGTACCCGTTGAGCTTGGAGGGTCACTAAGAGCTTAAAGTCTTCAAACTAGGTATGTGCTCTTTCTTATGTTTTATAGATTCGCATATGGTAACCATTTCTTGCATTTTTTAGACTGCCAATTATTTTAAATTTACAGGAACTACTATTTATCCCCCCACCCACCCCACAAGTGACGTATTATGGATTCTACATCAGCCAGGGTGTAAAACATACTTTATCGCGCCAATGACAAAATCTTACTCCAAGATGGAATTGAATTGGGGTAGAGGGGTCTCAATAAATTTTGAAAAAGCAAGTACGATGTACATGAGTTTAACGTTTAATGTAAATGAAGAGAGTACATGTGCTCTTCTGTTCTTTCTTTTGATTGATAGCTCAGAAGTTTCATGTTATCATAATATCATCTTCCGTATGGTATCACATGATTTGACTTGAATGTTTGTCGACAAATCTAGCATGCAAAGATTTGACTTGTAACTTGTAAGCCGCAACTATGGGCTTATGAGCATCAAATTCGATATTTGGTACTAGATTGGCCAAATCTTGCTTAGATACGTGTCCCTAAACTTGTATAAGCTTTGACTATCTACATTCTTACTAACTTGGTCATACCACTTGTATTACAACAATTACAAATCACCATGGGGGGATCTATGTATAAGGGTGTGGATCTGATAATGTCTTTTAGCAAAGAGTATTTGTTTGTTTAAAACACAATACAAAAGTAGCAACACATCTAAATGGTTACCATTTCGAGAAAACTACAACAACTTATACCTTATAGAGCTCATACGATTCACAAACTTAGTCACTGTTAACTGCATTACGAAACCCTACCAATCAGATTCACGAAATTGCACAAACCGAGCTACCTAAAAACATGTTGATATAACTAATGATAATACAAACTCCTAATCTTGGCTATTTACCTCATACGATTCTAAGTGGTGTCGCACGATGAATAAGTCTCTTATTACTGTAACGACTTTACAAAACCGATATACTTTTTATAGCGAAATCAACACCGATTATATTACAACGGTTACACTTACTGTTAGTGCAAAATATGTGAAGGGTACAGGATTGAGTCTAAGTTATTGATTGGGTTGGGCCAATGAACTGCTTGTGGATTGTATCTGCACTAAACCAAGTAGTAAAATGATTCCCTGCACAAGTGAAAGTGAACAGTTAGCCTTACCGTGAGGATGAACCCTACGATTAAGCTCCGCCGTGAGATTAAGTAATCATGTTTGTCACAGAATGTTGGAGTATGTTTGTTGATGTGTGTGAGAAAGTTATACCTCGTAAATGCGCTAGAGGGATCCTTTTATAGGCGAGCCCAATACTAGGGTTTCCTAGTATTTCGCTTATTATTGTAAGTGGCCAGAGTGAGACCCTTGTCGGGCAAAGATCCGCAGTAATCGTGATTGCGGACACAGATCATCTTCCGCAACCATTGCCTATTCCGCTGGAGGACTGTGAAAGCATTCTTTAGATGATTTGGGTGCGTCTTTGTGTATTTGGGCCGTAGCTCGTTTGTCATTGGGCTTACTGGCGGCCTGGTATATTTGTTTGTCTACTTTGTTGAGTCGGAGCCTAAATGTGTATAGTTCGGTTCAGGCCCAATAGACCTGCTATCCGTATTATACGTCCTCACTTACATTAACCATCTTTTATTTTGATTCCTAAGTTCCAAACTCGGTTTTAGTTAATCACAAATTTATTAGTTTTTCCTTCGAATTTCAGAAAAATAGAAAACTAAAACAAACGACAAAAAGAAACCATGTGCAAAGTAGCTAGCGGTGAACAGCTTTGAACTTTTGGTGTACAGCATTTTTATATGCACTAAGGGTGTTTAACTGTTTGGCAAAAATTGCTGGTGCTGGTGCTGGTGCTGATGCTGGTGCTGGTGTTGGTGCTGAAAAAGATTAAAAATGTAGCTTTTTTGTAGTAGTGTTTGGCAAACTAGCTGTAACTATAGATTAAAAGTGTAAAATGACGTAATTTGACATACAAATAACAAACATAATATGAATAAGAATAGTAAATAAAATTATTAATATAAATCATAAATATGTAGCATTGCATGAAAATCCATGTAAAAATACAAACAACGTTAAAATGATGTTAAATTATCATCCACGATGTGCATTCCATATTAAAGTAGCAATATCGTTACGTATCTGCTTCATCTCGTTAGATGCTCCTTCAGAATTGTTTTCATTGTTCGTTTCATGACTATGAACATCGTGAAGTTCGTCTCGTGGTATATAATCCGGATTTTCCCCATCACCGTAGTAGGGTTTTATTATGATTTATAAGGAACGTGTGTTTTTTGGAAGGTTAATAAGGTAATTATACAAAAAATAATCTCCAGCCTTTTCTCAAAAGTTGGTTGGATCAACTTATAATTTTAGAGATTATTTTTTCTATAATCTTTCTTAATTTTGGCAGCCAAACGATATTACTTTTTGGACAATAGATTATTTTGTGAAAAAAAAGCTATAACCCCCATAATCTCTCAATAATCTGTGTTACCAAACACAACATTTTTATATGCACTAAATGTGTTTAACTGTACGTATAACTATCCAAACTATGGTTTTTAGTCATGTAATTTGTGCAGCTTTAACACCCATGTTGTGTAACTAATAACTATTGCAGCGAGATGCTACAGAATTTTAGTAAATTGACATGTTATCTGACATAAAGGGTAATAACTATCGTGTTAATGGGCGTAGCGGGGTACTATGGCTGAATATTACCAAGAAGTTGAATGAGCTTCTTGACTTTTTTTTTATATACTTAAATCATTAGAAAAATAACATAGTGAAAACCTAAACAATTGGCTTATATTTATAGTAGAAAAAGACTGCTAGGATACTCATCAGATAATTTAACATTATGCTAACTTGAAGATACTAATACTTCATACATAAAAGAAAACTGATATAATACAGACACTATTCTACTCCTAATACAATAAAGACTCTAAATGAAAGATGGTAGGGCTGAGCAAAACCGACCAAAACAAAAAAATCCTGAAAAACCGACCGAAACCGAGTGTCCCGATACCGAATTAGTGAAAGTCGGGTCGGTACTCGGTTTTAATAATTAGTGAAACTCGGTTTCGGGTCGGGTCGGGTCGAAAACCCACATTATCCCGACATAACCGAGTGTCCCGATTCCCTTTTATATATACCCTTTTGAGTACCTACCAACTCAGTTCTCATATCTCTCCCAACATTATCCGGCCCCCGTATCTCTCCCAACTCACATCTACACAGCTCAATCGATCTCAGCTCCATCATCATAACCCAATCAATCGTCATCATATCACAATATACATACGAACCAAAATCCAGAAGCTATGAGTCGTATACCCTTCGTAGGTCTTGAATCTCAACCCGAATAACTAATGAAGAACAAAGAGAATGTAGGCTTTAAGGTCTCTTAGTTTTGTTGTTGTTTTGTCTTACTATCTTTAGTTTTGTTGTGTCTTTAGTTTTGTTGTTGTGAACTTCTTATAGATCGATGATGATGCATATCTTTCGTTTGCTTGACCTTTGATGGTCTTGATTTATCTTTGAATGACACGAAAGAATGAAGGCTGAGATTTATTTAATTATGTTTCCGTGTAGAATGAACTTGTTGTACTGACAATTTCTATGCATATTTAAGCATCAATGAGCTATGTGTAAAAGATCAGGAAAGAGTAAATGACAATTTCTATGCATATTTAAGCATCAATGATCTTTTACACTGTAGATTGTGAACCCAGTTGTAAGAAATTCGGTTCTTGGTGCTTAAAACCGAAACCGACCTGATTAAAACCAAGAAAAACCGAACCGACCCGAGTCCCATTCGGTTCAGTTTTGGGCTAGTATTTTCACACTTTTCGGTTTCGGGCTGGGTCGGGACGGGTCGGTATTCGGCCCAATGCTCAGCCCTAAAAGATAATGTAGAACCCCTCATCTATACAGAGCGGAGATTAAGACATTTCAAAATGACAAAGTCTCAAAATGACAAAAGTATTTTAGTAAATGTCAACGACAAGTGTTTAAGCTCAAATATTTTTTTGTCAAATTTTATAAGCCAACCCGATTAACCCAAATCACCAGACCCGATATCAACCCGAACCCGATAACCCGACTCCTTATCGGGTCGGGTTGCGGGTTAGTTTTTCTCAAACCTAAACCCAACTCACCCGACCAGATAACACCCCTAGCGGTAAAGTATCTTCCGCAGTTTTAAAAGATATCATGGTTCAAATCTCATTAAGTGAACATCTTAAAATAATCAGAGAAAAGTTTGCAAACAGCAACCCGAGCACCAACGAAGCCGCTTACATCAAAGAGAAAAAACTCAACTTCCCGGTTAACTTGAACAATAATTAATTAGTTTTCCGTTTTAATCAGAATAAAAAGAATAATAGATATTATATAAATTAACATGTACACTGTGTTTTCGAGTATCATTTAAGGAATGAAAATAAAGACAAATACAACTTAAAAAGAAAAAAATAATAATAATAGAAAAAAATAATTTTGAAATAAAACATATTTTTTTAAAGGGATAATTACTAATATGCCCAAGTTGCCTAAGGGCGTTGCTTTTCCGACCCGATCTCAAAAAATTCTTATACTAGACCAGGGCAACTGGTCCGACCAACCACTAGATGCCACGTGTCAGACCAAAGTACCTCTACAACTGTTGGTACGATGTGCATGGGGCGTATTGTTTTTTGGAAAACTAGAAGGGGGGTTGAATAGTTTTACGTCTTTTTAAATTTTATTTTGAAAACTTTTGTTTACTTTTAAAAAACTTCGATTCGATATTATGTGACTTCAATTCTTAAACAATATGAACAAGTATAGATAAATATAAGTAAGTAATGCAAGTAAAGTAAAGTAAATCAAATGAAAGATAGAGATGGAAATATCTAACCGAGACACAAGAGATTTATAGTGGTTCGGCTACAAGGTCACCTTCCTTGCCCTACTCCACTCCCCGAGCACCTAACTCGAGAGTTTTCTTCACTATGTCAACAAGCTCTTATGGCGGAGAAAACCTTACACAACTTTAGCTTACACTGGCTTAACGACACAAAGCTAGATGTCGGGTTCTAATCGTAGCTAGAACCAATCTCACAACTTGTACACAACTTAATCACACATTCTTCACAACTTCTTCTTCACGACTTCTTCTTCACGACTACTTCACGACTTTTTCTTCACGACTACTTCCTCACGACTACTTCTTCAAGACTACTTCACGACTTATTCACAACTTCTTCACAACTTATATACTACGGCTTCACACCTTCTTCACAACTTAGCACAACCTATGTACACTTCTACTTCTTCACACCTTCACTACTTACACACCTTAACTACACAACTTCACTACTTACACACTAACCTATCCCAAATAATTATACACACAACTATCTAACAAATATACAACTTATATACAAATGAATGATGACACACACAACTTAGATAGCTAAGTTGCAATACTTCTTCTCTAGATGTTGAAGGAGTATTCTTCTTTTGCACTTGAATGTAGGAAGCTTGGATCACTTAGAAACCAATGCTTAATAAGATATGATCAAAGGATTTTGAAATGTATATACAAGGATTTAAAACAGAAAGTTTTAGTATGCAAAAGGTAAGTAAAAATTCAGGGGAAGGCAGGTATTTATAGGGAGAAAAACTGGACAGCTGGAGCCTACTGGAGCGGGGGCGGTCCCCTTAATTTTAAGGGGGCCGCCTAGCAAAATTAAGGGGGCCGCCCCTACTGAACGTTGGCCAATTTTGTCCTTTTGTGGGGAAGGTTTTTCCGGAACATTTTAACTGATTTTGGTTAAAAATTTGAATTCATATTTTTATAAAAGATTAAACATTTTTATTTAATACCAAAAATATTTTTCAAAAATATATAAAATGTTTTTGATGTTTTATAAAAAATCTAGTTTTTAAGGAAATGTTCCTTTGATCATATAATGCATTAAGCATTAGTTCATTCATACCTTAAGTGATTTTAGTTGTAAAAGTGAATATTTACAACTAAGTACTTGTTTAATTTATAAGTTTACGTTTTAATGAGTTTACATTTTGTGATCATCAAAACATAGAGATATGAATAAATATTGATAATGTTTTTAGGCATTTATTTATGTCAACACGATGTACATGGGGCGTATTGTATTTTGGGCAACTTTTGATTTTTGGGCAACAATTACATGAGCAAAAGGATATTTTGGTCATTTTACATGCAAATACTCTTCAAAAGTGGCATCCAGATAAAGGTATGCAATGTGCTTTGTGTGAGGAGATAAATGACAATCATGAACATTTGTTTTTCAAATGCAAATACTCTTCAAAAGTGTGGGGGAATGCAAAAATGGCAAGCAGAATTGTGTGTATGGATGATGACTGGAAGATGGTTCTAGATGAGCTAATAGCTTTGCCTAACAAGAAGAATATTTGGATTATTGTGAAAAAAATTGTTTATGCTGCAGTTGTTTACTTCATATGGCAAGAGAGGAACTTGAGACTGTTTCAAAATGTCAAAAAGGAGTGGGAAGTGCTTTGTAAAGTTATTAAGGAAAATGTGAAACTTAAACTGTCAAGTTTGAAGGTTATTAAATCCAATGATGTGGAACCAATATTCAACATATGGGGCATTGAGTATGAGAAGGAATGAATGGTTGTACAGAAGGCTAGTATCCTTAATATCAAGAAATGCTGAATTGGAAATTGTAATGAGGGGGTGTTTGGGACTGCAGGTTACTACAGTCTTTTCTTCTTGTTGACTTTGTGCTGTTAAAGTCAATAAGTTTAACATTGCAAACCATAACAGTGGGATTGTATTTAGTACCTTGGAGTTCTTTGGGTGTGACTGTACTCATTGGATCATCATTCTCCTATCCAGTTTGGCCTTGGGAGGAAACTGTGTTAGGTATGATCAACATGCTGCATTGCTTTAGAATAGACAGCTGGGATTAATCAATGGTAAAGATGATGTGGTGAAATGGAGGGGTAACAAGGGAAATTTAGTAAAGTTCAGTATTAATAGAGTTTGGAAAGACTTAAACAATGTTCTCGAGTTTTATTTTTAAGGGAAAGGAAAGGAAAAGGATGTGAAACTTAAAAAATATGTGTTCTTGAGATTTTTTTGGAATGAAGGGAAGGAGGAGGGGAGGGTAAGGTAGGGGAGCTGTAGTGTTATTTGTTCCAAAAATCATCCGCCCAAAATCGGGCGGTAAGCTAGGGAAAGCATCTTCACAACTTTAAACTTTTAAAGCTTTTTGCTAAATTACCCATTTATCCCTTTTTAACTCAGAAAATATTTCTTCACTTCACAGACTCTATTTTACAGAATAAAGTATTTGTGAGATAACCATTGAATATTTAAGTGAAATCTCCATTGTTAACATTTTTTGCATACGTTTTTTTCGTTGATATGAATTATGCTCGCCCTATAGTGTAAATTATTGAAATTTAACGAAAGTGAGTAGCTTTTTTAAAGTTTGACCTTGCTAAATTGGCTAGAACTTGGTGGTAAGTTTCCAATTTGCATAAAAATGCTGATATGTAAATAGTTTTGAGGATATATTGGTAATTTCATTAGTTTCTCCATCTTTCCTTGCTACTTAAAAAAATAAACTCAAGAACTCAAATTTTAATAACCACTTTCTTCCCAATGTCATCCATTACTTTACCATTTCCCATCCTATCCCCTTCCATTCTTTAAAATTTAGACTCGAGAACACAGCGTTAATTAATCAAGAGGAAAAAGTGCCTTGGAACAAAGTAATTTGGTTTTCAAACTTTATCCCCAGACATGCTTTTATTGTTTGGCTGATGATCCATGAAAGATTGCCTACACAAGATAGGGTTCTTAAGTGGCATCCAAATAAAGGTATGCAATGTGCTTTGTATGAGGAGATAAATGACAATCATGAACATTTGTTTTTCAAATGCAAATACTCTTCAAAAGTGTGGGGGAATGCAAAAATGGCAAGCAGAATTGTGTGTATGGATGATGACTGGAAGATGGTTCTGGATGAGCTAATAGCTCTGCCTAACAAGAAGAATATTTGGATTATTGTGAAAAAAATTGTTTATGCTGCAGTTGTTTACTTCATATGGCAAGAGAGGAACTTGAGACTGTTTCAAAATGTCAAAAGGGAGTGGGAAGTACTTTGGAAAGTTATTAAGGAAAATGTGAAACTTAAACTGTCAAGTTTGAAGGTTATTAAATCCAATGATGTGGAAGCAATATTCAACATATGGGGCATTGAGTATGAGAAGGAATGAATGGTTGTACAGAAGGCTAGTATCCCTAATATCAAGAAATGCTGAATTGGAAATTGTAATGAAGAGGTGTTTGGGACTGCAGGTTACTACAGTCTTTTCTTCTTGTTGACTTTGTGCTGTTAAAGTCAATAAGTTTAACATTGCAAACCATAACAGTGGGATTGTATTAGTACCTTGGAGTTCTTTGGGTGTGACTGTACTCATTGGATCATCATTTTCCTATCCAGTTTGGCCTTGGGAGGAAACTGTGTTAGGTATGATCAACATGCTGCATTGCTTTAGAATAGACAGCTGGGATTAATCAATGGTAAAGATGATGTGGTGAAATGGAGGAGTAACAAGGGAAATTTAGTAAAGTTCAGTATTAATAGAGTTTGGAAATACTTAAACACTATTCTCGAGTTTATTTTTTAGGGAAAGGAAAGGGAAAGGATGTGAAACTTAAAAAATATGTGTTCCTGAAATTTTTTTGGAATGAAGGGAAGGAGGAGGGGGGGTAAGGTAGGGGAGCCGTAGTGTTATTTGTTCCAAAAATCATCCGCCCAAAATCGGGCGGTAAGCTAGGCGAAAGCATCTTCACAACTTTAAAGCTTTTTGCTAAATTACCCATTTATCCCATTTTTAACTCAGAAAATATTTCTTCACTTCACAGACTCTATTTTACAGAATAAACTATTTGTGAGATAACCATTGAATATTTAAGTGAAATCTCCATTGTTAACATTTTTTGCATACGTTTGTTTTGCTGATATGAATTATGCTCGCCCTATAGTATAAATTATTGAAATTTAACGAAAGTGAGTATCTTTTTTAAAGTTTGACCTTGCTAAATTGGTTAGAACTTGGTGGCAAGTTTCCAATTTGCATAAAAATGCTAATATGTATATAGTTTTGAGGATATATTGGTAATTTCATTAGTTTCTCCATCTTTCCTTGCTACTTAAAAAAATAAACTCAAGAACTCAAATTTTAATAACCACTTTCTTCCCAATGACATCCCTTACTTTGCCATTTCCCATCCTATCCCCTTCCATTCTTTAAAATTTAGACTCGAGAACACAGCGTTAATGAATCAAGAGGAAAAAGTGCCTTGGAACAAAGTAATTTGGTTTTCAAACTTTATCCCCATACATGCTTTTATTGTTTGGCTGATGATCCATGAAAGATTGCCTACACAAGATAGGGTTCTTAAGTGGCATCCAGATAAAGGTATGCAATGTGCTTTGTGTGAGGAGATAAATGACAATCATGAACATTTGTTTTTCAAATGCAAATACTCTTCAAAAGTGTGGGGGAATGCAAAAATGGCAAGCAGAATTGTGTGTATGGATGATGACTGGAAGATGGTTCTAGATGAGCTAATAGCTTTGCCTAACAAGAAGAATATTTGGATTATTGTGAAAAAAATTGTTTATGCTGCAATTGTTTACTTCATATGGCAAGAGAGGAACTTGAGACTGTTTCAAAATGTCAAAAGGGAGTGGGAAGTACTTTGGAAAGTTATTGAGGAAAATGTGAAACTTAAACTGTCAAGTTTGAAGGTTATTAAATCCAATGATGTGGAAGCAATATTCTACATATGGGGCATTGAGTATGAGAAGGAATGAATGGTTGTACAGAAGGCTAGTATCCCTAATATCAAGAAATGCTGAATTGGAAATTGTAATGAGGGGGTGTTTGGGACTGCAGGTTACTACAGTCTTTTCTTCTTGTTGACTTTGTGCTGTTAAAGTCAATAAGTTTAACATTGCAAACCATAACAGTGGGATTGTATTTAGTACCTTGGAGTTCTTTGGGTGTGACTGTACTCATTGGATCATCATTCTCCTATCCAGTTTGGCCTTGGGAGGAAACTGTGTTAGGTATGATCAACATGCTGCATTGCTTTAGAATAGACAGCTGGGATTAATCAATGGTAAAGATGATGTGGTGAAATGGAGGAGTAACAAGGGAAATTTAGTAAAGTTCAGTATTAATAGAGTTTGGAAAGACTTAAACACTGTTCTCGAGTTTTATTTTTAAGGGAAAGGAAAGGGAAAAGATGTGAAACTTAAAAAATATGTGTTCTTGAGATTTTTTTGGAATGAAGGGAAGGAGGAGGGGAGGGTAAGGTAGGGGAGCTGTAGTGTTATTTGTTCCAAAAATCATCCGCCCAAAATCGGGCGGTAAGCTAGGGAAAACATCTTCACAACTTTAAAGCTTTTTGCTAAATTACCCATTTATCCCTTTTTAACTCAGAAAATATTTCTTCACTTCACTGACTCTATTTTACAGAATAAAGTATTTGTGAGATAACCATTGAATATTAAAGTGAAATCTCCATTGTTAACATTTTTTGCATACGTTTTTTTCGTTGATATGAATTATGCTCACCCTATAGTATAAATTATTGAAATTTAACGAAAGTGAGTATCTTTTTTAAAGTTTGACCTTGCTAAATTGGTTAGAACTTGGTGGCAAGTATCCAATTTGCATAAAAATGCTGATATGTATATAGTTTTGAGGATATATTGGTAATTTCATTAGTTTCTCCATCTTTCCTTGCTACTTAAAAAAAATAAACTCAAGAACTCAAATTTTAATAACCACTTTCTTCCCAATGTCATCCCTTACTTTGCCATTTCCCATCCTATCCCCTTCCATTCTTTAAAATTTAGACTCGAGAACACAGCCTTAATGAATCAAGCGGAAAAAGTGCCTTGGAACAAAGTAATTTGGTTTTCAAACTTTATCCCCAGACATGCTTTTATTGTTTAGCTGATGATCCATGAAAGATTGCCTACACAAGATAGGGTTCTTAAGTGGCATCCAGATAAAGGTATGCAATGTGCTTTGTGTGAGGAGATAAATGACAATCATGAACATTTGTTTTTCAAATGCAAATACTTTTCAAAAGTGTGGGGGAATGCAAAAATGGCAAGCAGAATTGTGTGTATGGATGATGACTGGAAGATGGTTCTGGATGAGCTAATAGCTTTGCCTAACAAGAAGAATATTTGGATTATTGTGAAAAAAATTGTTTATGCTGCAGTTGTTTACTTCATATGGCAAGAGAGGAACTTGAGACTGTTTCAAAATGTCAAAAGGGAGTGGGAAGTACTTTGGAAAGTTATTGAGGAAAATGTGAAACTTAAACTGTCAAGTTTGAAGGTTATTAAATCCAATGATGTGGAAGCAATATTCAACATATGGGGCATTGAGTATGAGAAGGAATGAATGGTTGTACAGAAGGCTAGTATCCCTAATATCAAGAAATGCTGAATTGGAAATTGTAATGAAGGGGTGTTTGGGACTGCAGGTTACTACAGTCTTTTCTTCTTGTTGACTTTGTGCTGTTAAAGTCAATAAGTTTAACATTGCAAACCATAACAGTGGGATTGTATCTAGTACCTTGGAGTTCTTTGGGTGTGACTGTACTCATTAGATCATCATTCTCCTATCCAGTTTGGCCTTGGGAGGAAACTGTGTTAGGCTTTGATGCTAAAGTGAGAGGTCTAATTCTTTTGAATGTACCATAATGTAGAGCATCCCATTGGGAAAGGTCTATGGTTGGGGCGACCAATGTATGATGAGTGTCTAAATACTCATCATTTTATTCCTATTTAAACTGCAAAAACATTTAAAAACACTCAGAAATGCTTCAAAATACAGAAAATATCCTTGGATTGTGTTTTTATCTGTTTCATGTGCAAAAGGATTGAAAAAGTTGAAAAACGAACAAAGTTTGCATAATTGGCAGTTTTGGTCCCTGAAGTTTCAAAAATGGCAAAACAAGTCCCCCGGGTTTTAAATATTGAAATTTAACATCTTAAGTCCTTGGGGAATTGAAACTTGGCATAAATGGTCCTTTTGATAACTTTTGGAAACTTACAAGTTCAACCCCTCAAAACTTCATAAATTACAAAAATGGTCCTTGTGTTTAAATTAACAAACCAACCGGGCCCTTTTTACTTATAACCTAAAAACAAAAACAAAAACCAAATAAATAAAACCCAACACCCCCGGTCAAACCCACAGTCAACTCATTCCCTCCAAACCACCTTCCCTGTACCTCTCCCTCTCCCTCACCTGCATCCCAAAACCAGGTGGTTTTTCCACCACCTTACCACCTTTCCACCTCACCTATCTACTCCACCAGCTCACCCTTCCACCTCCACAACATACCAATAATCTTTAATTGCTCTCAAACTGCCCCTAGCCACTTGATCAAATTTTGGCGCCGCTGCCGGGGAGGTGTGCTGCATTGAACGAATTTGAAGCATTAGTGATTGTTGAATATACACCCATTGTATATTTACCATCCTTGTCCATATTTTCATATTTTTCATATAAAAACCAAAATAATCGTGAAGTTAATTCGTTTGACTAAACGATTGCCAAAAACATTTTTTTATTCAAGTTTTCAACGAACACAAAAAAACCCAAAAATATTCATCTTTACCCTCTTACCTTTTTGATTCTTCATTTCTTACCCTCTGTTACCCTTTAATTCTTTCTATGTCTTATCCTCACCTTCTTGGTTTTCAATGGTGTGGCGGCCCTCATAATGATGATAATTGTCTCAGTTCTGGCATGGTAGAGTTAGGAAATGGGTCTGTCTATAACCAAGATCCCTATTCTTACCATGACACGACTAATTTATTCCATCAGCTACCACATCATGAGATTCAGACATACTTGTGTGAATTTTGTGGAGATCCTCACCAAGGATTTGAGTGTCAGACCAGAGACACGTTTGTCTATGAACAAATCTCTGATAACACTCTGAACTTTGGAAATAATCAATATCCATGTTATTCAACAAATCAGTCACAACAATCATTTTGTTGTGAGTACTGTGGAGGTCCACACTTTAGCTCTGATTGTCAAACAAGGAATCCATTTCCTTGTAACAATTATGACTCTTCGTATCATGACCAACCTCTACAGTACCAAATGAATCAGGCACCACCTCAGCCTCAGCCACTTCCTCAAAATCTTCTCCTTGATCTTTTGGATTTAGTGAAAGATTTGAAGGGATGTAAACATTCCCAAGATAATCCAAATCAAAAATCCATGGAAGAATTGTTAACTGAAGAGCAAGCTGCTAAATTAGATTCCCAGATTGCCAGTGAAAACTCTATTAGGGAATTAATTAAAATACAAAAAGCAGCCAGATCTAGCTCTCTATTCCGTTTCATTCCTGATGATAGTGATGATGAAGATATCGTTGATATTCTTCAAAAAGATTCATCAAGTTCATCAGTTGAGATTCCTTTCGTGGAAATGCAGGGAGAAGAAAGTATAATTGAATCACTAGCAGAAGAACAAATGGAAATTGTAAAATCCATGTGTGCTAGTCCTTCTCAACTCCCTCAGTCTGCTGTTATCACACCCGAAGTTCCCACTAATTCTCTTATTATGGGGGACGAGCATCTTAGCACTGTTCCTGAAAAGGAATCGGACGAATTCATAAAGTCTAGTGCTGAGAACCTTGTCCCAATCCCAAGTGAGTCACAGGGAATTCTTGATCATGTGTGTGATATCCCTTCCCCTCTTGAGTGTTCAAAAGATCATTTTGAGACTTTCTCCGATTCTAACGATGAATATACATCTTATGGAGAAGTTGAGTATGTTGAGGCATCACTGCCCCATTCTGATGTTGACCCTCTTCTTGAGGAGTTTACTGATGAACTTACTCACATTGATCCACTTCCATCAGGAAGTGATGATGATCTCTTTGATTTCGAATCCAATCTGGAAGAAATCGAAAGTCTCTTATATCATGATCCATCACTCAATTCTTATCCCAACCCTGAGCTTAGTGATTCACATACTGATGAAAATTCTTTATCTTGTGGAGACATCAGTCATGTGGAGGAACTACCTTCTGAGCTCGTCAGTCCAAAAGAGAATATTGATCATCTTGTTCCCGAAGCATTCAAAACGTCTTTCACCAATCCTCTGTTTGAATTCGAATCTGAATTCACTTTAATTTCTGATAATCCACTCTTTGATATTCAGAACGAGGTAGGTGATGATTTCATAATAGAACAAGGGTTCACAGATTTACATCACGTGAATAATTCTCTTTACGAGGAGTTCTCCTTTGAACTCACTCATATCATATCTCCACCAGAGTATGATAACTTCCACTTTGATCTAGACAAAGATTATCTTTATGTCCTGGAGGGAAATATTCTCAACACTGAGAATTTGATTAATGTCAAAATTCCATCCCTCCCGCCCAGAATATGTCTTGATCAAATGAGCTTTAATGATGAGGTTCATGATCCAGAAATCATGAATTCTCCATCAAATGATGAGTTAGTCATGATTTTTATCATGACTTTCTTTCTTTTCTTCACCTACACGGTGACTTCTCCTGTTCTTCACTCCTTCGGGAATGAAGACACTATCTTTGATCCCGGCATTTTCATTTATCATTTGTGAGTTGGATCTGTGTATATCTCATCGGAGTGGAACTTTCAAGTACTTCAGTGTTTATCCAAACACATTGAACGAAAGTCCGATGGAGATTTTTTGTTCCACATGCTTCCCCATGAACCAATGAATGCGGGGTCGAGTCAAGCTAGTGACTCGGTGAACAAAAACATTAGCACAACATGGGTTTTCACCCATGTCTCTGACTTCTTTCTCTTTTCTAACACCTAAGTGTGGGGGAGATGCCCCACATGTTGTATATATGTAAATTTCAAGTAAAAAAAAATAATAAAATAAAAAAAATAAAATAAAAAATGTGTATATATAAAATAATGGCTATTAGTATTACCTTTTCACGTTCTAAGTGTTGGTTTAACAACCGGTACTTTGAATATTGAGGGCAATATTCAGTTCTAAGTGTGGGGGGGGGGGGGGGGGGGGGCGGGAAATTCTAGCGAATTTGATCATATGTACCATCTAGTACCCCCATTTTGGCCAAAATTTTAAATTTTTTTCTCACTTAGAACGCAATAAATGGTTATCAGTCCGCCATGTCTAACCCACATAAGGATTGGCTAATCCAGGAGCAAACGGATCTTGGTAAAGATATATCAAATCCGTTTATGGCTTACAATTTGCCAAAAATTGTATGGTATTCGACTCACCATATCTTTATAAGTGAAGAGTTGGCTAGCCCGCAAGGTTATGGCTTGTGGTAAAGGCAGTGGAAAACCATAATTGGTAATCAGCTCACCAAAGATAATAGTTGTAATTTATCTAAGAGTTGGCTAGTCCAGAAGCAAACGGCTTCTGGTAAAGACAAATCAAACCCGTTGACAGCTGATGATTTGCTCAAAATCATTTGGTTATCATTGTACCAAAGTATCACATACTAAAACAGTGGCTACTCCAGAAGTAATGGCTATCTGGTAAAGAGTAAAATCCATTAAATTTTCAAAAAGGATTGCTAGGGACTAGCAATAGTTTAGTGTGGGGGATTGATGAGTGTCTAAATACTCATCATTTTATTCCCATTTAAACTGCAAAAACATTTAAAAACAATCAGAAATGCTTCAAAATACAGAAAATATCCTTGGATTGTGTTTTTATCTGTTTCATGTGCAAAAGGATTTAAAAAGTTAAAAAACGAACAAAGTTTGCATAATTGGCAGTTTTGGTCCCTGAAGTTTCAAAAATGGCAAAACAAGTCCCCCGGGTTTTAAATATTGAAATTTAACATCTTAAGTCCTTGGGGAATTGAAACTTGGCATAAATGGTCCTTTTGATAACTTTTGGAAAATTACAAGTTCAACCCCTCAAAACTTCATAAATTACAAAAATGGTCCTTGTGTTTAAATTAACAAACCAACCGGGCTCTTTTTACTTATAACCTAAAAACAAAAACAAAAAAAAACCAAATAAATAAAACCCAACACCCCCGGTCAAACCCACAGTCAACTCATTCCCTCCAAACCACCTTCCCTGTACCTCTCCCTCTCCTTCACCTGCATCCCAAAACCAGGTGGTTTTTCCACCACCTCACCACCTTTCCACCTCACCTATCTACTCCACCAGCTCACCCTTCCACCTCCACAACATACCAATAATCTTTAATTGCTCTCAAACTGCCCCTAGCCACTTGTTCTAATTTTGGCGCCAAAATGCCATTTGTATGGCTAGGATGATTTGCAAGGATCCAAGGGTTGAATTCAAGTGGGATATGTTCAGAAAGCTAGTGGGACTCGAAAGAGTCAATAAATATCAAGAAAGAAGTACAAGGAAGAAGGTGGTAGTTAATTTAGAGTAGTGTAGTTTGTAGTTTTTAGTGTAATTTCAATTTCCAGTGTATCTTTAAGCTTTCAAGTTATATTTCTAGCATTCTCAGTGTATTTCAAACCTTTTTCAATAATCAATTTCAGTTTATGTTCACGAATTCAGTTTATGCAATTTCTTGTTCAAAAATCTCATGTAGCTTAAATGTTGTTGTTATTTGTTGTTATGGACTTTTAAGCTCATGTAAGCTCCTCATATAGCTTGTGTAAGCTATTAGAAACTCTAAAATCAGTTGTAGGCATATAACTCAAAAATACAAAAGTGAGACATTAAATGAGTGAAGAATCAAAGATGCAGAGTGAAGATGATCAAGAAGCTGGAGCAGGGTAAATTTTGGATTGCCCTGGGTTAGTGGCTTTGTGGAAAGCCCATAGGTGTGATCTAAAGTCCTTGGTTCTCAGTTTTCACTTGGATTCCATTTTGTAAGCTTTTTGTTCAGTTTTGGCATTTTACTGTTTAAGTTATTTATTTGCTTAAAACTTTTTGTTTTTATGTTTCTGTGGTGTTGTTAAGTTAGTTTATTGCTTAAAGTTACTTGTTTGTTCATTGGATTCATTGTTGCTTAAAACTGAAATCACACTGTGTAAATTACATTATTGACAATTATGTGTTTATGCTTGTGTTGTTAAAGTTTGATGCTCATTTGATCTTGTGTAACCATTTCATAACTTCTGGAATCAGTTTTATAGTCAGACTCATTGAAACCTTTGAAATTCACTTGACAAGTGTATTTTAAAGGAGTGTTTGGTTTTTCCTGCAATACTGTGATCCAGTGAGTTTGTGTTGTTATTTTTTAGTTGTTGCATGTCATATTTGGTTTAGTTGTTATGTTTCAGTAAGAAAAACCATTAGTCTTTTGTTCATTAGTCAAAACCTCTTTTATAATCTCCATACTAGTTATCTGTTAGGTTACTTAGCATCATTTTCATCATATTAACTCATTAGCTCTTTTGGACCTCAACCATGGCATTTCTGAGTCCCCCTAGGTTCATTTAGTGAGTACCCAAAAGCCTAGAACCTTTGCGCAAGGTCTGCACAAAAATAGCCATAACAATCTAAATTTTCGTATTTTTTGTTTCTGCAGCGATTTTCTTTTATTTTTCATTTCTTCATCTTAAGGAGTTAGAAGCTGAAATTTGACACGCATATAGTTCCCTAGCTTGTGTACTTCGCCATATTTTTAGTTTATTTTTAGGATTTTTTTTATCAATGCTTTTCAACAGCTCAAAGTGGGCTGTTTTTGCCCTGCACCACAGAAAAATCAGCAGACCCTAGTGAAACCCTCTTTTTATCAGCTTATTTAGTAGCTTATATTAAGTTATTAAGCCCTGAAACTTGGTTTATGAGAAGTTCGTAGTTCAAACTCAATCTTTTTTCACTTTTTAGACCCTATCTTAAAGCTTTTCATAGCTTATTCCTAGCTTAAAAACCACCCAGTCACCTCAGTATATACTAACTCAGTATACACTAAGTCCCACATGCCTATTTTCACAAGCTCTTTCTGAGCTTCTCAGTGGGTCCCACTCTAAGTTCATTGGCTTTTTGGATAGCCCACCTAGCTTACTTGTTGGATCCAGGCCTTAATTGGACTTATTAGCTTATTTGATAAGCTAGAAGTAGCCTTCAAGTTCCTTGCAGGCCTGCTTGTTTCACAGGTGGATTTGGATTTGCTTATTTGCTTACATTGGCTTATTCAGCTTGAGTTTCTTGTTGTTTTAACTTTACTTCAGTTCCTTTAAGTTGCTCATAGCTTATTTTCAAGCTTGTGTTCACTGAGTAGCTTGTTCCAAGCTTATTCAAGCTAAAAATTTCCTTTTCAAGCCATAAAGCCAACTGTTGGGCTTTTTAGCTTGTTACCTGCTTATTTTTAAGTTTCATCAAGTTTGTTTTTACAAAAGTTGTTTAATTTCAGTAGTTAAATAGTTCCATAAAAGAAAAATCAGAAAAACATCAATTTTAAAATAGTGATAGCTTCTATTTAAGCCATTTGGCTTATTTTTCTGCTTTTTCAATAAGCACTTTTCATTTTTATATTTTTCTTAGGTTCCTGTACTTATTTAATATTTATAGAAAAAGTTTCAGATTTTTCTTTGTTTATTTAGTATTTATTATAATTTAAAATAGTTTAAATAATTATTAATTAGTAATTAATTAATAATAATTAGATAAAAAGTGTAATAAATATATTTTTAGTTTTAAAATATGTTTTATAATATTTTAGATTTTTATAAATCATAATTTCACTTTTCTAGCTTTATTTCATATTTTCTTATATTTTAGGGTAATATTAAATAGTTAAAAATAGTTTTTAATAAATAATAATTAAATAAATAGTCATAAAAATAATTTTAATTTTCCAATAATTTTATTTTATTATTAGGATTCCAAAAATATAATTTTCACATCCGTGGGATTTGTATTGGTCAGAATTCACGTTTTATTTCGTACGTTTACGTAAATTTTATTTTAACGTACATTTTTAAGTTTTAAAACGTTTCTAAGTATTTTGCTTTCACGTACTCGTTCTATTAGCTTATTTAAGCTATTTTATTTTATTCCTTAGTGTAAAACACTTAAAACCCTTTTCTGTTCAATTATCACCCGATCACAGATTCGTTTTATTTCAGTTTACACACCTCGCTGGGACTTAACAACCCGGGGATACTCTGTACTCCTTTGGTAAATTGTATTGTGCCCTAGATTGTTTGACTCTTGTTGACCATTTACCTGGTCAATATTAGGTGACCGTTTGGGCACGATCAGTTGGGGCGGCCAATGTATGATGAGTGGAATAGCGAAGAGTGAAAGATTAACCTGTTTGGTCCACTCAATACATTGGCACAGGAGGTTTGGTTGGTCATCATTGAGGGAGTGTGTTCCTAAACAACTGAAGCCTTCCTAGAGAGGGAAATGTAGCTTGTTTGGCAGATCCCCCCTCCCCCCATGGATGGGTTATGGGTTCCTAGTGAAGTCACACACCATTCCTGTCTTAGCCATTGTGGGTGCAGGTTGAATGGTTATTATGGGAATGTGATGTGTAAATGTAGCTAGATGGTAGGTGCTTCTTATGGGTGAATTTAGAGTCAAGCTGGCATGGTTCATGTTATAGTGCAGCTTGGGCTCTTTTGAGTATACATCTGTGTTATCAGATATTGGTTAGCAGATTTCTTTTGTGGTAAGATATTTGGATAGGCTAGCATGTATTGTCTGTTTTTTCGTATATGACTGGATGAATATGTTCATACCAGTTTTTGTGAGAATTGTATTGTAATTTATCATTGTTGATATTAATATAAATATTCACCCTTTTGCACCTAAAATAAAAATAAAAAATAAAAAAATTGCATTAAATGAAGTAGTATATTCCATAATTATACATATTTTTTCATTTTAAATATGGAATATGATGTTAAACATGAAGTGTTTAGTGTTGATTTATGGAAAAAAAAATTAATTAAGGTTAACAAAACCAAAAAAGTTTGTTGGCTAGTAAATTGAGTCATTTAAACGAGAGAAGACACTAGTGAAAATTGGGTACGGTATCATCACCTGAACAAACAAACAAACCATGGCTCGGCGGTCGTCACCAACCACCGGAGCTGACGGTAACACTCCTTCAGGTATACAATAATACAAACTGTAATGTATCCAGACCTAATTTTCTACCAGTTTGCATTATTTTATAAATTTTACTTTTTTTTTAGCTTATGCATGGTTAATTTTTGAAAAATTAACCTTCTTAAAATATAAGCTTTGTTTGGCAATAAGAAACTCTTTTTATTTTATTTTTTTTTTTTTTTTTTATTTTTTATATATATATTTTTTTTCTGTAATAATGAAATGTCTATAGCTCCGGTTCCGCCAACAATTAGTTTCGCCAAACATACCCTAAGTGTAATGTATCTAGACCTAATAAGGTATCAGTTACGATATATTTAGCTCATTGTTTCGTAATTTAAGGTTTTATGGTTACCTAATTTTTGTAAAAGGGCATTTAGTGTGGTAACATCAGCGTTGTTACCATTTCGTCTCTGGCGCTGATACCGACATTATAGCTGAGGGTATGTGTGTGTTTTAGTGGTCCGGTTTAGTGCTGGTTCGGTGTTATTGTGTGTAACACATAATAACACCAAACAACATTTTACATGCATTGAAACCGGACCACTAAAACACACACATACCCACAGTTATAACGTCGGCATCAACGCCGGAGTTGCAATGGTAAAAACACCAGTGTTGTACTTGTTATAATGTTGAGGCATCAACGTGACACCCGATGCTCTAGGTTGAGTTGATTGTTGTTCATATTTTCAAGTAACTAGGTTTTAAGCGTGATATATTTGTTGCATTTGTTAGGTTTTATTGTTCTTTATTTAACTAGTTTATTTTGGTTGTGATATTTTTGGAAATCAGATCCAGTGAAATCAACGGCTAGGTCATGTTTGTATGAGATATGTGCGAAAAGCCATTGGAAGCGTCCTGTTTTCGTTTGTTGTAACGAGGAAGGTCCGAGTAACCGTAGATCGTAAGTTTAGCTTATCGGATCTATTATGTGTAATATTTAGAAATGTGAAACGAAAGATTCGGTTTGAGAAGTTTAAGTTTGCGTGAACAGGTTTACGTTTAAGGTGATAGTTGATATGAAAGAAGACGGTTCAAGGATAGTGGTCGAGTGTATGGGGAAGCCTCAGTTCAACAAGAAAAATGCAGCTGAGTCGGCTGCTGAAGGCGCTTTGTGGTACCTTATGCATTTAGGTTATCCTAAAGAGGCTGATAGGTCGAAGAAAACGAGGTGATTTATTGTAATTTACTAGTTCAGCTTACATTGTAATGAATCACCTTGAAGTTATTAGGCAGTTTGAACCGTATGTAATTGGTATGCATATATATGAAGCCATATGAAGTTGCCATTTCAAGTGAAATATGATAAAACTAGTTCGGCTTTAAATTAATTAGCAAGATTTTTGCACTATATGATCTTAAAATTGGATTGTTCCGAGTGTGATATAGGCATGATACAAACATAAGAAGTTAAGGAACTAGCGCAAAGAGACAATTAGACAAAGAACCGTAAGTTACATTTCTACAGGGATAACTGAGTTTAAATACAATGATTTTAGCAGGAAAAAAGATAAATTATAGAACAAAGGCTGCCTACAATTTACTCTCCCCTCCAATCCAGTAAAGCAGAGGGGCGCTGGTGCTCCGGTGTCACCCTTTTTATGCTTCTGATGACCTAGTCTTATTGCTTTTTTTTTTTCGCCAACTGCGGATCGTATGTACCGATCTCTTCTGCTGTACTTATTCCAACATCTCGTCCATTGTATACTTGGTATGAGATTAAAGCTGAAAATAAAACCTTCGAGAAAAAGAGTTTACCTAAATCTTATTCCCTTTGCCAAAATCTGTGCTCAGGCCAGCTAAACTACTTCACCGTAGTAGATTTACACTGTATAGTGCTGTTGAATGGTGTCAATATCAAGACCCTTAAGCTTCACTACTGATTCAACATGCCCCTTCAGCGTATGAAGCTCCCTCAATCTGTAACAAGTACATATAAGAAAATTGATACAGTGAATATGAGATATCCCTTTTACAATGATCTTACCTAGCCACTTCCGCCCGCCTCTTGGCCTGTTCAGCAAGCTCAGACAACTCCCTGTAGCCATTCTTATCGTTAAAAATTTCTGCCTGTTCTGGTGGCTGGAGACCGTGGACTGTTCGTTGTTCCATGACCCATTGAGCCTCCCTTTCTCCCCGTCCATAGTCCTTTTTGGTAGTAAAAGCGGTCTAGTTTCTCATAAGAACAGAAGAAAAAAATAAGCCAGTCAACTTAGAACTAATTATGCTGTTTAAACGTGACCAAATAGATATATTTTACCTTATTTTGGAGCATATTGTCCCAGGCCCTTCCACTCAACGAATATCTGATGCAGAATTTGAACAAATCTAGAGGAATGTAGAAGATTATGCTATAGATCCAAATCACTCCTGCCCATCCCCAACCTATTCCATGAATTCTTGCAAAGTCCCAGTTTGCATAGACGGTGATCAGTGTAGCAATCTTCAATAAACGAGATTGTTACAATACTACCCAATATTTTAGAATTGGAAGATTAAAAGTTTAGAAAGTTCTAACTGAAAATACAATTTCCACAAGAGCTCACCAGCTGTGCTATGCAAAAGGCTGTCAGGAGCAGAAAACCAGGACGTTCAACGTATGACCAACTCCTTGACCTAGTGACGAAAATAAGGGCCTGACTCACAATGCTAACTTGGAGGTAAAGAGCTGCTGTAAGCTCATAGTCATTGTTTCTGATCGATTTTACACCAAACCTTTCCTAAATCCCCAATATAAAAGTACCAGTTAATTCAGTAAATTACAAATGAACATTGTGAACTAAGAATATATAACGGTTTGTCTTACTGTGAAAAAATCGGATTCTTGAGCTAGCCAGAAGAAAACAACAGTCATGACAGCTAAGTAAGTGCCAAAAACAACCCCGGTGAGAAAGATTTCCTTCAACTTCCATGAATCTGGCATAGGGGAAGGCTTCACCTTGTCCTTAGATATGGTCATGATGGTTCCATCATTGAGAATGGCAATGATTAGAACCATGAAAGGCGAGAAATCAAATTTCCAGATAAGAGCAATTAGCATGAAACCAAGCACAACACGAATGGTAATGGATACAGCATAGATGGTGTAATTCTTCATCCTCTGAAAAATAGCTCTGCTAGTAAGTACTGCACTGACGATGACACTTAGTCCTGGCTCAGTCAGGACAATATCGGATGCACCCCGAGCTGCATCAGTGGCATCAGCAACTGCAATACCAATATCAGCCCTCTTTAATGCCGGCGCATCATTCACACCATCTCCAGTCATCCCACATATATGTTTTCTCTCCTGTAGCTTCTTCACAATCTCATACTTATGCTCTGCACTCAACCCCTTCTACGGCTTAAATTCTATGTTATTTTGTATATATAAATTCGAAAAAAAAGAAATTTATATTTCCATACCCGGAAAAACTCCAGCGAAGCCGTCAGCTTTCTCAATTAGCTCCTCAATTGGAATATTTGCAATAGCTGCGTCTTTGTGTTGGCCAAGGAGGGAGGAAGACGGATACATATTTGTTCCCATTCCAAGCCTACGGCCCGTCTCTTTGCCAATGGCTAGCTGATCACCTGTGATCATCTTCACGTTAACACCAAGGTGGAGGGCCCGTCTAATGGTTTCAGCACTGTCATGCCTTGGAGGGTCAAACAGAGGCAGGAGACCAACAAACACCCATGGCCCTCCAGGACTCTCTTTGGTTTTTTCAGGTACTGTCTGCACAATAAGGCATGAAAAACAGTCTAAATCATCTGACCAAAACATCCCTAGACCAGAGATGTAAATATATAACACCTTAAAAACCTGCCTTTTGACAAACAGCTAGAGAACGAAGACCGCGTTCAGCAAACTTGTCAATAATGTTGAAAACCCTATTCTTAGTATCGTCCTTAAGGTTGCAGATATCCACTATCTGACAGCTTCAAGCTACTAAATTAGCATGTGAATTATAATGTTTTGGTTTGTGTTTGCAGCTAAGAATCTTGATTAGTTTATTGTACCTGCTCAGGTGCACCTTTGCTTACTCGGTGCCAGTTTCCATTTTGATCTATATATGTTATCGCTGTTCGTTTATCCACAGGATTGAAGGGCAGAAAGTGTACCTCGGTGATTCCTGCTCTTGCCTGTATTTATAAAACAATTAGCAGTTGTGGTTACTAATATTGAAGACTTGATGATATTTTTCGTATAGCATTACCTCTTTGGGATCAGCAAGCATTCCTACAATGCAAGCATCAATTGCATCCTGATTCTCAACTCTTGAAGCCCTTGCTCCCATTAGTATCACTGTCTCCTTATCCATATCCTTTATAAAGACCTAGAGACGAAAAAATAAATAAGGTCAACTCTTTAAGGTTTCTTGTTAATTCTGTGTTTTGGCTTATGACAACATTATCACAGATCACACACCTCAATAAGAGTTTTATCGACTGTTAGCTTGTTGAGAGTGAGAGTACCAGTTTTGTCACTACACAAAACATCCATCCCTGCCATTTCTTCAATGGCTGTCATCCTCTTAGTAATAGCTCCTTGCTCTGATAACTTGTGGGACCCAATAGCCATCGTCACCGACAACACGGTTGGCATTGCAATTGGGATTCCTCCTATGAGTAGAACCAACAGATTGTCGATACCATTCCTGTAGGTTCGTTTCTGAATTGGGTACATCACCACTATTTCTATTACTAGTCCAACCGCAATGGAACATATACAAAAGTTACCAATGGCGGTTAACACCTAAGAGAGAAATACCATAGAATATTAGAGATTGACCGCAATAAGTCACAATCAAGGAAATCTTTATACACATCCATATATGAATTACCTTTTGGAAGTGGCCCACTTGATTTGTGCTATCGACTAGGTGAGCCGCCTTGCCAAAAAAGGTATGAACCCCAGTAGCAATCACAATAGCTTCAATCTCACCTTGTTTACATGTTGAACCTGAAAACACACTATCGCCGGGCTTCTTAGTTACTGGTAACGACTCACCAGTTAACGCTGCCTGGTCGATTTTGAGGGGGTCCCCTTCTAGAAGACGTGCATCCGCTGGAACAATATCTCCAAGCTTAATGCTGATAATATCTCCAGGTACAAGATCTGCTGCTTCCTCTTCAGACCATTTCCCATCCCTTAACAACTTGGTTTTAGGAGCAAGACCCGCCATTAATGCCGCTGCAGCATTGCCTGCATTATTTTCTTCTATGAAACTTATGGTTGAGTTGATAATCAACAACGTAATGATTCCAATAAAATCTTGCCAATCTGGTGGTTTCCCCTGAAATAATCGTATTACCCATGATGTCATCACAAATATGTTATATGCGCACAGAGTAACACAATTTAGTAGAGTTAGAGAGATACCCCTCCATTAGCCAAGCAAATAGCCATAATAGCAGCAACTTCCATGACCCATGATAGAGGATTCCACATGAACCCCAAGAACTTGAGAATTTTGCTTTCCTACATAATGGTTTTCATCAGACATCAATATGAATATTTCTATATGGGTAAATTTCATAAAATCAGACGTTTCTTTTCGATATGGTCTAATTTAGTAATTGTACTCTTGTATGTGCAACTTAACTTTTTCAGAACTTCAAAAAGTACGTTGTTATTAGCTAAAATTTCCCTATGTGTGCACTGATTTGTACGAGCATTTATCAACCAACATAATAATTTACCTTTTTCTCTTCTAACTTATTTGGACCGAAAATTCCAAGCCTTCTTTTACCTTCTTCAGATGTCAATCCCTCTTTTTTACATTTCAATTGATCAAATAGTTCATCCATTGGCATATGTTCCTGCAATCAAACAAATTACATTCCATTAATTCACCGACATTGTAGCTTTAATATGAATACTATTTACAGAATGATAGAAAGATCATACGAGATCAACGGTCTCTTTCATGATATCATCCCAGGTGATGCCCTCACTCTCTGCCATTGTTTAGTCTGCGAATGAAAGAAAGAAAGGTGGTGGTGGTGTGGGCAGAAAGAGAGACAGTAAGTTGGTAAATATTAAGAAAAGTATGATACAGAGTTAGAATAGGGGAGGAAGTTGAGTAATTTACGTAGAGTAATATAACAATCACAATTTACATGCATTTAAATATAAATATATACATGTTTACCTTTTCAAACTAATGGATGTAATTCAGGAGAAGACCCAACACTTTAGGAGTCTATATTCACGCATTTGCCAACACTTTAACCGTACAAACTCACTTACTATCCATCGATTAGTTACCGTATTTTACTTTCATCTATACACGTTACTTATAACTTCGTACTTAAATAATACTCTTCCAGTCTTACAATTATTGCCTATTAGGAATAATCGCATCGCCTATGATTAGTAAACAATGTTGATAAGTTGTAGTTCATGTGTAGTATGAAGTAAATAGACAAATAGTAAATGTGTCATTGGGAAGAAGTCATATTTTGACTAGAAAAACGGTTAGCCGGTAAGAAGTTCACGTTGAATATAAACGAACGATTCCACAAGTTCAGTTAGAGCTAAGCCTGGGCCCAATATTTGAATCTTGGACCATATGTTTAACAGATTTAATCTAGTCAATTGTTGGATAATAGTCAAAACATTCTACTAGTACTATTCTAGTCTTTTTAGTAAATGATGGTGAAGTACTGAAGTAGTACTAAAAATGTCATATCGAATGATGGATATGAAACTAAGTTCTATATTAGCAAGTAAAACTCACCTAATAAGTTGTTCATAACTCATAAGACACTTTTTAGAAAACAAGTTGGCATTTTGTAGATTGTATACTTATCAAGTTTCTTGACCAATAGTTAAATCATGTTGGGTCAGTTGCCATTTGCAGGCACTCAATTTTTTTGGTTCTCTATCAAATTTCATTTAATGACATAATCTAAGTCTACAACAGTAACAATACCCAATCTCGTTTGAGTGAGTTATGAGGAACGACAATATCTAAGTCTAGTCATCAATAAAGTAACTTTTACTAATGATTTAAGAGGTCGCTAGAGACTTCCAATCCGTCGCATTTGTTTCCTTTGTAGATCCTTTTTCATGTTCTACCTGTTTGAAAGGGGCCTTTGATTTGTGGCATTAATTTGTAGTGATCTATTATACAAATCGACCAAGTTGAACTTATCCCATACGCGGCGTTTAGAACTAGTCTTGAAGTGAATGAATTAGAAAGAACGAAGATTAGATAGAGGAAGGTTAACTAAGAGATCTATTTTTTAATGATTTGTGGGAGTATTATATTAGCAACCCATGCGTCGGGATACTTAAACATGCAAGATCGAGTGATAGATCCATATTCTGGTCACATGTATTGCTGGTTGATTGAATATGGAGATAACGCATATGCATGTGCTTCAAACACAACATGGCAAGTTAGTCACCCATTCCAAAATTTGTATGTTTTAGTAACATGCGTACTCATGGGCTAAAACATATACTCCGTATTTAGTAGGGTTTAGGTAAGAAAATAGCAACGAACTTATTTTAAAGTTACATTTTGGTACGTGAACTATAAAAATTCACCAAATATAATGAACTTCTATAAAGTGTTCCAATAACTCAACTAACAACAGTAAAATCGTGGCCCAACCATCAATATTCTAATATAAGATTAAACTCTAAGTTTACCTAAATTATCGATGTAAAAACATAACAAACTGTTCGATGTAAAAACATAACAAGCTGTAAGTAAACTTTGTTTATAAAGTTTTGTGATTAAATTTTTTAAAAATATATATATGAACACTTACTACCTCAGTCAAAAATTAAATAAGAAAATTTAAATTATTTGTTTTATAATAAATAAAAATACATCATTCAAAATTTTAGAAAAATCAAGCGCGTACGTGGGCATCATAACTCGCTAACACCATCACAATCATAATAATGATAGAAAAGCATACAAATTTCAACTAACGATTAGCATTTACTAATTTTGATATTGTAAGATATGTCGGAAACATTTGTATTATATTTATTTATATAAAACAAAGTATCAAAACATATACGTACTAAATATTAAAACTAGAAATTATGGTCAAACAAATACAAGCAAATACTGCGTGGTATTGAATGTAACAAGTTCAACTTGAAGTGTAGGGTTAAACTGTTTGGCACCTTCATTTTATAGTGATATCACTTTTATCCATATCCTTCAATCTAGCGATGTGAACACCTATCTAAAAATCCCATTCTCCCCCTTCATTATTCTTTACCTTTTTGTATGTGAAAAAAAACATATTGTCTTCCTTCAATTTTTGAAACTATTACTACATTTACTGCACGTTAACACGAATTTCATGTTAAAAATTCGCTCCAAAGATATTGGAACAACAATGGAGTAGGGAATGGTTTTCTCTTGGCCGCGACTTCTAATGTAACACGCATTTGTGGCTCTACCACTATCCCAACTTCACAGCTTCACAAGGGTCTCCGTTGTTGATAATGTAGCTTGAAACTCGAGGAATATGACCTTGTAATGGCAGGACACAAAAAGATCCCTTACGAACAATTACCTTGATAATTAAACGTTCAAATGTTACATTATATAATAATTACTGTAGCTAACACTTGGTTAAATGTTTGACTAAAATACTCTTACTAATAAAAAGCAATACTATCTATTAATTATTTAAATAGTTTATTTTAGTTTAATATACAAACTTTTCCACTCTCACTTACATCCATGTATACAAAAAATAAAGACAAAAATACACCGTTGGTCCCTAAACTTGCCAAAAAGTATCGCCTGAGTCCAAAACTTGAGAAAATCATCGCCGTGAGTCCAAAAGTTGGATTTTTAGGCCGATTACGTCCCTTGACCCATTTGGTCTCGGTCAACGTCCGTTTTTAGTTATATATTCAAAGGGTATAATAGACCAAACACTTTTATGACTACAATTACACACCAAACCCGTCTACACCTTAGTTAACCCAACAGTGAACATTAGGGACCAATCATGAATTTGACTATGCAACTTAAGCGTATCTTCCCTGATACGCTAGTTAATTTTGCGCGCGAACCAATAAACTTACACACCAAACCCATATACAGACCATAATTACACAAACCTTTATCAAAAACCAAATCCAAACTCAAAAAACCTCATTCCCTGAAAATCAAAAAACCAAATCCAAACTCTCATTTCCAGAACTCAAAAAACCAACTCAAATTCCAACAATACCATGTCGTTTGGAGCTAATGTTATCACTAACATGCCAGATTATATTAGCAACATGCCAGATAATGTGATCACTAATATTTTGAATCGTTTGCCAATAAAAGATGCGGTGATGACCGATATTTTAGCGAGAAACTGGAGGTTTAAGTGGACTTTGCTCACCGATGTCATAGTTGATGAGGATTTCTTTTATTATTTAACAAATAAGTTTGATGGGAGGCATGTAACTAGACTGCTACTTCAGCTCAAAGGTCCCATAAGAAGGTTTGTCTTCTCCATAGAGCCCAAAACGCTGTTTGGACAAGATGACTTGAATTATGAAGAGATTCATGATTGGCTTTTGCTTTTGGCTCAGCAAGGACTTGAGGAGCTCACAATTAGAAATTGGTATGGTGAACCAGTTATGTTGCCAACCCAACTTTACTCTCATATGGACTTGAAACATCTGGAACTTCATTATTGTACTTTTCCTAGTTTGGTATCTTTTAGTAGTATTCCAAATCTATTGAGCTTAGAATTGTCATCTGTCAATTTTCAAAGTGGTACAATTTGGGAGTTTATTGCTCGTTGTCCCTTAGTTAAGTCTCTTTAAATGAATCGTGCTACTACAAACGAGATGAGACTATTGGATATTGCAAAACTTAGGAATACGAAGAAGTTATATTTGTCATTCGGTGTTTGGAACCATGCCACGACAATACAACTTCCAATATCAATCACCTGGCAAGTCTTCCAAAACTTGAGCCCCTTACATTGGATTTTCAGGACTTTAAGGTAAGACTAATTTGAGTTTTACACTTCAAATTACAGAATGTTAAAGTAATCTCTAACACTTATGAAATGTAATCTTTAAAACTTACGAAAAGTCGACCTTTTGTAGTTGTTGGCAGAAGGTAGCTCCTGGATGAATGTCCCTGTGGCATTTGTATCCCTCAAGACTCTTAATCTATCCGGAGTGGATTTTGGGAATAATGCAATGGTATCATTCATCATTCAAATGATTTGTGGATCTCCAAATTTGTGAATGCTATAAACAAGAGTAAGTGAAATGCATATGTGTCAAATACATCATCTTAAATTGCCGTGGTTGTGCATCTCAATACTATCTCATTTTGCAGGCTTCATTGGAAAGTGTTCTACCTTTGGAAATTTATTCATTAGATTTAGGCAGCAACACAATGAGGTTGGGGAAGCTTGAGAGTGTGGTGTTTCGATCTTTTCCTAGATCAGAGAATGAATTAATTATAATAAAGTTCATACTTGCGTGTTCCCCCTGCTGAAGATACTTTATATCAGGGTGAGCGATTTGAATGATGATGAGTCTGAAAATGTGAGGATGAATTGGGGGTTGGCTAGGAAGCTGTTGAAACTCCACTGAGCTTCCCTCACAACCCTAGTAGAATTCTTCTAGTGGTTGTCGTTTATGTATGGGTTGTGTGAAAACGTAGAGGGGGGGGGGGGTGAATACGTTCCCGTTTTAAAAACCTTAAAACTTGTTGTATCAAATACCCGATTAAGCTTGTTCTAATATGAAAGATGTCAATTGTAGTTTATGACTAGCATAAACTAAAACATGTTGTCACACAAGTATTATCAACAAATCACAACACAAGCAATCACATAATGCAAACATAAAAGTAAAGTATTAAGTAAAAGAAAGCGCAAACCGAACACGATGATTTATAGTGGTTCGGTCACAGAGCTCCTCTCCGCCCTACTCCACTCCCCGAGTACCCAACTCGAGAGTTACTTCACTAGATCAACAAGCTCCCTTCTCGGTGGAGAAAACCTTACAATCGTCGCTTACACTTTTTTTGGTACAAAGCTAAATACCGAGTTCTTTTACAAGAGCACAACCACTCCCGACGTCGCTTATACTTTTTCCGACACTAAGCTAGATGTCGAGTTCTTTTACAAGGGTACAACCACTCCCGACGTCGCTTATACTTTTTTCGACACTAAGCTAGATGTCGAGTTCTTTTACAAGGGTACAACCACTCCCGCTATGTTTTATGGCCCAACATAGAAACCTTGTGTTTTATGGCACAAAGACATAAACCATCTAATCTAGTTTGGTGTTTAGATTGTGATGCAATGATGTTTACAATGATGATCCATGACATAAATGGGTCATGGATATGAATGACTAATATAAATAGGAAGCCTTCAATGGATGAAGATCAGAAGTTCCCTAAGCTTGTTGTGATGGATATTCATATATGCATGTATGTGGAATGTACTTCTTGAATAAGAAGTCTTCAAACATTGAGGATGTCAAGTGGCCTTGAATCTTCATATGTTGGTATGTCTTGATAGATGATGACTTCAAGATCTCCAAGTCTTTTGGTAGATCAGGAGGTATGCTATGCTTGTGATGGTTGATGACTCACGATCTCTGAGCTTGCTTCACAGGATCATTTCGGAGTATGCTTACAACATAATGAAAGTTAATAACATTATGATCATTATGAAAAGGGTGATTAATATGTGTTTCTACATGGTTTACTACTGATCTAAATGTATGCAAAGGGTAGAGAGAATGTGTGTTTAAGTGATGAGACAATGGGTAAACAATGGGCCACTATTTATAGGCAAATTGTAAAACCAACCCACGGATTTGGCGGAACCAAATTATGGGGTCCGTCCTTTATGCAATTTGGTTCCGCCAGAACCTGACAACATATCTTTCAAAATCTTTCCAAATATTGCTAAGATCTTACACAATCCAATTCTTTGCTTGAAGATCTTTCCAAGATATTTACTAAATCTTCAAGATATCCTAAAGATATCTAAATGATGTATGCAATGATTTCATGTACTAATTTCTATTTTTAGAATAAAAATGTAAACATGTAAATGTATATATGTATGTGTCCTATGTATATACTAGCTTAGCTAATATATGTTTACCAAAATGTACCATGTTAGTTTGACACCTAAAGTGTACTTATCCTATTAATCTTAGGAAACATGATGTACAAGTAAAAGTAATTGTATATGCAAAGTGTGAAATGAGGTTCTAAGTAGAATGGTTAACCTTTTAAAATACTTAATGACCTAACCGTATTTTAAACATTCTAAATGGTTTGTTAAGGATTTGATCATAATGCCACATAACAAACATGTACTAACCTGTGTTGTATCATACGAGGACTTGAGAAGTCAAGAGGTGTTGAATGTATGTTGAGACAAAATAAGATTACAAGTAACTTGTACATTTTACGTTATGTATCAAGTTACATGTTTGTCATCGATCAAAACAAACGAGACTGCTTGCACTAACAATTTCCCCCTTTTTGATGATGACAAAATATGTAAACGTGATAGAAAGTCAAATGTAAAAAGTTACTTGTGTCTGTCCGTACTACCTTTACATTACCTTCTTCATTTATACTTTTCTCCCCTATTACTTTCTCTGTTTACACCTTTCTTCCCCTTTTGTCGAAATAAAAAGGGTGTGTCCTTGGAGTTAACTTCATTCCTCCCTGAAATGGCGAGCTTGCATCATCCCTAGTAAAGTTAAATTTACCACTCCAATCCCTTATGGTTGTTGCGTTCCTTAGGTTGTTAGCGGATCCATTGATCAAATTAAGACTCCTAACCTACATCACGGTTAGTTTTGTGCAACAAAACAAAAAATATATCAGAAATGCACGATAAATAAAATGCACATGAAAATCGATACACATGTGTAAGCTATGTTGGACTATCTCCTCCTTTTTGTCAAAACACAAAGTTGTGTCAAAGAATGAGAATTATGAATGCGTGCATGCTCCCCCTTGACTATTGCTCTTCCTTGGTCAATACTCCCCCTAGTTAGGATGCCAAAGTATATGACTCTAGGATTTTGGGTGCTTGGATGGCTCCCCCTTGGACAATACTCCCCCTAATTGGAGTGCCAAGTATATGATGCATGAAATAAACAAGGCTACAAAAACAAAGGTTAGTGCATGATTTGCTCCCCCTTGATCAATACTCCCCGTTGCTAGGGTACCAACGTATATGATGCAAGAATGAGAAATGCTACAAAATAAAGGTTATTATAAAACAATATTTGTCCTTGGACGAGTAAGTGATATACACCAATGCGTGTATATGATGCATTCTATACATGCTTGATGGAAGCTCCCCCTTGCTCTAGAGCGTCAAGATGAACCTACAAAACAAAAATTAGTACACTAGAAGCTATGTCTTAAGATATATATGTCATATACGACCATGTGTATAGACGATGCAATATGATTGCTAGACATATACTCCTCTTGGTTTGAGGACATCAAGAAGCACCTACAATAAGAGAAAGAAAAATAATCGATGCAAACTTCATCCTTAGATGAGTATGCTATATACGATCAAACGTATATAATGATGAACCTACAATAAAATGATCAGTACAATATATTTCATTTCAAAGAAAAATAAGACGTATATATATGATGCAATATATCAATGATGTAATCATAAGTAACTCTAGATAGTGAACCATGATCATTTAGCAAAACATGTCATAATGTGTAATCTTCTAACAAGAATATGATAAAATCCTACAAAATAATATCTATGAGGAGGATATGAAGTGGAGTTTAAAGTGAGTGTTGCTAGTCTTGGCGTTGGTTTACTAGTAAGTTTTTCGCTAATCCATGGGATTGATGATAAAAAAAATGATGAAATTGGTGGTTATAATGAATGCAATGAATTCAGAAACTCTAATGTATAGCAAATGCTATAAGAGTATTGAAGAAGGTTAAGGTTATGACATTATCATCTACCAAAGATGATGTATCGTGCCATAATATATGCTCGAATGGAATTAAGAGGAAGTGAAGACAGTGATCACTTAGGAATAAAAATTCCATATGCAAAAATTTGAAATGCTAGATACATATATGAGGATGAAAATGACATCATATGATGGGAGAGTGTTGGTTGGACCAACGTGTTGAAAATGATGGTTTTGATATATCGTTTGCACTGACAATGATGTGCTTTGATATGTATCAAGAATAAAAAGGATGAGATCCTATGATGGTGTTCTAGACATTGAAAGTGTTGTGAGATTAAGATTTGAAAAGAAAATCTTAGACTTGGTTGTGAGAGGATTCTTTGTTTTGAATGGTTAAAAACTGAACCAGGTACCCGCGGATTGGGCGGAACCAAATTTTTTGTTCCGTCCTTCTTATCAAAGGGTACCGTGGAACCAGAATTGATTTGGTCATGTTTTGTCATTTTTGATCAAACGAAGGTTCAAGCTAAGATCTATTTACTTATAACTACTGATTTGGTTTTACTAATCCTAGTCAAAGTCTAAGGAGACTTAATGGTTCTCGTTTAAGAGGTTAGTCAAACACATGATGTGTTTTTCACTTGACGAGTATTGGTGCAAAACTGTGATGTTGAGCTAAGAAGGTTTGAAAAACTTGTGGTTTTGTGAACTGATTTTAATTGAATGGTGTGAACCTACATGTTGGTATTTGAGGGTGTAAGGGACATGAGTAAGTGTTCTTTTAATACAATTATGTGAATGAATTTCTCTCCCCCTTAATCGGTGGACATCCAACATAATGTGTAATGTATCGAATGAAAAATGACAATTCAGGTTAATGAAAGCGATGAGCTTTCCAATGTTTTTGCGGATGTTGGTTAGCATACAAAGAACTTTATCCTTGAAGTCACGTAGCTCTTCTTTATCAATGCGAGATGATCGCATGACGAGGCATGTGGTTTCCTCATGGAAGGTGTATTCATATAACTAAAAGATGATGGAGATGTTGTTAGGAAAATGGAAGCAATGATGCTATTTGGAAAGAGTTCGATTGAAAGATACACAAATTCCAAGTTTCTAAAACTTAATCCTATTAGCTTTAAAAGCTATATGCAAGAGAATGGATCCCATAAACAAATTACTAATCTACGTAGCAATAAAGGGATTATGCAAAATAAGCATCACGAAATGAGATAACAAATAATTTGTTATTAACCTATAACACAGAAGTGTTAATGACAAAAGATGTGATTATGATAGAAATCATAAGATAACATCTTATATAAACATATATTTGACAACTAGACGAAAAGCTACCACATAGCATCAAGAAAAATAATCACATTACAAGAGAGTATAACAATGTTTGAGATACTATATTGTGAAATGGTTTTGATGTTAGGCTTAGTCACTTACCCATTGATTAACACAATGATCTATATGATTGAGAATAAAAACGACTTCTAAGTATTTATCATACCAAAAGCACTTTGACACATTACAGGAGCACACATGGCAAACAAATAGTGTGACAAAGTCACAAAAGAAGTGAAACTACATATTCATGCAGACCATTGTAACATTTTGGAGCATGTATCATTTAGGTTATCCTACGAAAAGGCTCAATGAATGTCAACAAAAGACAAGAGCTAAAAATATCATATAAAAACATCATGACATATCATGAGTTGACAAGAAACATGTTAATCTTGCGAAATGAAAGGAAATGAAAATATCATACAAATCATGTTAACATATAGTAGCATGAAACATATATAAGCATGCAGACAAAACTTTTCCAAGGTTTACACATTTGACTATCAATCAAATAATGATAACGTCAAGATACTAAATCATATCAAACAAATAACATGTAATCAACACATGTATGTGGAATGAAAGTAATTTTACTAAGAAAAATCACATCTACTACTTGTTTGATTAATATTCCTAAAACAAGATAAAATAGCATCTTTTAATACTTACTTTAGGTAAGTGTAGGAATACAAAAATTTCAAGTTGGAGAATGAATATGAGACTATTACTAGCGGTGCTCAATTCAGGCTAAACACGACCATTTTTACGGGTGATTCCACATACCCAACTTCTCTGTTGGAAGCAATTTAACCGTTAGGTTAAATTGAGTTTCTAGTGCAATAGGTTCTCCAGTAGTCATTCTCATGTTAGAAAGATAGGAATTCCTATTTTTGCCTATTGAAGTATAAAAGATGATAATTCAACAATACTTGACTTAATGAGACTTAACTATATCTATTAAAACTAAGGTGATGAAGATGTCATGTTTTACACAAGTATGTGTCAATCATATTTTAATCTTGTGTTTGGAATCTAAGGTTATTGTATGATCTAATGAACTACATCTTTTATGTTTAATTTAAGTATGATTTGATCGTCTAAGATCAAGAAGTGTGTTTGTGTGTGGTAATGGAATTTGTTAAATTGAGAACGTTCTCAAGAAGAATCTAAGTAAAGTTACCAACTTTAATAGATCTTGTGTGTGCACAAGATTTGAGCAAGGCTTGGTTATGACATATGCTTGAAAGGAGATAGATACATAAAGTATCTTTCAAAAGTAACATTATCATTCTTATGAAAACAAGTATGTGAGTTCATCATAAGATGAGGGAGACAGTTCATAGAACTTGTAGGTGTAACGAAATCTCTTGTAACACAACCGTTCATGTTGCAAGAAGAGAATGATGCATAGGATATACATTATCCTGAAAACTAAACGCATGATTTATTAGGCATAATGTTTTTCAAAACATCATGTTTTCCTAAATGAAGATGTGAAGCTAAATTGTTTGATAGTCCTATCCTAAATAAACTTTGTCTCAAGATTATATTCACTAGATGATGACAAGAGAAATTCACTCGAGTTTCTTATATATACTTCTCAAGAGTCATTGTCACTTGGGTTGCATGAGGTTGGCTTTGCATTTTAACATATGTTGTTAAAATGTTGACTTAAAGTTTAATGAAACTTATGCAGGAGTTAAATGACAAAGTATTACTAATACTTTGATAACTTGTGAAAGTGGTACTACTTAAACCTAGTGTAAATGAATGTGAGCATCATGCTCATTTGATGGTGAAGGTTCTAATCCTATAGGTGGTAAAGTATGGTTGAGTTTGTTTAACGTGCATTTGATTTGGTACGAGTGTTTGGACAAAGGGCTTTTTGAGCAATGCACTCAATGGATGATAATAAGAATTGTGGTGTTGTAGGGGTTTGTTGTGCTATGAAAGTGTTTAGGTTTTATGGATGTTGAAAACAACAAGGATGGAGACTAATTCTTGTGGTCCATAGATTGGTACAACTAGTGTGTGATGTGAACCTTATGGGTTGAGACATATCACAAAAATGAATGTGATGGTGAAAGAACAGGTGGCTTGTAAGTGTTCTTAGTCATGATAGGATAAGTGTTTTAACGTACGTTGTTAAAATACTTGGGTGTTGATTCTTTCGGATATGACTTTTAATGACTACAATCGTAAGTCAAATCTACTTGAACATTCCAGACGAAATACTTAAGTTGTCAATCCTACTTTGTTGAGATTGGATAGCATCCAAGGATAGCAACACTTGATGATACATCTATAACCTAAGTGTGAGTTATGACTCGATGTAAATCTTTATCATCTTGAAGGATGACATGTTAACCAAGTGATGAACTCAAATAAGTACATTTTATTACTATCATTTATCCTATTAATTTGACTTGTTTTATTATATTATGTATGAGGATTGATACTTAATCGTTTACTTTTGTAATTCTCAGTTGAAAACAAGCATTTGGTGAAACTTGGCGATTTTGGACTAATTATGGGGCAAAACATGCAAGAAGTTAAGAGTCTACTGAAATGGACAAGATCAAGACTAATCTACTCCAGATGCGCCGCATCTCACCTATTACATACGGCGCATCACTATCAATATTTCACCAGATACGATCCAAGATACAAGAGGACATGCGCCGCATCCTAAGATGAAGATACGCCGCATCTTCTGGCGGTGTACGAATATTCCTGAATATTATAATCTTGGACCCCACGCGAAGTTAAGTACATGCGCCGCATCTACTTACTAGATGCGCCGCATCTTACCCTCAGACAGAAACTATAAATACCCCAAAGACCAGACGAATTAAGAGTTCCGAAGTTTTAACAGAAGACCGAAGACCAGAAACCTAGGACGAATTCAGTCAAGGTAGCAGCACAAGACACACCCAAATCAAAGATACAAGAGCTGTAAGAAGGTGCTGCATGTGTTTAATTCATTAAGTAGTTTTGTTTTATTGTGTTAGTAAACTTTAATTCATCAAGATTGGTGGCTTGTGTAATGTGACAACGGAAAGATTGCACTCCCTTAAAACTGCTTTCTCATTAATTAAAGTTTATATGTTGATGTCATTGGTGACTTTTATTAGTGCATTGATAACCTCTGTGGCTAGCTGAGCATTGATCGGGTCGCCATGCCTCTGCCCTCGCCTATTTATTAGATGCCTATGCATTCTATGGTCTGTAGAAAAGTAGGAGAAAGATAAATAGGATAGTCATAAGTAATCATTAAGGGTTTACTCGCCGATAAGATTAGAACCAACGAGAAAGGACTTAATCTCGGTGCGTTGCATCGAACTATACACTTCATATAACACTAGCAATAAAACAAGTGACAAACTATTTATCATAAGGACAGCCCTCTTATTGTCTCGAGTATTTATCTGTGTACGTGTGTGCTACTTGCTGATTCGTGCCTATTGGTTTAGTTTATTATTTAATTGCAACAAAATCGTGCCAGTCTCTCAGGCTGAACCCCCTTGCGTTAGATTAGATTGTACAGCTAACTTAATATATTAAAATACTGATTAGAATAACTAGATAATACGTTCCACTCTTAGTGATCGACACTCTACTTACCATTATATTCATACTGACCGGGTACACTGCTCGTTAGGTGTGTGTGTTATTGATAAGTCGGCTAAATATAAATTTAAAACTTGAGTAGGCATTAAAACTGCTAAACCGCAACGACACACGCAGCACATCAAGTTTTTGGCGCCGTTGCCGGGGAGTGAATTGTTATTATCTGTTAATTTGATTAGTATTTTAATTAGGTTTTAATTTTTTTTATCTAACCGCTAATTTTGTTGTGTATTAGATTAATTTGCATTCATTGTACTATTTTGCATATTTTCTGTTTTTGTGTGTTATTTGTTTGCTTTTGTTTGTGTTTATTTTCGTGTGTTTTTTATTTGTTTTAATTTTTCGTATTTTTTGTTTTCTGCTATCGTTGTACTGAGCTAAATCGAACGATACGGCGCATCTGATTTCTCAGATACGGCGTATTGCGTTCAATTTTTTATAAAATACAACGTGTTTAATTAATTCGATACGACGCATCTTTTCCCCAAGATACGGCGTATCTGTTTTTAATAAGAAAATTTTTTCTAAGCGATAATTCGATACGACGCATCTTTTCCCCAAGATACGGCGTATCTGTTTTTGATAAAAAAATTTTCTAAACGTTAACGCCATACGACGCATCTGCTTTAGCAGATACGGCGTATCTATTATTTTAATTCAAAACAGTTTTCGAATTATTAAACAGATACGGCGCATCGATCTCTGTCGATACGGCGTATCTTCTGAATCAAAAATCTTATATTTTGAAACGTAACGAAAATACGGCGCATTAACTTTTGTTAATACGACGCATTTAATTTTAAATAAATATCGATTTTTGATTATTAAAATTGATACGGCGCATTCAAATTTCTAAGCGGCGTATCTATTTTCTGAATAAAGTCTGATTTAATTTTAACGATTATAAGATACGGCGTATCCAACTTTTTGGATACGGCGCATCGCCTGCAGATATCAGTAACTTTAATTTTTCGTATTCCGTTTTCGTTGTTAATTTTCTGATATACTACTTTCTCGAGCATACCCTACTGATATTTTTTGTGTTGATTTCAGGAAGTGCATGACCAGGAGTTCTACAAAGAACTTGATTCAACCTTTCGAAGATCCTGAACGAGTCTTTCATTCGCTTAAAAGGCTTTTCAACACAAAAAGCTTTGATACTTCAAGTTCATTCGAGCTTGACTATTTTTCTGAAGAGAAAGAGGAAGAAGAAACAGAAACAATGGGCGAAAACACAACTATGGAGGAATACATGAACAAAACCCGTGTTGATCACACTTCAGGAGTTGCTAGACCAAAGTTTGATGATAAGTCAAAGTTTGAATTGAAGGGTCAGTTTCTCAAGGAGCTAAGGGAAAATGCTTTCAGTGGATCGGAACATGAGGATGCTAATGAACATGTTGAAAAGGTCCTCGAGATTGCGGATTTGTTTACTTCGGAAGGAGTCACTGACGATCAACTCATGCTAAGAATCTTTCCAATCTCGCTAAAAGGAGCTGCTAACAAGTGGCTAAGGAATGAACTTGCTAGTTCAATCACTACATGGGAAGGTTTGAAGAGCAAATTCCTGAAGAGATATTGTCCACCTGCTAGGACTGCTAAAAAGATGGAGGCTATCAACAGTTTCAAGCAAGAGCCTGATGAAACTCTTTATCAAGCTTGGGAACGATTTAAAGATTTACTGATAAAATGTCCTCAACACTATCTAACCCCTATGCAGGAGATAATATTGTTTTATCAAGGATTGGACGTGCCTACTAGACAAATCTTGGATGCTAAGGGAGCTGTGCCTCAAATGAGTGCAACCAATGCCAGGAAAGCAATCCAAGATGCTGCTGATCATTCTCAAAAATGGCACGATGGGACCTCTACTAGATCTAAGAGCAGCACTAATTTTGACGGGATTGCTGCTATTCAAGCTCAATTGGATAAAATTAGTAGAGAGATGAAGAAGCGTGATGAAAGAGTGTATGCTGCCCAAGTTGGATGTGAAAAGTGCGAAGGACCTCACTACACTAAAGATTGCCCAAATAAGAATGAAAGTGAGACGTTTGAAGAAGCATATTACACCCAATTTGGACAACCATTCCGACCTTCAGGAAGATTTAGGGAAGCTACCCCGGGATTCTATCAAAAGAACAACTTCAATCCCGCTTATCAAGAAAGGAGGCAGACTTTAGATGACACTCTCAAGCAAATTATGGCCGATGCTGCTAAGAGACATGAAGAGAATACTGCTATGATCAAAGAAATCCGAGCTTCAACGGACACTACTACAAGAAATCAAGGAGCCTCGATCAAAGCATTGGAACAACAAATTGGTCAAATGAGCAAAGTTCTTCAAGAAAGGGGATACGGAAGTTTACCGAGCTCAACCGAAACCAACCCAAGGGATCATGTCAAGGCCATAAGCACCACTGATGAAGTCACTCCTAACATACCTAGAAGATCGATGAATGGTAATGATGGTGCAAGACCCAAATTTTTCTTTAATTCTTCAATCAGTTTAAGAAGACTACTAAAAGAAAAGACAAAGATTGAAGAGGAGATCAAGGCTACAATGAAAGAAGGGAGCTCTGCAACTGATTTAAATGCCTTGCCTCATAAAGAAAAAGACCCAGGAAGTTTTACTCTACCTTGTTCAATTAATGATATATCTTTCAATAATGTGTTAGCTGACTTAGGAGCTAGTGTTAGTGTTATGCCTCTTAAGACATTCACTACCCTAGGACTAGGAAAATTAGCACCAACTAAGTTACTTATTGAATTGGCTGATAAAACGGTAAAACGACCTGAAGGGATTGCTAATAATGTGCTAGTTAAGATTGAGAAGTTTATTTTCCTTGTAGACTTTGTTATATTAGATATGCCCGAGGATGTTAAGGTTCCTTTAATCCTTGGTCGACATTTCTTGTCTACTGCCCATGCTAAGATTGATGTGTTTAAAAGAAAAATCTCATTAAGGGTAGGGAATAATAAACTAGTCTATAAGTGCCAAGATCCTGTTAAAAGCATAATTAGAGGTGTCTATGTGCTAGGATTAAGAGAGCGTATGGACCTCGATCTTGAAGCTAGGCTTATGGGAGAAACATTGATTCAAAACAACTCAACTAATCCTAATCATGAGAACTTTGAGGAATTTATTGACCTTAATGTACCTACCGAACTTAGACGCGATGTTGTTAATGATTCTGATGATGAGTGGTATGATTGTGTAGTAATTAACAAACGTAGGAGAATAGTTGAGAAAACGTATTTGAATAATGATATGTTTATTGAACTACCACCCCACCTTGCTTATTTATGCCTATATGATAATAAGAATTTCCCGTCTATCATTTTGTCATCTCTGCCCGAAAGGGACAGAACTTTGTTTATACAGATACTGAAGAAGAACGGCGTGGAAATCAAGGACGAGCAAGGAGTGTTCAATATTACCGAATTGGCAATGAGGGAGCGCGATGTTTCCGACTCCTTCAATGATCGATATTAAAGAGCTGAACGTGAGTCTAACTTGAAGACTCTGGAATAAAGACAAGTGCTTACCGGGAGACAACCCGGATTTATCTTTTAATTTTCTGTTTGTGTCGAGTCAGTCAGGCCGCAGAGGATACGGCGCATCTCAATCCTGAGATGCGACGCATCTCCTGCAATGGTCATATCTTATTTTATTTTTCTGCATTTTTATTTTCGAATTTAAAACTTTTTATCAGTTTATTTTAATGCGGCGCATCCCTGGTTAAGGATGCGGCGCATCTTTTATTCTGATCCGTAATTATTCCAGGCTCGATACGGCGTATCTTCTTCCATAAGATACGGCGCATCGACTGACCTGATGATTTTAATTTTTAATTTTTATGTTTTATTTTTACCTAACTACTAATGTATTATGCAAGTTGAACCTTTCTTATCTTAGGTGTGCTTTAAAGTGTTGGTGGTATTATAGATTCCTGCATTTCCTGTGGATACATCGAATATTAAGCTTAAACGTTCTAATCCACAAGAAAGATGATTTTTGCTCTTATACAAATGGAGGATCATACCGAGCAAATCTCAGGGGAGTTTTTCTGTTCTAATTCTTTTATTTTCCAGTTTTTAACCTTTTATACGAACAACGAGGACGTTGTTTAACTTAAGTGGGGGATTGGAGAATTAGAACACTTAACACTTACTTGTCCTAAACTTTTCAAAATATGCTTAAAATGTGCTTAATATATCAAAATTAAATTTTTTTTTTAGCATGTTTTTGTTTAAAGTCTAAGTTGCATAGCTGCACACATGACGTTATTTTCAAAAATTGTGATTTTTCAAAATTCACAAATCTATGAGTGTGCCGGTGACTTGTAAGCTTTAGAACTTGGCTTGTATACTATTCGAGACCACCATAATAAGTATTATTTTATATAATTGGAATGACTTGTCTAAATTGGTAAATTTCTAGGATTACACCCAAATAGCCTTTATATGTTATGTGTTATTAGCTAACTACACTGGTTAGTTAACCCCCGTATAAACCCTTTTGTTTACTCTCATTTTTAGAGTAAGATACCCCTAGAAAAACCCTCAGAGCCATTCCTTTCTTTTCTTACACCTTTGTTAAAATGTTTCGTTACACCCTTACACCTTAGCCTACCCTGTAGATTAGAATCCGTGGTTGGTTAATTGCAACAGGCAAAGTGTGTTTCCTTACATTACCTGTGTTCGTGTGCGTAATTCATTATCTATGGTTAGGTCGGGAAATTGCACAATGCAATTGGAGTGAAAGCAAATATTGTATATCTTTGAGTTTATTTTTCGTGTGTTTACTACTTTCACTATTACCGTTATTTCTGAAGTCATGAAAAGTATGGAAAAATTATCCAGAATTATTGTTTTAGTGATGTGGTAAAATTTTACACATCTATGTTTATGTTTCTTACAAATAAATAAATTAAAAAAAAAAAAAAAAATGGAAAAAATGAGAAAAGAAAAAAAGAAGAAAGTTGGATGTTTGTTTTAACCAACGATGTAAAGTTATGTAAGTGGTCGATATCACCACTAATTGTTGTATATTATATCTATGGATTGAATGGGAGTTGGCAGTTATGGGAACGTCAACTATGGTTTATTCTTTGATTAAGATCTTGTTGAGTATAATTCGTGTCTACCTAAAGCGTGTGTTTCAAGTGTTAAAGCGTGAGTTATTCAATGATATGAGTCTTATTCATGGGATGGTTGGGATAGTGATTAACCACACTTAGGATTTTAATTTATTTGTTTTGTTTATTTTCTATTTTACACCAATTTATATCCCAAATATTATCCATACCCTTTATTATTCTTTATCCAACCAAACCTTTGATTTATTGAGATTGGGGATTTGAGCAATCTTAAGTATCGTAGTCGTGGATTCGACTATGTATTTATGATTTTGTCGCCCTTTTTGATATATTATTATTGGTGAAGTTTGGACCTATCTTTAGCCTATTCGAGTTAAGGATTTGAGCAATTGCAAGTATCGTGTTCGTGGATTCGATCATGTATTTGTGATTTTGTCGCCTTTTCTGGAATTTGAGATCGATAGAGATTAAGAATAATTAACCCTTAAGCCTAAAAACCCTTTTTACCGCTTTAGACTTGTTATTCCTTTGCTTTAGTGGTGGAGATGTGTATACTTGCCAAGCTTATGATAGAATATTCGTCGCGACTGGACAGTTAAACGATTAGATTTGCTTTTATCGAATTATTTTATTTTACTTCTAATTCGTTAAGTGTTTAGTTGTGTGATTATGGCAAAAGACGAATACATGCTTAAATATAAAAATAAATCCTAATATCTTTTAGGATACATTTTCATAAGATTAATTCTAAGGTTTACTTGGGGACAAGTAAAGTTCAAGTGGGGGGATATTTGATGAACTCAAATAAGTACATTTTATTACTATCATTTATCCTATTAATTTGACTTGTTTTATTATATTATGTATGAGGATTGATACTTAATCGTTTACTTTTGTAATTCTCAGTTGAAAACAAGCATTTGGTGAAACTTGGCGATTTTGGACTAATTATGGGGCAAAACATGCAAGAAGTTAAGAGTCTACTGAAATGGACAAGATCAAGACTAATCTACTCCAGATGCGCCGCATCTCACCTATTACATACGGCGCATCACTATCAATATTTCACCAGATACGATCCAAGATACAAGAGGACATGCGCCGCATCCAAAGATGAAGATACGCCGCATCTTCTGGCGGTGTACGAATATTCCTGAATATTATAATCTTGGACCCCACGCGAAGTTAAGTACATGCGCCGCATCTACTTACTAGATGCGCCGCATCTTACCCTCAGACAGAAACTATAAATACCCCAAAGACCAGACGAATTAAGAGTTCCGAAGTTTTAACAGAAGACCGAAGACCAGAAACCTAGGACGAATTCAGTCAAGGTAGCAGCACAAGACACACCCAAATCAAAGATACAAGAGCTGTAAGAAGGTGTTGCATGTGTTTAATTCATTAAGTAGTTTTGTTTTATTGTGTTAGTAAACTTTAATTCATCAAGATTGGTGGCTTGTGTAATGTGACAACGGAAAGATTGCACTCCCTTAAAACTGCTTTCTCATTAATTAAAGTTTATATGTTGATGTCATTGGTGACTTTTATTAGTGCATTGATAACCTCTGTGGCTAGCTGAGCATTGATCGGGTCGCCATGCCTCTGCCCTCGCCTATTTATTAGATGCCTATGCATTCTATGGTCTGTAGAAAAGTAGGAGAAAGATAAATAGGATAGTCATAAGTAATCATTAAGGGTTTACTCGCCGATAAGATTAGAACCAACGAGAAAGGACTTAATCTCGGTGCGTTGCATCGAACTATACACTCCATATAACACTAGCAATAAAACAAGTGACAAACTACTTATCATAAGGACAGCCCTCTTATTGTCTCGAGTATTTATCTGTGTACGTGTGTGCTACTTGCTGATTCGTGCCTATTGGTTTAGTTTATTATTTAATTGCAACCAAATCGTGCCAGTCTCTCAGGCTGAACCCCCTTGCGTTAGATTAGATTGTACAGCTAACTTAATATATTAAAATACTGATTAGAATAACTAGATAATACGTTCCACTCTTAGTGATCGACACTCTACTTACCATTATATTCATACTGACCGGGTACACTGCTCGTTAGGTGTGTGTGTTATTGATAAGTCGGCTAAATATAAATTTAAAACTTGAGTAGGCATTAAAACTGCTAAACCGCAACGACACACGCAGCACATCACCAAGTAAGGCAACATATGTGGATACAAGACAATATCTATAGTTATAAGTTGGACTTGTGATCTATGATATTTTTGCACACAGTGAGTCTGGATTAGTTAGGAAGTTGTCAATTTACAAATCAAGTTAATGGATGAGTAAAGGACGGGTGGATGAAGTGAAGGTGTGTAATGATCACAAATGCTCATTGGTCCACGGATTGCAAGGAACCATTTTCAGGGTTCATTCCTTTATGAAGAAAGGTACCTTGGAGCATTTTCGTGAAATTTGAAAGTATGGTTTAGAGATGATTATCCTATAGGTGCAAGTGAGATGTCCTAATCCTAATATGAGTGAACATCAGTGAAAAGAATCCTAGTGATGAAAGTGAGTGATCTTGAGTAAGGATTTAAACGAAAATTTAAAAATCTAACTGATTGTCTGGCGGAACCAATCGATAACAAAGGTGGAACCCAGTTTTTGGTTCCGCGGAATCCGTGGGGCTTATTTTGGCGGCACCAAAATTTTGAACAGGCGGAACCATAATTTTGGTTCCGTCATTTCCCCCGATCCAAAAAAGTTTACAGAGCGGATTTTCGAAGGCCCTAAACCCGTTCGAATCCCGAAAGTTATCCTAAATAATATGTAATTAATTAGTTGTGGTTGATTAAAAACAAAAACACATATTCTAACACATGGTAACATATAGATTAAACGGATGATTTTGAACTTACTAATAAAGGAAGGTTAGCCAAACAGTGGCTTAAACATGGAAAATTGATAACATCAAAGTGTTATCGTCCTGCATGACACGGTTAGTTCACATGATCATTCAAAGGTAAGTTTCTATTCTATGACAAGACAAATACATTAAACATCACGATTAAAAGTAAATGTACCAATCACCATTTTCAAATATACTACATGTTTACACATTTTAATACTTGAACCATTAAGTGAGAGATTGTGCAAGACAGTACTTTTCAAGATACTTAACTAGTTTTACTTAGTTCTTATTCCTAAGTAAAATATGCAAGGCTTTCACATAACACATGCAAATAAAAATATCTAAGTCTATAACAAAAACAGTTTACCAACTTAATGCACAAGATCTACCAAATGTCCTATTGTGCATAAACAAGAAATTGATAAGCAAGCAAATGAAAATCATGGCAAGATACTTATGTATCACAAACAAACAAATGTAATTACAACATTCAACAAGCAAACAACATGTATGCAAACAACTAGAACAAGTAGTCGCATAACGTAAAAAGAAAGATACTTTTCATCACTTTGTGTTTAAATATGACGATGTTTACCAAGCTTGATTTGTTTTCTTTATATAAACCAAATTCTTTAGTTTCAAAAGAAATGATATCAATGTTCAAAGGATACCAACTTACATTGCCCGACTCAAAAGTTTAAGTTACTATGTCAAAATGAAACTTAATATTTTGGACAGGTTGTAGTATTTGATATGTTTTACCTACTTTAATTTAGATTTAAGACATGTGATTATTTTTAAATGAAATTAGACTTAATTCCTTTTAAAATGATAGGTGGCGCGACTCCTACGGACTTACGGTTAATTAGTTATGAATTTTTTAAGTTTTCAAAAACTTTTGACTGTGCAGACCAAGGATCCCTTCTCCAAAGGGCAAGGAACCCTTTAAAAGGATCCGTGGGATCCGTGGTCAGCAGTGACAAAATGTCACAGAATATTAAAAACAAGTATTTTCGCATAGCAAGAATATATAGAACTTACTAGATTTGGTAGCAAACATATAATACACATATTTTAACATCATATCTATTTATGTGACTTATCTAATCATTTACAGAGGTGATTTTTCAACTAAATTTATAGTTACCCCAAACGCTCCTTTCAAGACCGTATTTTTCGTAAATTTGCTTTAAGCACATACTTTGACACTTAATTCTTTTGATAAATCTTTTCTTTTATTTTCCAAGGACATCTTCAAGCTTGTATACAAAGTAACATTTAACAACAAAATTTCTAAGTATACTTAGCGAAACATTTTTCATATTATATTCCGCTTCAATGGTAATTTGATACATGGATCGTACTCCATTTTAAAAACCATTTGTTTTGAAAATAAGAGCCACGAGGATCTAATACCAATTGTGAAAACGTAGATGGGGGTGAATACGTTCCCGTTTTAAAAACCTTAAAACTTGTTGTATCAAATACCCGATTAAGCTTGTTCTAATATGAAAGATGTCAATTATAGTTTATGACTAGCATAAACTAAAACATGTTGTCACACAAGTATTATCAACAAATCACAACACAAGCAATCACATAATGCAAACATAAAAGTAAAGTATTAAGTAAAAGAAAGCGCAAACCGAACACGATGATTTATAGTGGTTCGGTCACGGAGCTCTTCTCCGCCCTACTCCACTCCCCGAGTACCCAACTCGAGAGTTACTTCACTAGATCAACAAGCTCCCTTCTCGGCGGAGAAAACCTTACAATCGTCGCTTACACTTTTTTCGGTACAAAGCTAAATACCGAGTTCTTTTACAAGAGCACAACCACTCCCGACGTCGCTTATACTTTTTCCGACACTAAGCTAGATGTCGAGTTCTTTTACAAGGGTACAACCACTCCCGACGTCGCTTATACTTTTTTCGACACTAAGCTAGATGTCGAGTTCTTTTACAAGGGTACAACCACTCCCGCTATGTTTTATGGCCCAACATAGAAACCTTGTGTTTTATGGCACAAAGACATAAACCATCTAATCTAGTTTGGTGTTTAGATTGTGATGCAATGATGTTTACAATGATGATCCATGACATAAATGGGTCATGGATATGAATGACTAATATAAATAAACTTCTATTGATAGGAAGCCTTCAATGGATGAAGATCAGAAGTTCCCTAAGCTTGTTGTGATGGATATTCATATATGCATGTATGTGGAATGTACTTCTTGAATAAGAAGTCTTTAAACATTGAGGATGTCAAGTGGCCTTGAATCTTCATATGTTGGTATGTCTTGATGGATGATGACTTCAAGATCTCCAAGTCTTTTGGTAGATCAGGAGGTATGCTATGCTTGTGATGGTTGATGACTCACGATCTCTGAGCTTGCTTCACAGGATCATTTCGGAGTATGCTTACAACATAATGAAAGTTAGTAACATTATGATCATTATGTAAAGGATAAATAATGTGTGTTTCTACATGGTTTACTACTGATCTAAATGTATGCAAAGGGTAGAGAGAATGTGTGTTTAAGTGATGAGAAAATGGGTAAACAATGGGCTACTACTTATAGGAAAATTGTAAAACCAACCCACGGATTTGGCGGAACCAAATTCTGGGGTCCGTCCTTTATGCAATTTGGTTCCGCCAGAACTTGACAACATATCTTTCAAAATCTTTCCAAATCTTGCCAAGATCTTACACAATCCAATTCTTTGCTTGAAAATCTTTCCAAGATATCTAAACCTTCAAAATATTTCCAAGATATCCAAATGATGTATGCAATGATGTCATGTACTAATTTTTTTTTTTAGAATAAAAATGTAAACATGTAAATGTATATATGTATGTGTCCTATGTATATACTAGCTTAGCTAATATATGTTTACCAAAATGTACCATGTTAGTTTGACACCTAAATTGTATTTATCCTATTAATCTTTGAAAAGATGATGTACAAGTAAAATTACTTGTATATGCAAAGTGTGAAATGAGGTTCTTAGAATGATTAACCTTTTAAAATACTTAATGACCTAATCGTATTTTAAATATTCTAAATAGTTTGTTAAGGGTTTGATCATAATGCCACATAACAAACATGTACTAACTTGTGTTGTATCATATGAGGACTTAGAGAAGTCGAGAGGTGTTGAATGTATGTTGAGACAAAATAAGATTACAAGTAACTTGTACATTTTACGTTATGTATCAAGTTACATGTTTGTCATCAATCAAAACAAACGAGACTGCTTGCACTAACAGGTTGAATACCCTATGACAATTAATCTTGTATAAACTATTTTGCTATTTCTTTATATGGTTTGATTAAGTTTAGCTTCTGCATATGTTGTTGGTGCAAATGTCTAATTTAGGTTGTGCATATGTTGGTTTCTAAATTGTGGTAAATAGAGTTTTTCCAACTTTTGAAATAGGTTGCGTCTGTTATGGATTTGCAACTTTGACATTAGAAATTCAAACTTCCATATAGCATTTCCATTTGACATTAGAAATTCAAACTTCCATATAACATTAGAAAGTCAAACTTCCATATAGCATTTTCATTTGACTCTAGAAAGTAACACTGCAATCCATGAGTCAAATGGTAAATGACATTTTTCATTTGCAGTTTGACTTTCTAAAGTCAAAATTGCAATCCATGAGTCAAATTGTGGTCCATGAGTTACCAATATCCAGTTTCACTTTGTAAATTCAAACTTGCAAATGCTAAATGAAAGTCAAATGTGGTCCAAAAAAAATTATACATAAAAATGACACAAGACTCTAATACAAAGGAATTACACAATATTTATGAAGGGTGTTTGGATATGATTTGCAAGACTCAACAAGAGTCAACCAAATCGCTACAGAAATCAATAACAAAAAATTTGCAAAAGACAATTTAACCAACCAAACTGCTACCATTCAATGTGTGTGTTTGTATTTGATCGGGGTGGGTAAGGTTTTAATGGGGTGGGATTAATTATAGAAAAAATAAAGTTGTCAAATTGATGGACCAAATGTGAATAGTTAAGTTATTAATGGGCGGGAGTTTTAAGTATGACAATGGCAACATAGACAAACTGAGGGACCAAGTGTGAAAAAAAATCATTACTAAACCCCTTGACCGTCTCTTCCCTGAGACGCTATTTACTTTTGCGAACGAACCAATAAACCCATCCACAACTTTTTCCTCACACATTTTCCAATGGAAGATTTCCTAATGTTGAATGAACTTATGGAGGTCGCTGATTCATCACGCTTACATGATCGTATGAGATTGTGGTTTGGGCAAGAGGCTGCAGAAGAAGGGCTTTTTAAAAACCTAATTCGTGTCTGCATTGATCATCTCAAGAGGATAATCATCAAGCGTATAGAGCTGATTATGGAGAACGAAGCTTTGGGACCACGTGGTGTGGCGCTTGACAGTTTGGATGCGCTGAGAGAAACCCAGGCAAGACACATCGACCTACTTGCTCGTTTGATAAAGATTTATGGTGAAACTGATGATGGTATTCGTAAGAAGGAAGGTTATGTTGCGAAAATTGCTGAAAATAATTAGTGACTTTTGGGTATTTGATGGGGGTAGGTAAATGGGGTCTTTTGGTTCCTTATTTTCGATTTTTAGGTTGTTAACAGGGTTATGTAAATGGATCTTTTGTTCAGTTGTTGATGATAGTTTGATCTAGTTCCTGTTGTTCTTGTAATGTACTCTAACTATGATGCAATATAAATCTAAGTTTTAGCATATAATCTTCTTGTATTGTGCTATTTGGTGTACTATTTCTATCAGCAAAAAAACAAACACCCCTTTATATCAGGAAACCCAAGCACAGTGATTATAATGTCATATGTGTTCAAAATGCAAAGACTTTAGCATTAAATTTTATTGTATTGACAATGGTGTATTGTTTATCAAAAAAATGGCATGGTGTTAGTGTTGACAGTGGGATTGAACAACCCAATAGCACAAATTGTAACTTCTTGATTTTTGACTTCCCTTAGTCAAACCTATTTAGCAAATGCCACAAATTGTAGCTTCTTGATTTTTGACTTCCCTAAGTCAAACATATTTAGCAATGTACAACCAAACACTATCATTTACAATAACAACCCAATTTTATATTCAGAGTATGCCATTATTAAAATCAAGAGCTTTTATTGATCGATTTCACTTAACATATGTTTGACTTCCCTAAGTCAAACAATTTCACTTAAAATATGTTTGACTTCCCTAAGTCAAACATATTTAGCAATGCCTAACGAAACACTAGCAGTTACAATAACTAAACACACACTTAGCAATAACCTTTAGTTTCCGCATCATCCCTTTCCTTCCTTTCCTTTAGATATTTAAACACAGCTTCAAGTTTTAAAATCCTCTTTCTAAATCATCAACCTCTGGTAACCTGGTATCCGCAGCCTCTTGCTTCTCCTCAGTAACACCCAAAAGCTATTCATAGTAATATTTTTTTTGCCTCAGCCAATTCAGAATCTTTTGTCTCAACTCCTTAGGTATCTTCTTGTACGAACCATATTCAACAATTGGTTCATCGCCAAATCCCTCAAAAACTAAATCAGAGAGAATAGATTTCTAAAACTTTTGCCCACTCCTCTTCATTAGACCCAATGTAAAAAGCCTTCCCTTTAACATTTTGTGCCATTGTTAGTGATTAGGGTTGTGTCAAAATAGGGTGTGTTGCTGTTGAGTAGAGTTTTATCATAGAGGGAAAAAATAAAAGGGAAACGGGTTGGGTTGGATTAACTAAGGTGTAGTCATAAAAGTGCTTGGTATATTATGCCCTTGAATATATAACTAAAAACAGACGTTGACCGAGACCAAACGGGTCAAGGGACGCAATCGGCCTCAAAAACCCAACTTTTGAACTCACGGTGATGATTTTCTCAAGTTTTAGGCTCAGGCGATGCTTTTTGGCAAGTTGAGAGACCAACGGTGTATTTTTGTCAAAAATAATTAACACTACTATACACTATCTCCGCTATAACTTGATAATCGTCTAGTTTTATAAGATCATCCAGTTTTATAATTACAGTAATCATCCAATTTTATGAGATCGCATAGTTTTATGAGAGAATAATAATGATAGAAAAATGTAAAATTTTAACTTTTACTCCCTCCGTCTCAAAATTATTGTTCATATTTCCTTTTTAGGATGTCTCAAAATAATTATCCACTTTCCTTATTAAGTAAAAACTAGATAATCTAGTGAAAAAATATTCTATTTTAGTGGTTGAAAATTAAAGTGCCCCACTTTTAAATTAAAGAATCTAGTGAAGGAATATTCCATTTTAGTGGTTGAAAATTAAAGTATCTCCATTTTTATTAAACTTTGTGATTTATCTTTCATGACAATAATTTTAAGATGGAGAAAGTAGTTGGTTGATACTAATTTTGATATTTTATACGCGTTTCTAGCCCTTTATGTTATATTTATTTATATATATAACATAAAGTTTGAGAATACAATATTAAATATTAAAACTAATACTTATAGTCAAACAAATGCAAGCAAATAATTATTTTGAGAAGATCGAATAAATACAAAGCGATAGATTGGCAACAATGGTTGTTTGATCCAATAAAAAGCCAATTCAGTTAAAGGATCAGCTGGTGCGTTTCAGTGTGTTGACAGAAAAATACAATGTGTCTGTAAGTTTATGTGAGGTTCAAGTGTGTTTACAGCAGTGTGCAGCGGCCTACAACAGTGTGGATGCAATATCAGTCTTGAGAAAATAGTTTGCTGCAAGCATATCAGGCATATCAGGTTCTATTGTTCATGGGCTTCTGTACTAGGCTGTGAGAGGAGTGTTTGGTTTTGCAGTCTGTGAATGGGGTGTTTGGATCTGCTGTCTGCTCAGTTTGCACTAGGTATGCTTCTATTTGGTGCAGCATATATGGAATTGGTTTTTGTTTCTATTTGTTGGTGGGACCAGACTTATGGGCTTATGGCTCAAAGTGTGTGAAGTTTTAATTAAGAAATGCAAGTTGCAGCCTTAAGTATAGTCAAAGAAATGAAGTTATGCAGTAGTGCTGCATAAGTGTCTGTGGCTTCATGGGAGATAATTTCTCTTGTGGTCAATATAATTGTGTGATATGTTTGGTAGCTTGAGATTTGTTTGGTACTATGTAAGTTTACATCGTGAGTCAGTTAGAGTTAGGGAATTAAGATTTGTTTTAGATCAATCTTGGTCTTGTATGTATTTGTATTTTGTACTCTTGGGTCTCAACCTCCATTTAATTTGCTTGATTAATCGGGGTGTGATGCCTTCTCTTTTCCCGTTGCTGGTTCTATAAAATTGTTACCTTTCAAAAAAAAAAAAGAAAAAAAAGCAAGCAAATACAGCGTGGTATTGAATGTAGCAAGTTCAACTTGAAGTGTACGCTTAAATTGTTTGGCACCTTCATTTTATATTGATATCACTTTTATCCATATACTTCAATCTAGCGATGTGGGATGTGAATGCCTATTCAAAAAATCCAATTCTCCCCCTTCATTATTCTTTACCTTTTTGTATGTGAAAGAAAACATATTTGTTTTCCATCAATTTTTTGAAACTATTACTACATTTTACTGCACATTAGCAGGAATTACATGTTAACAACTCGCTCCAAAGATATTGGAATGACAATGGGTTAGGGAATGATTTTCTCTTGGCCGCGACTTCCAATGTAACACGCATTCGTGACTCTACCACTATCGCAGCTTCATAAGGGCCTCCGTTGCTGACAATGTAGCTTGAAACTTGAGGAATACGATCTCGTAAAGACGGGACTCGAAAAGATCCCTTACGAACAATTACCTTGACAATTAAACGTTAATATGTTATATAATAATTACTTTAGCTAACATTTGCAAGAGTTATTGACTGATCCAATCCTCGAACTTCCAATGATTTCAGAGTTTAATCGCTAGCCTTTTTTGCAATGTTTTACTTCTGACTTCTTTTAAAGTAATTTTCGAACCACTAAAATTATTTCATATTCAAACATGTATAATCTCTACCTGCTGCCAGTCATACACTCTTCAAGTCTTTTATAATTACTTGAGCCATGTGGATTGGAAAAAAAATTAGTTTATATCCTAGTAAAACCTTAGTATTTTTTTTTTTTTTTAACAAAGTAAAACCTTCTAGTTGTGTGATTATATTTGTGAAACTGATACGGTAAAATAAATAAACATGTTAGTATCGTGTAATGTTATGTAGTCGTTTTCAAGGGAAAAACAACTCTTTCAATCTTTCATTATTAGATACTCGGATTAAATTTTTATTTAACTAATCCTTGATGATACAGAAAGTTAAAGCACTCTTTGTTGAAAACATATAAGAAAAAGGGTTTTAAAGTTTGTCTCTTCTAATTAAAAAGAGGCCAACAATAGAAGTTGTTCCTTTTGGCTTTTGTCTAACCAAGATAAAGCGATGTAGAGTAAGTAATATGTGAGCATGCTATATGATAAGTGGGTCAAAAGAAAATACCTTTCTTGTGAAAAGTAAATAGGCATAATTGCATATATATCCTTCTCAAAGTGAATAATTGCAAATATATATTTTGTACAAGTTTTTGATGCACATAGTACAATGGTTTTTATGCATGCTTTAGATATATATGCAATTTATATATGTAACTAGTTATAATGCCCGCGCACGCGCGAGGTTTTTTCTAGTTTTTTGAATAATACATTTTTATTTATTAAAAATAAATTATTTAATTTTTGTTATTATTTTTTGAATAATGTTTTGAATTTATGTGGTTTAAAATAGTGTTTTAAATCTCCATTTCAACCATTTTATTCGATTCTTCAATAGTTCTTGTCAAAAAATTGTCATCACTATCTTGTACGACTGAAAAATTATCACATTCACAATCAGATATCATTTTTTCAATAATCACTTGTTATAATACCCGTTCACGTATGGGATTTTGATATAAATTTCTAATTATATTTTTATGTATGTGTGTGTTTGTTTAAAGCGAATGTATTGAAAGATAAACATTAAATGACTTGTGCTAACTCCGCTAATATTAGTTACCAAGTGTTACCTCTTATTGCTGCTGAGACCTTCCAAAATAGTAAATACAACATAGAGAAGTGTAGAAAGCACTAACACGAATCAGCTGATATATTGGATATAGTACATCTATAATGACTAATATCCAAGAGCAGCCATTCAAAATTAAATGGCAAAAGTTGTTTCAGCCATTTGAGATGAAATAGTAAGAGTGGCTGCAGATGCCCAACTTTAATTCATTTCGACTTTAGATATTAATCGAGATTATAAGACCATTAAAAGTTTAAGTTTCTCTAATAATACAGATATGCCTTGTTTGCTGACTGTTTTAAACTGATAATAATAAATGTTATTATGGAAAGTATCGCTTTGGAATATGACCATATGATTGTTGGTTGTTGTTGCATTGTTTTAAGGTGACTGGTGTGATGCACGAATAATTAATAAAAATACTTGATGTTTATTCATATTTAGAAGGAAAAAAGCTTCAGTAGGATAATTTTGTCTTGTATTGTGTAGCATTTAAAATTGTGCTTAGGTGATATATGAATCCATCAGAGTCCATCACTGTCCATTCCAACAATTTTGTAGTGTTTGTTTGGATAAATTTAAGCTCAAAAGCTCTTGCTTAAGTCATTAGTAGTAAAATCAGAATTTTCAATCATCTACAATTTTCAATGTCACAACATACTCTTTCTTTGAAACGATGCAAATTTTGAGTTAGTAAAACAAAAATATAGGCATGGTAAAGTAATCATACAATTTATTCATACAATTTATTTTGTTTATGTTTAAATCTTACCAAGCTCAATATCAGTGGTTGCTTGGCTCTAGGTAACGGTGCTCTCAAGTATCTTAGTGGTTACCCTAGAAAATTGAAGACCTTGAACATGTGTACCATGAACTTTACCCAAAACCAGGACTACAAAGCAACGCACAGGACCTCCTTAACACCCTGACATTCACGGATCTTATTCAATGTTTTAGCCTCATTTTCTTATCAACAACAATCACCCTAACAGATTGTTTTCCTAAGGTCATACTGAGTCTTGTACAACTCACTTTCACATTCGTTTCATGCAATAAACTTTTAATGTAACGCCCCGTGACCAAACACGACTAAAAACGTGAAAATTTTTCGCAAAATATACACCCTGAAACTGACATGCTGTTACTCTTTTACAAGCTGACAAAAATCTATACACATTTAGACCTTGAGACTAATTTTCAATGAAACTAGACTCAATTACCTTCAAAACCATAGGTGGCACGACCCGTGACGACTTATGGTTCAAAAGATACGATTTTTCAAAATTTGTCGAAAAACTGTCAGCGACCTCCATCCGATCGGATCGCCAGCCATCCGATCGGATGGGAGGTTCTGTCCAAAATTTTCATTTTCAAAATCCTCGGCCGAAACTCCGACCTCCCGGACTCGAAACTTAACCAAACTTTCCAGATTTCTTTAATATGTCCATAAGATCATTTTCATACAAAAATATCTTCCGTTTGACCACCCGGAATAATACTTTAAAAATGGACGGGTTATGCATAAAACCCATTTTAACCCATTTTAACCCATTGACACCCAAAACCACTTAAACCACTTTATTTACCCACCATACTTAACCAATATCCATAACTTAACCTACTAAACTTGACCCATACACTCATGACCCGTTCACACTCCAAAATGGGTGAGAACCCGCTTCTACCAAACACCCCCTTAAATGCCATATTCACTACACAACTTTTACCCATAACACTTAACCACAACATAACCATTTAAACACATACATAACTTGACATTTCTAATATTTTGCAAAGTTATTGGTACAAGGTCTTAACCCGTAGCTTTCCAAAATGGGTGAAATTGACAAATTGCCAAACACCACCCAACTACTACCAAATTCATAAACCATGAGACTTCTTGACATTTACATGAACTTGTCCTATGACCCAACTTGAACAATGAACATAAAAGACGACAAGACCGTTAAATAACAAAATGACCATATGGATTGAAATATACCCAAGACACGAAAAGACACTTCGGGGCTTCCAACTTCAATTGCGTTTGGTCCAAAAGAAAATGGTCTTCCAAACTAGCTTCTAACTACGCTATGCTTCATTCAACGACTACAACTAGGCAAGATCCTTACCCTTGCTTCCTCCGCTAGAACCTACAAAACCATTAACATCTAAACCGTAAGCGAAAACGCTTAGTAAGTATACAAGATATAATCAACATCACATTCACATGAGATTGGTGATTAACACCAATCATAACATTAACAAGGAGCATCAAATGGGATTATTACTCATCTTGACCAAGCAAGTAATTAAATAGCATTTACACAACTAGCATTGGATCCAAGCTATCATACATTCACAAGCTCCATAATAATCACATTAACACAAGCATAACATTAACAACATAACATTAACAAGGATTATACTCATATACTTACCTCTAATCCTACTAGCTTCCTATTTGGCTTGACTTGGCTTCTACAAATGCTCCCTAGTACAACATTAACTAAAATTAGTGTCTACAAACTAAAGAGACCATCATTTCACTACTTTTTACTAAAATCATTAAAACCCACCATATGAACCCTAATTTTCACAATTGGGGAAAACCACTTACTTGATAAAAAGACCACAATTAAGGCTTCCTTAAGGCTTCTTAATCACTTCAAGATGGCTAGAATGAGTTAGATGATAATTTTGGCTTTCCCTCTCTTTTCTTCTATAAATGTCGACCCACCTCAAGTACTCTCCCAAAGTTTCCAGATTATTCAAGAGCTAGATATTTAATCATGTGATGATATGAGTTTGGTCTTTTGGCAAGGCTAGTCCTCTTAGTTTCATTCTTCCTAACTTAGCCACATTTTCTTTATTTAACTAACTCTTAAAATATAACACATAGCATATTATATAGTTACATTGTACCTCGTCGGGGTACGGGTGTAACAATTCTCCCCTCCTTAAAATGAGAGTTCGTCCCCGAACTCTAATCTTGAAATAAGTGAGGATACTTGGTCCTCATTTTCGCTTCCGTTTCCCACCTAATACTCGTACCCTTACGATGCCTCCATTGAACTTTGACTAACGGAATTTCTTTGTTTCTTAATTGTCTCACTTTCCTCCCTAGTATAGCCTCCGGCTCATCTTCTTGCGAAAGCAACTCCGGATCAATTTCAATGTCGTTTAAGGTGACCACACTCGACTCGTCCGCCAAGCATTTCCTCAAATATGACACATGGAAGGTATTATGAATACCTCTCATTTCTTCGGGCAATTCCAACACATATGCTACCTCACCTACTCATTTCATGATTTTGAATGGTCCTATAAACCGAGGACTAAGTTTCCCTTTGTTTTTGAACCTAAAGACGCCCTTCCACGGGGAAACCTTTAACATAACGAAATCACCTACCTCAAATTCAATTGGTCTTCTTCGGTTATCGGCATAGCTTTTCCACCTATCTTGTGCCGCCTTTAGTCTTGCACGAATTAAAATGCTTTATATGATAAAATGTAAATCGATTTGTAAACAAATTAAATAGAGGGACTAAATATGTAATTTCTGGAAACTTAGGGTTGATTTGAGAAATAAATTATATTCAGGGGGTTATGTGTCATTTTGGTAATTTAATGGCTTAATATGCAATTATTGATAATTAAAGGTTGAAAGTGTAAATTAAGGGTTAAATATGTAACTTTTATAACTTGAGGGACTTGATGTGTAAATTATGAATACTTAAGGGTAGATTCGTATAATATGATAAAATAAGTGATCATTGTGTAATTTTGATAAACTAAGGGTCTAATGTGTAATTATGGATATTATAAGGTTTAAAATGTAAATTATATAACTTAAGGGTGTAAAGTGTAAAATTGGGAAACTTGAGGGGCTGAATTTGTTAACTTGATAAATATGGATTCAAAACAGATCACTTGGGATATTTTCATGTTTGAACTTTAACTTTGATATAATTACAATTAAAACCCTAATTTATGTAGAGTTGCCATAATTAACCCTAAACTTTTGTGACTTGTTAAAATACACCCTAAAGCCATAATATGTTCTGATAATGACTTAACCTAATTGAGAATATGGAAATCTTTCTAATTATGGAAACTTTCTAAAAAGAGGAAACCTACTAAATATGGAAATTTGCTAAAGTTGGAAAGTTACTTAAACTGGAAAGGGTTGTGATTCGTTTCTACCCCTCTAGGTGTGAAGAAGGAGAGGACCTGATCCGGTTTCATCTTATTCATTTCTGAGTTGTATTTGCTTTTGGAATAAGGTACAGATATTCTGACCTTCTCTGTAAGGTTTCCTATGACCTCTTTCATGTTCTGATATGTTTAGCCTCTGATTTGATACCTGAGACTTGACCTCCTGATAATGAACCCCTGCATTTATCTCCTGTCTTGAATCCTGATATGAACCCTGACATGAACCCTAATATGATACCTGACATTTGATGCCTTGCTATGATTCCTTTGCCTTGAACCTTTGACCTATTATATGAACCTAGACTGTGAAACCTTTTTAATTCTGACCTGGAAAATGATTTGAGAAAAAGCTATTTAAAATGAAGTTTACAAATATGATACAATACTCTTTTTATTGGGATTTTATTAACTTGTAGGGGCAATTGCATATATACCCACTAAAACTTGCATATTTGCATATATACCCAAAACATGCTTAACTTGCATTGTACATCATGCATTGAAAACTTGTATTTTGGGGAAATATGCAAGTATTTGAGTTTTAGTGGGTATATATGCAATTCTCCCTAACTTGTATGAAACTATTTTAAAAGACTATCTTATGAAAAACCATTTTGAAGGATCATTTTATGAAATCTACTCTGAAGGATCATATTTATGAAGACCATTATTAAAAGATTGTTTTAAATGGACTCTTAATTAGAAACCTTTTTAAATGAACTGTTGCTATGGAACCTGGATTATTGACCTCCTGATATTGACCTGCTGATGTTGACCTTCTGATATTGGACCTTCTGATATGACACCCTGATTTTGATATGAACCTTTGACCTTTGACTCCCAGTTTGATACCCGAGCCAAAATTTGTTCCCTAGCCATGAAGGTAACATGGCCGTGTCTGTGATGCACCACTGGCATGACTAGTGTGTAGCCCTAGTGATTTGGTTACACCGTCCCCATTCTGATTCTGTTATGCGCGCTTATGTGATTTCTGATATGGCCAATATGATTTGTTCTGGGGGGGCGAATGGATGCATCCTAGACTTGTTCTGTTTCTGATATATCTGGTATGTCTGGTGACTGGTACTGTGTGCAATACATGCCTTTCACAACCCTGGGAGCTTGCAACTCCAACCCTGGAGGTATCCCCTCAACCCTGTCTTGGTATGCTGAGGTCACCCCTCCATACACCCTGGTATGTGATTTGATATGATATGTTTCTGGGCTCGTGGTGGATTACTGTCCTAAACCTTTACTCTCTCTCTGTACCTTGACTTATCTATTTCGTTATACTGTATCTGTTCTTTTCCTTTTACTTTCATTTCTTTTGCTTTCGTTTCCGTTTATTATATATCTGTTCACTGGGCTTTGTAAGCTCAGCCGCACGTTTTCTTTTCGTGTGTGGCAGGTTTTTAGTTGGAAGCTGGGTTGTTATTAGAGAAAGCCTTTGACTTAGAAGACCTTGCTAGCTAAATTGGATTTGAGATGATTTGAAAAGTTATATTCAGACTTAGTGATTATTGTATATCTCACTTGTAACCTTGTAAATTCAAATTTTGGTTTGTAACCCTTGGAATCCTATTGTATTATTTATGTTATATGCTTGTGTTTGTTCTGATAAGAATCCGTATTTGGGACACCTTTGCCCTTGTCGGGTTGGGGTGTTACATGACCCGTCTAAAATGACCTGTTTTACACTCATACGGTGACCTTTGGCGATCATAGCACAGAGTAAGTGGTTGTCAAGATAATCGGGTGCTCTGGTGGATACGTATGTCACTTTTACAGATTTTTGACCACTTCATCCTACTGCTAATCTATCAAGCTTCTCAGTAAGGGTAACATAAGGTTCCAGTTCTGCAAGTACCTGCTGCAAAGGTCATAACATCAAAATGAATAACGCCCCTCTAAATATTCTGGAAAAAAAAAAGAACTTGACTAATTCTTTTCAGGAAAGAGACCATTTGGTGACAAAGTGAAATTATGTGGGAGATCAAGCTGGTATCTCAGTATAGTGAGGTATTTTAGACATCAAACTCACATGACAAAAGAAGCTTTAATCTTTCTAATAAATTATTTATGGAAGATTATATTTCAAAATATATACTAATGCAGGTAACAGTCTTCTTCTATAGACAGTCTGCAATTAATGGATGGTGTGCGGCAGTAAATCATCTAACATTTATCTCCATCTACATCACCGCCTACCAAACCATAGTGAAAGACTCGTGACTTTAAGCGTCATAGTAATCAACTAAGCATAGTATGATACATTTTAAATTTGACAATAATCCTCATCAGCTATTTTTATTTTGTTCTGCCAGTCATCGTCTTAAAATAGAAAGAACACAGTAACTGTATTTTGAAGATCAAATTCTAAGAAAAGAGAGTACAAAGAAAACTATTATAAGGTGTGTGTAAATGGTTCTAATTTTCTTACGATACGCAACAGAAGTAAAAAAATCAAATGCAAAGCTCCATGAATATAGTTTATCCAGACCATTTTTAGTAAAAGTTTAAGTTTCTCTAATAATACAGATATGCCTTGTTTGCTGACTGTTTTAAACTGATAATAATAAATGTTATTATGGAAAGTATCGCTTTGGAATATGACCATATGATTGTTGGTTGTTGTTGCATTGTTTTAAGGTGACTGGTGTGATGCACGAATAATTAATAAAAATACTTGATGTTTATTCATATTTAGAAGGAAAAAAAGCTTCAGTAGGATAATTTTGTCTTGTATTGTGTAGCATTTAAAATTGTGCTTAGGTGATATATGAATCCATCAGAGTCCATCACTGTCCATTCCAACAATTTTGTAGTGTTTGTTTGGATAAATTTAAGCTTAAAAGCTCTTGCTTAAGTCATTAGTAGTAAAATCAGAATTTTCAATCATCTACAATTTTCAATGTCACAACATACTCTTTCTTTGAAACGATGCAAATTTTGAGTTAGTAAAACAAAAATATAGGCATGGTAAAGTAATCATACAATTTATTTTGTTTATGTTTAAATCTTACCAAGCTCAATATCAGTGGTTGCTTGGCTCTAGGTAACGGTGCTCTCAAGTATCTTAGTGGTTACCCTAGAAAATTGAAGACCTTGAACATGTGTACCATGAAATTTACCCAAAACCAGGACTACAAAGCAACGCACAGGACCTCCTTAACACCCTGACATTCACGGATCTTATTCAATGTTTTAGCCTCATTTTCTTATCAACAACAATCACCCTAACAGATTGTTTTCCTAAGGTCATACTGAGTCTTGTACAACTCACTTTCACATTCGTTTCATGCAATAAACTTTTAATGTAACGCCCCGTGACCAAACACGACTAAAAACGTGAAAATTTTTCGCAAAATATACACCCTGAAACTGACATGCTGTTACTCTTTTATAAGCTGACAAAAATCTATACACATTTAGACCTTGAGACAAATTTTCAATGAAACTAGACTCAATTACCTTCAAAACCATAGGTGGCACGACCCGTGACGACTTATGGTTCAAAAGATACGATTTTTCAAAATTTGTCGAAAAACTGTCAGCGACCTCCATCCGATCGGATCGCCAGCCATCCGATCGGATGGGAGGTTCTGTCCAAAATTTTCATTTTCAAAATCCTCGGCCGAAACTCTGACCTCCCGGACTCGAAACTTAACCAAACTTTCCAGATTTCTTTAATATGTCCATAAGATCATTTTCATACAAAAATATCTTCCGTTTGACCACCCGGAATAATACTTTAAAAATGGACGGGTTATGCATAAAACCCATTTTAACCCATTGACACCCAAAACCACTTAAACCACTTTATTTACCCACCATACTTAACCAATATCCATAACTTAACCTACTAAACTTGACCCATACACTCATGACCCGTTCACACTCCAAAATGGGTGAGAACCCGCTTCTACCAAACACCCCCTTAAATGCCATATTCACTACACAACTTTTACCCATAACACTTAACCACAACATAACCATTTAAACACATACATAACTTGACATTTCTAATATTTTGCAAAGTTATTGGTACAAGGTCTTAACCCGTAGCTTTCCAAAATGGGTGAAATTGACAAATTGCCAAACACCACCCAACTACTACCAAATTCATAAACCATGAGACTTCTTGACATTTACATGAACTTGTCCTACGACCCAACTTGAACAATGAACATAAAAGACGACAAGACCGTTAAATAACAAAATGACTATATGGACTGAAATATACCCAAGACACGAAAAGACACTTCGGGGCTTCCAACTTCAATTGCGTTTGGTCCAAAAGAAAACGGTCTTCCAAACTAGCTTCTAACTACGCTATGCTTCATTCAACGACTACAACTAGGCAAGATCCTTACCCTTGCTTCCTCCGCTAGAACCTACAAAACCATTAACATCTAAACCGTAAGCGAAAACGCTTAGTAAGTATACAAGATATAATCAACATCACATTCACATGAGATTGGTGATTAACACCAATCATAACATTAACAAGGAGCATCAAATGGGATTATTACTCACCTTGACCAACAAGTAATTAAATAGCATTTACACAACTAGCATTGGATCTAAGCTATCATACATTCACAAGCTCCATAATAATCACATTAACACAAGCATAACATTAACAACATAACATTAACAAGGATTATACTCATATACTTACCTCTAATCCTACTAGCTTCCTATTTGGCTTGACTTGGCTTCTACAAATGCTCCCTAGTACAACATTAACTAAAATTAGTGTCTACAAACTAAAGAGACCATCATTTCACTACTTTTTACTAAAATCATTAAAACCCACCATATGAACCCTAATTTTCACAATTGGGGAAAACCACTTACTTGATAAAAAGACCACAATTAAGGCTTCCTTAAGGCTTCTTAATCACTTCAAGATGGCTAGAATGAGTTAGATGATAATTTTGGCTTTCCCTCTCTTTTCTTCTATAAATGTCGACCCACCTCAAGTACTCTCCCAAAGTTTCCAGATTATTCAAGAGCTAGATATTTAATCATGTGATGATATGAGTTTGGTCTTTTGGCAAGGCTAGTCCTCTTAGTTTCATTCTTCCTAACTTAGCCACATTTTCTTTATTTAACTAACTCTTAAAATATAACACATAGCATATTATATAGTTACATTGTACCTCGTCGGGGTACGGGTGTAACAATTCTCCCCTCCTTAAAATGAGAGTTCGTCCCCGAACTCTAATCTTGAAATAAGTGAGGATACTTGGTCCTCATTTTCGCTTCCGTTTCCCACCTAATACTCGTACCCTTACGATGCCTCCATTGAACTTTGACTAACGGAATTTCTTTGTTTCTTAATTGTCTCACTTTCCTCCCTAGTATAGCCTCCGGCTCATCTTCTTGCGAAAGCAACTCCAGATCAATTTTAATGTCATTTAAGGTGACCACACTCGACTCGTCCGCCAAGCATTTCCTCAAATATGACACATGGAAGGTATTATGAATACCTCTCATTTCTTCGGCAATTCCAACACATATGCTACCTCACCTACTCATTTCATGATTTTGAATGGTCCTATAAACCGAGGACTAAGTTTCCCTTTGTTTTTGAACCTAAAGACGCCCTTCCACGGGGAAACCTTTAACATAACGAAATCACCTACCTCAAATTCAATTGGTCTTCTTCGGTTATCGGCATAGCTTTTCCACCTATCTTGTGCCGCCTTTAGTCTTGCACGAATTGTTTCTATCTTTTATGTTGTAGCCAACACTACATCCGTGCTTGCCAATTCCCTCCTTCCGACTTCTTCCCAACACACGGGTGTTCTACACCTCCTACCATAAAGCATCTCATAGGGCGGCATATCTATACTCGCATGATAACTATTATTATAGGCGAATTCGACTAAAGGTAAATGATCGTCCCAATTGCCTCCAAAGTCAATCATACAAGCTCGCAACATATCCTCCAAAGTTTGAATCGTCCTTTCGCTTTGCCCATCGGTTTGAGGATGAAAGGCCGTGCTCATATGAAGTTTCGTACCTAACTCTTCTTGGAAATCTTGCCAAAAGTTGGATGTGAAACGTCCGTCTCTATCGGAGACTATAGAAATGGGCACTCCATGACGTGCGATTATCTCATTGACATAGATCTTAGCTAGCTTATGAACGGGCATATTCTCTCTAATTGGAATGAAGTGAGCACTCTTGGTTAGGCGATCTACTATGACCCAAATCGTGTCGTTCTTCTTTTTCGTCCTTGGCAATTTCGTGATGAAATCCATCGTGATCTTTTCCCACTTCCAAACCGGAATGTCTAACGGTTGAACTTTTCCATACGGTTTTTGATGCTCGGCCTTGACCTTTAAACAAGTTAAACACTTCTCAACGTACTTTACACAATCTCTTTTCATACCCGGCCACCAATAGTTCTTCTTCAAATCGCGGTACATCTTTGTAGCTCCCGGGTGTATAGAATATTTCGACTTGTGTGCTTCCTCTAGAATCAATTCTTTGATGTCACTATGAAAAGGAATATAAACCCTTCCATACCGAGTCCTAATCCCGCGACTATCTTCTTCAAGATGTGGAATGTGGGAGGTGATACGTTCATTTTCTCTATTTTCTTCCTTCAATGCCTCCTCTTGAGCTAACTTGATCTTATCAAAAAGGTCGGTGGTGACAATCATCCGCAACGAATGAATCCTAGTGACTTCATTTTGATCCTTGCGACTCAAAGCATCCGCCACTACATTCGCTTTACCCGGATGGTAACGAAATTTCACAATCATAGTCCTTCAGTAAGTCTAACCACCTTCGTTGCCTCATATTCGGATCTTTCTTATCAAGGAAGTATTGAAGGCTTCGATGATCGGTATAAATCACAAACTTAACACCATACAAGTAATGCCTCCAAAGTTTTAAAGCAAAGACCACAGCCGCAAACTCAAGGTCGTGAGTTGCATAATTTTTAGTCATGCTTCTTTAGTTGTCTCGAGGCGTAAGCAATCACCTTTCCCCTTTGCATAAGAACACATCCAAGACCGGAATAAGACGCGTCACTATAAACCACCATATCTTCAGTTCCTTCTGGCAACACGAGAACCGGTGCTTCACACAACTTCCTCCGTAGAGTACGAAAGGCTTTATCCTATTCTTCTCCCCACTCGAACGTAGCGTTCTTCTTAGTGAGCTTCGTTAATGATGATGCAATTTTAGAGAAGTCTTGAATAAACCTACGATAATATCCCGCAAGGCCAAGAAAACTTCGAATCTCACCAACATTCTTTGGCGCATGCCACTTCATCACAGCTTCCACTTTTGAAGGATCAACTTTGATACCATCGGCATTAATAACGTGACCGAGAAATTGAACTTCTTGTAACCAAAATTCACACTTTGAAAATTTAGCATACAATCTTTCTCTTCTCAACGTCTCTAAAATCTCCCGTAAGTGCTCGACGTGTTCCTCCTTACTCTTTGAGTAGATAAGAATATCATCGATGAACACTATGACGAATCTATCTAACATCGGTCTACATACGCGGTTCATAAGATCCATGAAAACCGCAGACGCGTTCGTGAGACCAAAGGGCATAACCGTAAACTCGTAGTGTCCATATCGGGTTCTAAAGGCCGTCTTTGGAATGTCTTCTTCTCGGACCTTCAATTGGTGATAACCCGAACGGAGATCAATCTTTGAAAACCATCGTGCACCTTGAAGTTGATCAAAGAGGTCATCGATTCTTGGTAGTGGATACACATTCTTCACTGTAACTTTATTCAATTCGCGGTAGTCGATGCACATCCGCATACTACCATCTTTCTTTTTAACGAACAAGATTGGAGCTCCCCATGGCGAACTACTAGGACGAATGAAACCCTTGTCAAGCAATTCTTGAAGTTGACTCATCAACTCTTTCATTTCGGACGGAGCAAGGCGATAAGGAGTTTTGGCAATAGGGGTAGCACCCGAACAAGATCAATACGGAATTCGACTTGCCTTTCGGGTGGAATACCCGGCAAATCTTCCGGAAAGACGTCACGAAATTCATTCACAACCGGAACATCATCGATACTTTTTTTCTCAAAGCTCGTATCTACCACGTGAGCCATGAAGGCATAACAACCACGCGATAAATATTTCCTAGCCTTCATCACGAAGCATAATTTTAGTTCACCTTTTTGTTTATCACCATAGATGACCATTTCACGGCCGCTAGAATTTACAACTCGAATGATCTTTTGGCTACAAAAGATAGCCGCATTATATTTGTCAAGCCAATCCATTCCAATAATAATATCAAATTCCCCGAGCATAATGGGAATTAAGTCGATCTTAAAGACACTTTCATCAATCTCTATCTCTACGTCTCGATATACATTAGACACAACAACGATTTTACTATCGGCTATTTCAACTTCTAGGGGTATCGGGAGTTTAGCTAGTGGGGAGGTTAGTTGTTTGCTAAAATCATAAGACACGAAGGACACACTAGCACCCGAATCATATAAAACTCGAGCGGGTACGGAATTAACAAGATGAATACCTGTGATGACATCGGACCCTGCCTTGGCTTCATCGACACTCATTTGATAGACTCGAGCTGTTGGTTTTGGAATCTCCACTTTCTCATTTTTGACAGTTCTCAAAGGCTTTGCTTCAATCGCCTTCGATTTCGGGCAATCCCTCAACCTATGCCCTATCTCGTTACACCCATAGCATACTATCATTGGTTTGGTGCAATCTTTGCTTTGATGGTCTAAAGCTCCACACTTGTAACAACTCGGCGTATTACGCCTACACTCCCCAAGATGAAACTTACCACACTTTGAACATGCTACCTTAGCTTTGGTTCCCACACCCTTCTTGTCATGGTCAAACTTAGTCTTCTTCCCATCTCGACCTACAAACTCTAGCTTCCTCTTTGGTTCCTTAGCCTCCTTCTCCTTTCTTCTTAGCAAGTCCGCTTCCCTTACTCGAGCTCTACTCAAAAGATCTTCCAAGGTAGTACATTTGAATGGCGAGATTACATCACGAATATCATCCTTAAGCATTCTTTGAAACTTGTCAACCTTAAGCTTATCGTTCCCAAGGTATTCGGGACAATACGGAACCATGTCATTGAACGTCCTCCACAACTCATTCACCGTTTCATTAGTTTGAGTGAGAGATTGGAATTTCTCTCGAATTTTGTCAATCTCCTCAATCGGAGCATACTCGGCACTAAACAACTCCTTAAACTCCTTCCAAGTACATGTTTCGGCCCAAGGCTCACCTTTCTCACACACCTTTCCTTCCCACCAAGTCTTAGCACTATCACGAAGAAAGTTAGTAGCATAGATAACCTTCTTCCTTTCCTCAAAACCACTAGTACGGAAAGCACCTTCCACAGCCGTAATCCACCTATTACTAACTATTGGGTCAAGAACACCGGTAAACCGTGGTACATCACAAGCCGTGAAGTCCCGGTAAGTAGCCTTGTCACTCCTAGGTTCTTTCGTTGGACCGCATTCTTTCTTAAACTCCTTAAACTCTTCCTTCATTAGTTCCCTAAGGTTTTGCGTTGTTTGCGTGACATAGAATGGCATTGCTTGCTCAATCGCCTTACCCACTCTTTTTGCTAACATTGAATCCAAGGCTTTCATTTCTTCTTCCGAGAAACCCCTAAAGCTAGGTCCCCCGGAACTAGTAGATGAACTTTCATTGTCTTTGTCTTTGTTACCCACATCGCTTGCCGAAGACTCGGCATGTTTAGAACCCGTGGCTTTTGCAACTTCTTTCGTGTGAGGGGTTTCCATTTCTTCTTACTGAAAATAGCAAGTCTCATATCAAGTACAATCATTTACATAATCGATGCATGAATGACATATATATCCTTATCCTACAAACCCTAGCTTGTCACCCGTGTATGGTCTAAATGATTTCAATTTCACATATGTCCCATATTTTTACCATTACGGTGGCCAGGCGTAGTCATAAGAATACTTAACATATGGGTCCTCAAAATCATTCAAACAATACACAAATAATAAACACTAGTCTTAAACGCATCTACACAAGGCCTAAGTCTAGGAAATCCTAAATCTCTTAGACCGAAGCTCTGATACCAAGTTGTAACGCCCCGTGACCAAACACGACTAAAAACGTGAAAATTTTTCGCAAAATATACACCCTGAAACTGACATGCTGTTACTCTTTTACAAGCTGACAAAAATCTATACACATTTAGACCTTGAGACTAATTTTAAATGAAACTAGACTCAATTACCTTCAAAACGATAGGTGGCACGACCCGTGACGACTTACGGTTCAAAAGATACGATTTTTCAAAATTTGTAGAAAAACTGTCAGCGACCTCCATCCGATCGGATCGCCAGCCATCCGATCGGATGGGAGGTTCTGTCCAAAATTTTCATTTTCAAAATCCTCGGCCGAAACTCCGACCTCCCGGACTCGAAACTTAACCAAACTTTCCAGATTTCTTTAATATGTCCATAAGATCATTTTCATACAAAAATATCTTCCGTTTGACCACCCGGAATAGTACTTTAAAAATGGACGGGTTATGCATAAAACCCATTTTAACCCATTGACACCCAAAACCACTTAAACCACTTTATTTACCCACCATACTTAACCAATATCCATAACTTAACCTACTAAACTTGACCCATACACTCATGACCCGTTTACACTCCAAAATGGGTGAGAACCCGCTTCTACCAAACACCCCCTTAAATGCCATATTCACTACACAACTTTTACCCATAACACTTAACCACAACATAACCATTTAAACACATACATAACTTGACATTTCTAATATTTTTCAAAGTCATTGGTACAAGGTCTTAACCCGTAGCTTTCCAAAATGGGTGAAATTGACAAACTGCCAAACACCACCCAACTACTACCAAATTCTTAAACCATGAGACTTCTTGACATTTAAATGAACTTGTCCTACGACCCAACTTGAACAATGAACATAAAAGACGACAAGACCGTTAAATAACAAAATGACCATATGGATTGAAATATACCCAAGACACGAAAAGACACTTCGGGGCTTCCAACTTCAATTGCGTTTGGTCCAAAAGAAAACGGTCTTCCAAACTAGCTTCTAACTACGCTATGCTTCATTCAACGACTACAACTAGGCAAGATCCTTACCCTTGCTTCCTCCGCTAGAACCTACAAAACCATTAACATCTAAACCGTAAGCGAAAACGCTTAGTAAGTATACAAGATATAATCAACATCACATTCACATGAGATTGGTGATTAACACCAATCATAACATTAACAAGGAGCATCAAATGGGATTATTACTCATCTTGACCAAGCAAGTAATTAAATAGCATTTACACAACTAGCATTGGATCCAAACTATCATACATTCACAATCTCCATAATAATCACATTAACACAAGCATAACATTAACAACATAACATTAACAAGGATTATACTCATATACTTACCTCTAATCCTACTAGCTTCCTATTTTGCTTGACTTGGCTTCTACAAATGCTCCCTAGTACAACATTAACTAAAATTAGTGTCTACAAACTAAAGAGACCATCATTTCACTACTTTTTACTAAAATCATTAAAACCCACCATATGAACCCTAATTTTCACAATTGGGGAAAACCACTTACTTGATAAAAAGACCACAATTAAGGCTTCCTTAAGGCTTCTTAATCACTTCAAGATGGCTAGAATGAGTTAGATGATAATTTTGGCTTTCCCTCTCTTTTCTTCTATAAATGTCGACCCACCTCAAGTACTCTCCCAAAGTTTTCAGATTATTCAAGAGCTAGATATTTAATCATGTGATGATATGAGTTTGGTCTTTTGGCAAGGCTAGTCCTCTTAGTTTCATTCTTCCTAACTTAGCCACATTTTCTTTATTTAACTAACTCTTAAAATATAACACATAGCATATTATATAGTTACATTGTACCTCGTCGGGGTACGGGTGTAACATTTAAAACTGCCAACAATCTCAGGCTCAACAACACAAAGTATAATATTTCCAGTTAAACTTACATCCACATCAAAAACAGCTACTGTAGACCCCGTTTTCCAATAGCCCCTCAGCTTTGATATCCCGGACTCAGAGATTGCACCCGCAAATAGGATTCCACGTCAGTAATTTGGACTTGAATGCTTTTGACTAACCTCGGGTGACCCGTCTAAAATGACCCGTTTTACACTCATACGGTGACCTTTGGCGATCATAGCACAGAGTAAGTGGTTGTCAAGATAATCGGGTGCTCTGGTGGATACGTATGTCACTTTTCCAGATTTTCGACCACTTCATCCTACTGCTAATCTATCAAGCTTCTCAGTAAGAGTAACATAAGGTTCCAATTCTGCAAGTTCCTGCTGCAAAGGTCATAACATCAAAATGAATAACACCCCTCTAAATATTCTGGAAAAAAAAAAGAACTTGACTAATTCTTTTCAGGAAAGAGACCATATGGTTACAAAGTGAAATTGTACTTGTGGGAGATCAAGCTGGTATCTCAGTATAGTGAGGTATTTTAGACATCAAACTCACAAGACAAAAGAAGCTTTAATCTTTCTAATAAATTATTTATGGAAGATTATATTTCAAAATATATACTAATGCAGGTAACAGTCTTCTTCTATAGACAGTCTGCAATTAATGGATGGTGTGCGACAGTAAATCATCTAACATTTATCTCCATCTACATCACCGCCTACCAAACCATAGTGAAAGACTCGTGACTTTAAGCGTCATAGTAATCAACTAAGCATAGTATGATACATTTTAAATTTGACAATAATCCTCATCAGCTATTTTTATTTTGTTCTGCCAGTCATCGTCTTAAAATAGAAAGAACACAGTAACTGTATTTTGAAGATCAAATTCTAAGAAAAGAGAGTACAAAGAAAACTATTATAAGGTGTGTGTAAATGGTTCTAATTTTCTTACGATACGCAACAGAAGTAAAAAAATCAAATGCAAAGCTCCATGAATATAGTTTATCCAGACCAGTTTTAGTAAACGCATAATGATGTAGCATATATATCATAACAACTGTACCATTACATATATCTTGTTTCAGAGTCAAATTTCTTTGGCTATTCTATAGATGCAACTCTGGTCGAGTGTTATATCATCTAAGATGAAATTACAGTTAAAAAAGTTACCTTAAAGATTTAGACGGAAGAAGAAACGGCATGCTAGAACCAGATACAAATGCTTATGAGTCAGTAGAGCGCTCTTGTGATAATTTATAAATTCAGTATGTGGCTATGCACAATGTAGTGTTGCTGATAACCATCAATGTCCCTTGGAGAGTAACCAAAACCTATAAATTGGTTAGGAAAAAATCACGGTAACCACTGCTATTTACATATTTCCATTCAACTCATAACAATATGAACACGATAACTAATGTTGTTTAAAATCGATTAAAATGAATAGGAATCAATCTTACCTCCAATGATTCCGCGTTATAAGAGAAATTTAAGAGGTGATTGGGAATCAGTACCTCCAATGTTTCAGAGAAAAAAATATATATGCCTAATCAGTACACCCAATCACAAACCATGAATGCACACTAAAGCATCATATATAGCAAATGAGATACTTTAAGAGGTGATTGGGATACTGTGAAGATAATCAGTTTTGAGCAGTTTGACAGCATAAACTAATTCTAAGTTTTTTATAACTTAATGCTGAAATAATTAGTTAAAAGTATAGCTTAAGAAATGTTTGGTATTGCAAATTTATAGCTTTTGAAACACTTATTTCCTCACTCAAAACACTTTAAAAGAATGAATATAACCTATCGAAAATTACCAAAATTTCAATGTAAACTTACAGATGTTCCCTCAAATCCAAGTTTGTGCATTTTCTAAAACACTTACATGTGGACTAACAGATATGCATAAGATTTTTATTTTTTATAAACACGTGATCACAAGAGCCAAGTAAATATATTGGCCTATCAAAGTTAAAACTAAAATTGCAAATTGTTCTTTGTGACTCGAACATATGTAAAACACAATACATAAATGATTTATAGTGTGTTAGTTTGCTGTTCCAAACACCAATATAACTCAACTGACAGAAAATCAATTATGTACAACAACATGTTGATGCAACTCTAAAAGCATCGGAAGAGCAGCACGCATGAAACAAAGAACAAAATATACCTGGGCCCATTTCTGCTCATCCAAATTTGGTGGGGCAGAAGTGGTTCGAGCAGATAGCTACAAAAATCATAAAAGCATGATGCTTATAAACAGATCATTAATAAAGTTATCAATAGATTGATTTAGGTTGTGCTTTACTTTATAGAGATCAGTATGATTAAACTAAATGGAACGTGTCAAAATTGTTATAAAGTCACCCACAGTTTAGATTTAAATGCATACAACCTCCTAACTCATTTTATTCATGGAATTTGATTATCTGTAGAAAACCAATTTTCTAATCACTGATTAGTAAAATCTTATATTTCACAATGAAAGTGTTTGTGGGTAAATGCATCCCGTACCCGGACTCACTATGACATGTTACGCGACCTGCACCCTCTTGCCACCATTGGTATATAATCAGTGCAATTCAATAGAGTTCCATTTGCATATAGCTAGGCAACCATAACCTAAAAATGAAGAAAAACACAATAAGAGACATCATATAAAAACTCTTAATGAAACCCTGGTTTTCATTCCAGGTTTAAAACTTAGCTTCTAAATTGAAAAAAAATAACAAATATAGTAACCTTGACAGGATTGAAGGCCTATGGCACCGCTACTCAAGAAGTGGGAGAAACCGCAATATTCTGGCTAGCCTTTGGCAGCCGGGGGGTGCTTTTTCTAGACTGGTGCATCACTCGGCTTTACAGTGGCACCTGTTGTTGGAGCATCAACAAAATAATTACACAAAGAGTGATGTTTAAAAAAGAATGCACATGGTTACAATTACTAACCAACATAACGTAGCATTAAAATTAATAAAAATCCCTTAGGATAGAAAATGTCGTTGCAGCAACAACAATGTGTGTCATATGTGTCTCGTTACACACTTAAAATTTCTTACCAAGATAATTCATAGATGCATCTAACATTGATTCAAAATATGATCTTTAATCCTATTAATAATCATCTTAACAATGTTTCCTTCTTCACAGCTTAAAATGCAAAGGCATGTCCAAAACTCGAAACACTATCCAATGTGGTAACGCACCCACTTTCTTGTAGCTGACGACTTCCTATCCCATTATCGCCTTCAATATACAAAACCAAACACCATATTATACTTTACTCAATTTTATACTATTTGATTCTGATTATTCATATCACAATAATCAATTTTAGAACAAACATCCAAACACCTCCTACATAACTCATAAAGATACCCTAATTCCAAAAAATTACATAAACCCACATCAAGAAAAAATAAAAATTGTGCATAAAAAGAATAAATTTATCGCAAGTTAACACAAAAGATATCAAAGGCATAACATCGAACACCTTCAGTGCAATTCACAACTAACCTCTTATTCTCATACTTGTGTTTTACTTCTTGTCACAAATTTGTACGCTTTAGTGGCAGAAGTGGCCGGATTCGTTAGGCGGTAGCTATAGACACTTGAAACATAATTTACCCGAATTCGGTTGTCGATTATTGGATGGAAGATTTTAAGTGGCTCGACTTGGGGTTTTTTTTAAGGGATTCAGGGAAGCTATAGACACTTGAAACATAATTTACACTTTGACCCCCAAATTGTTTTGAATCAAACCCGCCTCGTGAAAGTTTTGTTTTTTCATATTTTTGACACATGTAGTTTTTAACTTATTTGTATCAGAAAAACGAATTGAACAAACTTTTGGCCAAATTAGGAAATAATTAAGTTCAATTAGTTTTCAAAATCTTAAAAAAAAAATCCAATTAAAAAAGTTATTACTCAATAAGGAATTATTTGATTTTTTTGAAATGCAAAAGTCCCCACTTGAGGTTTTATTTTATTATATAAAAGATTATACATTTTCAGAAGGATATATATTTGCAAACTCTAGAGATTTGTTATTTATAATTTAAATTTAAACGTAACAACCTTAAATTTTGCATGGAATTATTTTAATGAGCGGGCTACTTCGTTCGTACGGACATTACCTTCATCAATATTGTGGATCGATAGTTTAGACTTTAGAGATTGGAATCATTGTTATGTAACGGATTGATTAGTTAAAAAAAAAAGGGTATAATACTCCTCGAAAAAAAAAAAAAAAAAAAAAAAAAAAAGAAAAAAGAAAAGGGGTATCCTCTTGGATCAAAAAGCAATAATGACAAAAGCACTCAAAAGAGATGATGACAATTGGGCCATGTATTCTCTCTTCATGTTCATACTAATGTCTTCTCTTCAAGGTCTAAATTACTTTTACGCTTGGTCCTGATCCCCAAATAAACATTATGATCATTACAGTAGATATTACTATTGTTTTTTATATGTTTCATTTTACTTTTTTTTTTTTTTAAAGGTCAATTTCATTAGAAACTCACGGCCAACCCTAAAATCAGGGCGCCCGGAAAAACAACAAACCATTATTAAGAATGACCATTTAATAGTCGCCCGTCAACCTCTAATATAGTATACATGGAGTATGGACCCATGCATGAGTATCCCAAATATATTTTATTGTCCTTTTATGGAACATGTCAAGTTTTTTTTTTTTTTTTTTTTTTTTTTTCTTTCTTAATTTACAGGCCAATGTGTTTGCATGTTTACCAGAGATATCACTTGGTTAAAGACAAAATCGTTCAAAAGTTTTATAAGTTATATAGGTCTTTGGTGAAGGATCGGTTAACACAAAAAAGTGTATTGAGTTAGAGTTTCTCCGCCGATTTAAACCTTTAGGAGAATTAAACTTATATAATCATGTAATAACAGAGTCTAAGAACTTAATCGCGCAATAAGTAGAAGTTAAATTGATCAAATGCACAAGTCATGAAAACATGAAATATATAACATCAGGTTCTAAAATAACAGCACCAAATGGACTCGATGATATGCAAAATTGGTGCCTTTTCACAAAGTGGATTACATCAGGTTCTAAAATAACAGTACCTAAATCATACTCATTTATTATATCGCGATACAAAAGAGTGAAATTACATCATCGTATATTGTCCAACGACAATAACAAGATAATCTTTTGTCCTTGTTTAACTCGTCCAAGTGGTTGCGACTATCTCAGTATAACCTAAAGATCTTAAACTTGAATCCCTCTCAGACTTGTGCCTGCTATTTACTAAGTGTTCATCAACCTTGGACGACAAAAGACATACTTCTTTGTACGACATGTCCATTAGAACATA
>CP139504.1:144049271-144064354 GCA_021014915.2 Artemisia tridentata subsp. tridentata | reverse complement strand
CCATGATGCCCTTACCATCCCGTGGCACCATCACCTGATCCAAATTCATAGGTGCATCTATGTCCCTGTCATCATCTGCACAAATAAGAGTGTGCTCAGTAGGTGCTGTCACAGCTGGAGTAGGCTCATCCTGAACCTGCTTTGGATCCTCATCCTCATCTGAATAAGTCTCAACAGATCTCCTAGGTCTCTGGCTAAGAGGGGAATGGTCTAGAGATGATATGGGTGACTAAGATGGTGATGCAGTAGGGGTACCCTCATAATCTGATCTGGTCCTCCTCCTAGGTGATAGAACTGGAAAATTTGAGAGTCGCAGCCAGTACCCAGAATATACCGACATACGAGCAATGCGTCGGCTGATGGGTGGGGTATCCTGAACATGCTGGGTGAAAGTGTATAGCTGGGCTGGGGATGAGCGGTGAGCTGTGGTGTATCGGGGTAAATATGGTGAGGTAGACATTGGAGTGGTGTGTACATGTTGAGCTGGAATGGGTGGCTGAGCAGCAGTTCTGACAACCTCCATCAACGGGTCATCCGCAAATGGAACTGGCTGTCGCAACGGAGAAGTGTGTCTAGCAGCAGCTACCTCATCATGTGTACCGAAAGGGAGAGACATAGTCTGTGACAAATATGGTGCGACACATGTAAGTATATAGAAAATACTTATATCATATATGCTTAATAAAGTACTCAAATAGCATATCATAACACTTAATCTAATAACGCGAATAACGCTCAAATCATAGCAAGCTAAGCTGGCAGGCATCTGGCAGTCATAAGGAAAAGTTTTTCAAAAATCGGTTATAGTTTAAGGTTTTTATAAACCTAGTTCTCTATAACCTAGGCTCTGAATACCAATCTGTAACACCCCCAAAATCATAATATTGTGGAAGCATACACTTTGGGTGCTACTAAATCAATAATCACAACACAAGATATAGAGAACGGATTGAAAATCCGTTTTAAAATACATTACATGTTCAAAGTCATGTTGTCTTACATAAAATTCATTTCAAATAAAAATGTAGCCCATTTAACAAAGCGGTCCAAATTTCAGAGTTAACGCAACAATAAAAACATTTCCATTAATTATTATGACCATCGCCATGCCCTGTCTTCAGTAACACGCCTCAGTTTTCTGAGAAAAACATGCTAAAAGTCAGCTAACGCTGGTGAGTTCATAGGTTTAAAGTAAATAACACATATGGACCATAGCTATATTCAGCAAACAATTCAGCAATAACACACCATCCTGCTATGCAAACGCTAAGCCTCATCTAACCGAACTAGACATAGCAGCATGCCAAACTGGCATTAGCAAATAAAGGGGTGCCCGCGAGTGTTAATCCCCAGACACTCGGACTATTTGCATATGGTATACGTTCACTTTGACTATGCCGAGCCAACCGAACGGGGGTGTCATCCCTAATAGATCTATTTATATCACACGGTTTCCCAGAGGGAATTGGCAGTTGATGATAGTGGGCGCAATAAGATTCAGCTAAACTTAGGTTTCTGCATACAAGTGTGTATAAAAACAAAATCCATTTTTGGTCCATGAAAACAGTTTTGCATGTTTCTCACCCCAAGATTATAAAGCAAATCGTATAAAAATATGGGGCTAAAAACTCACCTTAAAATAATAGCGACCTGCTAATCAGTCAACAAAATAGTGCAACCGTTCCGACACGCAACCTAAATCAGTATGGTAAGTCTTAGCGAAATTTCTTGTCTTATATGTCTTACTTCAATTGGAAAGTTTACGTGTGACCAGTGCTCGTGTATTTCTTGCTTGCTGTGTGGTAAAGTCTATTTCAAAATGATTTATCGTATGTGACTCTGGGTGGTGGCTCATGGTGAAAATATACGGTGGGAATACGTGTGACGGAACATCCGTGCTAGTATTCATCGTTAATTAATTAAATATAAGGTTAAGTTTAATAATTATGTATTTAATTAATTATGGTTATAATTAATTAAATAGGTTTTGAGAAATTAATAAAATAATAGTGTTAGTCGAGGAATATTATATTATAAATATTGTTTATTATTTATAATATAATTTTAATTATAAGAAATTAGGAATAATTTGTTAAGTATTTAGAAAATTTAGACAAGTTAAGTATTTTTATCAAAAATACTCTAAGTGTTGGAATTTTAGGAAAATTGGACATGACCCATTCGTTTATTCAAACGTTTTCATTTTCTCATGTGTTGCAATTTTCTCAAATAACTCGCGTTGTTAACTCTATTTGCAAAATTTGTTCGTAATATATATTTTAGTCGTCGTAAGTATTTTATCGTTATAAATATCGTTATTGTCACTTTTAATTAGCAATAATAGATTTCGATACAGAGTCAACATTTAGTCAATATACCTTCAAAAGTCAACAAAAGTCAACATTTATAAGGATTTGGTCAAAATTTCATTATTACCCTTTAGGAGACTAACGCGTCTCAAAACAAGTCCAAACTAGTTTAATTATATATATATCGTATCGTTAAGAAAAAATATTTATAATGGGTCGAAAAATATTTCAAATTCATTTTTGTTACCCGACATACACATTGGGCTGAAAGTCATTAAATGAGCCCAATAGTTCAAATTTTAGTCCAAAACCATTTAGCCTTTTTAATTTACGATATATATATATTGTCACGTTTCAAAAAATCAAATTAACACGTTCATTACTCTGTTTGGTCAAAAAGTCAAATGTGTGGAAATTCTCATTGGGCTCAGCCCAACAGTCCACACATCACTAATATAACCCAAAATATATTTTTAGCCCATTATTTCTAATTTGTGTTTTTAGTTACGTAACAAATTTTAATTATATCAATTAAGCACTTATAATTAAGCCATTTAGTCAAAAAGTCAAACATAACCAAAATTAAATGGGTTCGACCCATATAACACCATACGACCCATTTTCATATTTTTATAAGCTAAACACAATTAGTTATGGCTTATTCAATAAGCTATTCAAAATACACTTTTAAGCATTAATTCCACCATTTCACCACTTGAGCCAAAATTTTATATTTTTCAAAACCCCAATAGTTTTGTAATTTTAATTTGGCCGATCCATATATATAGCCATATAAATGTATATATTGCCTTAATCTCACGTAATTAACATTAATCACATTTGTATCGTCAAACTAGTACCATATACAACAAGATTTACCACACAAGCAAGAAATACTCTAATTTTTACATAAACTTCATATATGTCGAGCACTACATAACATATAACAAGCCCTAGCTTTTTTTTCCATTTTAACAAAATATACACATTTAACAATTTGTAACATCATTAGACATCAAATGAACATGGAATTAACAAGATTTGAAAAGTTTTAATGATTCCTTACAATGGTTTAATGTTAACGTGAGCTAGGAAGAACCAAGGACAACCCAAACTTCACCAAATTTACCCAAACCTCGTTCTAATTAACCCGAAACTCTTGAATATACACTCCAATTTACTTGAACTTCAAAGAAATTTTATGGATCTTGAGAATTATGGTTGTGCCGTGAGTTTTGATATGGAAAATGATCTAGGAAGTTTTTAAGAGTGTAAATGGATAACTTGGTTTGTTTGTGTATCATTTAGGGTAAATGGTTAATATTTATAAGATTAAATGGAGTTAGTGCTAAGTTTTTGGCATATAGTGGGGGAGAGTTATCTAGGGGCCGGTTATGGACAAATTAGAGGGGGAGGGAAAATATTTTTACCTCTCGTTGGTGTATCGTGTGTCGGTTTGAGCTTAAACGTTACCATAAAGTCCCGGTTTGACCTTTTTGGACACGTATACGTAAAATAAAGTTTTTATCCACGTTTTTGTCAAAAATGTAATAAAATATTATTACTGACTCAAAAATGTATTTATTTGACTGTTACCATATGTACTGTGCTGTCGGTACGCGTGTGCGGTTGCTTTTCAGTAAAATGTGAGAAAGCTCTCAGTTAATTACGAAACTTTTCAGTAACTATCAGAAATAGAATAATTTATGCTTACTGACAAAAATAACCTTTTTCTGCAGTGACTGTAAGCTACAGTATGCGGGTCGGCTCCCAAAAATACTTAGAAACATGAAAACGCGCATAGAAATGCTCGGCTTAAAAATAATAAATAACCATTTAATATTAATTAACAACGTGAAAATTACTATTTGTCTCAATCTGAGATTGGCTTTCCTTGAATGTTTTCTGAGAAGATTCTTCTGCTATCATGATCCCCTTACCCTTGTCTACTATTGAAATCTTTGGTCTTTTTCTGTACACTGCACCAACAGTACCTTGAGATCCACTTGTAGTACCTTGTGATATACCACCAATACCTTCCATTTGACTGGCAGTACCTTCTTCATGTTGTGCATCTGTCCTCCACTGAGTACCAGACTCTTGTTCGACCAAAGTAACATAAGGATCTTCATCTAGTTGAGCAATCTTCCTCCCCTGCTTGGAAGATTCATCACCTTTATCTGCACTCTGACCATCTGATGAGCTTGATGAAGAAGTTGATTCAGTGGATGCTACCATGTGAGCTGATCTCTTTCTTTTAATTGTCTTGACCTGTTGCTCTAATTTTTTGACTTTACGCACCAGCTTTGTATACACCTTGCTAAATAGCCTCTTGTGAGAAGTCAGGTCAGACTCCAAAGTAGTAACCTTTTTAGACAACTTTGTACATGTTTCCATCAATTCCATATGTGTCTGTATACCCTCAGCACTTCCTGGTGTCTTACCTTTAGGGACAGGTGCTTCATGGGGCATAGACTCATAGTCCACCATATGGTGAGCTTCTGAGCCACCCAATATTTCCGGTTGGCTTGGGATTCCACCAATAGTACTAGGTTCATAGGAACATGGTACTGTTGGTGTTGCCATAGATTGGGTCTTATGTATGTTGCTTCTGTCCTGCTCAGCTTCTAAGCCTGATACAGTAGAAGCAGCCCTTTCTATACTGACAAAGTCAGCCTCATATGTTACATGGGTAGTTGCAGGGTCTCTGTGCTAAGGAAAAACATAGGCCTTTCTGGATATTTACCTACATGGTGATGAGATTGGTTGTGAAGGTGATTCTTTTGATGTTGTGGGGGTGTGACGGGAGTCAACTGGGCTTGATGTTCCTTCACCCAGTATCTGTAGCATAGAATCAAATAAAGGAACTTCTTCCCTACTATACCCTTTTGAGACCATCTTCATATTACTGAAAAGTTTTTGGGTAAGTTTTGGTGTGGGATAAACAATTTTATGAGGAAGAAGTTGATGTTTCCGCATGTTCAAAATAGTTTGTATGAACCTGAGATACATCAAAAATTTTGATTTGCTATCAACATTTTTAACCATTCCTTCGAAGATAAGTTTAGAAAAATTGAAAGTTCTTTCAGTGGCCAAGCAGATGAGAGCAGTCGCAATATTGCTACTGAACTGTTCCCATGAGGTTTTCTTAGGACTGAGACAGTGAAGGATGGTATGAATCAAAAACATCCATTGTGGGGCAAAACAACCTTTTTGAAAAGTTAAAGATTGTGATTGGCTGTTGTACCCCATCCTGGTTAATGTTTCAAAATTTTCTGTGTTTGGCATAGCACTAATACCATTTGCATCATTCAGTTGGAGATGCCTCCTGAGTGATGCTTCAGTAAGAGTGATAGATTTACCATCCACTGTTGCATTTAATTCTCTGTCACAATTTTTAAATATTTTGACAGTAGTAGTCTGCCAAAACTCTTTGATTTGGGAGACATATATAATGGGATTTAATGTTAAAGAATACCTTATCTGAGAACCATTTAAAAACTCCACTATCTGATGGAATTTGGTGGCATCCTCTACTTTTTCCAAATAAGCTACCATGTTGTGTGTATCGACAAAGGTTAAAGTAGCCATGATTGTTAGTAAATTGTTGATTTCACTGCTGGGATTAAAGTAATTTAGGTTAGAAAGTAGGTTGAAGAAAGTGAATTGATATATTATGAAATACTTATGAGAGTTTCTATTGGACCGACTTAAAATAAAATATAACTTTTGATTCAATAAAGATGAAAATAGGATATTAAAAGTAAAATTATCCAAAAGGTAAACCATTAAGATAAGGAATCGTAAGTAAAAATATCTACAAACTTCGCAACGGCTATTTTTAAAAAGCCATAATTTCGCACCAGTACTAACGACTATCCAGCAGTACAAACTTAATCCTACCAGTACTAACTTTTTTACCTGGCAGTACTAACCTTTGGAAAAAAATTAACTTAGCAGTGTGAACTCTCAAACATGAGTTCTAGAACTTCTTCCAGGTGTGTCACTCTTAAACATCCATCTATTAAAGAGTATTTATTTTTATGTGATTTTAATAATACAAAGTAATTAATAAATTGTGTTAACTGATAAAATACCTTGTTGCCTTTTACTCTCCTGATTATCACCTGGTGCTTCATTCAGCACTGTAAATTAAAAAACGCGTAATTGTTAATCTAATCAATATATATGAATCATGTTGATTTAAAAAATACGAGTTATACAATGAATGTTTAATATGTTTAAAACCATGCATGTTTAAAGGAGTGGTGCTAACTTGAAAGTTAGTACTGCTGGAATCTTAGTGTTGATACAAAGCTTTAGCAATACTAAGTTTAAAGGAGCAGCACTAAGTTTGCTTCATCTGTTGCTGTTGAAAATTTGTACACAAACAATTCTTAATTACATCTGGAAACCTAAACATACATATACTGCTCCTTTAACAATTAGGTTACAACAGTACTAACTTGCAAGTTAGCAATGTTTCTTTAAACTCATTATAGCAGTACTAACTTAAAAGTTAGTACTGCTAATTTAAACTTAGTACTGATAAATATTTTTAGTAACACATAATTCAACAATATATAAGCAGTTCATAATACGGTTCATATTCATAAACAAATAGTCAATGTCTAACTCTTAATAAGCCAAACATATATAAACAGTTCTTAATTACATCTGGAAACAATATATAATCAGTTAATAATACATCAGGAAACAATTCTTAGTACTGCTCCTTTTAACTTTGTACTGTTAAAGCTTTTGAACCTGAAACAAATTCTTAGTACTGCTCCTTTTAACTTAGTACTGCTAAAGATTTTGAACCTGAAACAATTATTAAAACATTGATAAGCAATTTAACACAATGATATCAACTATGAAACAAATAATATCATTTTGTTTGTTTAACACACATCATCAATATAATTAACTAAAGAATGTCAATATTAAAGGTATGACAAAAACAATTTAAAGCCACAATACCTTGCTGATGCATGGTTGCATCCATTGTAGTAGTTTTCTTTTTTGAACCTTTCAAATAAGACGCACAACATTCATTGTATCATGAATTAAATACAAATTATATGTAACCAAAATATTTATGAACACAATACCTTGCAAACAACTTTTAGAACTTTTGTTTTGCTTAGCTTTTGAAAGCCATTGAGAATGTCTTTGCCGCTGCATATTTGATTAGGGTTGCTATGTAGATGTGTGGTTAATGATGTATATATAGTGAAAATTAGGGCTACAATTGTGTGGATTATAGATATCTATAAACTATTTTTGGAGATGAAAGATATCATAGAATACATTCTAAACTTATCCTCATACGAAGCAAACTGGAATAGGTATGCTATTCGGATTAAGCTTCCTAATACTATCTATCCTTCCTTGTGTTTATAGATTTTAGTTTGTAGAACAAATACAAAACATTGTGTTGGTGCAGTGGTTAAGATGTGATTAGCACTTATTCACAAACCCATATTCGAATCCATGTCCTCATGTATTTTTGAACAAATAAATTCCGGAATTCACAACAGAAAATAATGCTTATGTAGCTTCATTGTGATGACATGTAATTAAAATATGATGAGGTGGATTTCCATGTCATTGATGACGTCGTACACCTCCAGTTATATATATATATATATATATATATATATATATATATATATATATATATATATATATATATATATATATATATATTTTCTAATTTCTTGACAAAAAAGATTTTAAAAAAATATTTGTTAAATTTCTGTCAAAAAATTTAGCCAGATTTTTTTTTTTTTTTTTTTTTTTTTTTTTTTTGACAAAAATAGCTTTGACATAATTTTTAAACTTTTTTTTTAATGTTTTTCGCAGAATATATATGTATATATATTTTTTGACATATATATTTTTTTTTAATTTTGACAAAAAAAGTTGACATTTATATAAAAAATTTTGAAATTTTTTGATTATTTTCCGCAGAATAAAAAAAATTCCTTCAAATTTTTTTATTAAAAAAAAAAAAAAAAAAAAAAAAAAACTTGTAAAAAAATATGGCAAGAAATCTAACAAAAATCTAGTAGAAAATTTTTTTGTCAAAAAATTTTATAAAAAAAAACTCCGTCAAAAAGTATTTAAAAGATTTTAAAAATTAAAAATAAAAAATCTGCCAAAAAAAGTTTTAAAAGTTCTGTAATTCTTTTTTTTTTAATTCGGACAAAAAAAATTTTGAAAAAAAAGAAGAAAAACCACAGGGACTAAATTCGTTATATCCCACAAACCACAGTGACCTTACTTTTTAGGGTATACATGTCATTTCCTGTTAGCTTAACGGTCAAACCACAGGGACCTTACTTTTTACCCCAATTCGGTCTACCCAAACCAAACAACACCATACGTGTGTCCCTTACTACTTGGAGACTAACCGGACGCGTCCCCCCCCCCCCCCACCCCCAATTCATTTGGTTTGCTACCGGACTGAATGAAATGTTTGGTTTGTGTGTGTATTTTTTTTTTATTTAATTTTGTGGGGTATGTTTTTGGTTGTGAGTGCGGTTCTTTTTCGACGAGTGTTTGGTCTTGGTTTGGTCTTTTTGGTCTGAGAGAGAAAAAGCTGATGTGGCAGTGTGGGGTGTGGTTTTGGTTTGTTCTTATTACTATCAGTCTTATGAAGCGTTGTAATGTTTTAAAAACCGGATCTTGAATCGACTCAGTCAAGTCACCGAGTCACTTGGTCATTTTGGCCCCCTGTTTAGGCCAAAAGCGGTTCAACTAGCCGGGTCGAACCGGATTTCAAAACACTAGTTACAACCGACACTCGTGGCTAGAGACTATTTCTTGGAATTTACTTGCAAGTTGCAACATTGGTAAAACATATTTCAGCTAGAATTACACTCCCTCCGTCCCAAAATTATTGTTCCCTTCTAACTTTTTCAGTCTTTCTTTCTCAACTTTGACTATAAATATTTTTATTTGTGTTATACAATTTTTGATAAATATTATACCAATGAAAATACATTTAAAACTCAATCTGTTCATATATTTTGTATCAAGTATTATGTACTATAAACAAAAATAGTTGAGGTCAAAGTTGAAAAGTAAAGACCGAAAAAGTTAAAAGAGGACAATAATTTTGAGACGGAGGTAGTAATAAAATAAGCAACCATCACTTGGGTTTATAAGACCTCACTTACATCAGCCAATATATTGCTCGTATAAAAATAAACAAGTTGTAGTAATTGCAAAAATTGCACAGTTGCCCATTTATGAAATGATGTATCTTGCAGAGCCCATGCTTTCGAACCTTTTACAAATTTACCTATCTATGTCGTGTAAAAATATACTTGACATACCCGACATACACGTGCCAATTTTTTATTGAAGGAGGATCAAAAAAAAAAACCTAATCAATGTCGGGTATAAATATACACGACAGTAGAGATTGCTATTTTTTTTTTCTGTGGTCCCCAAGCTGTTCATGGCTTATATGAACAAATTGTTGATTTATCTTTGTCCCTGTTTTACATACTGGTTGAGTAGTTGTTGTGTTTGAGATCTCTACGTGTATGAATCTTTATCCCTGCATATCTTACGTTTTGTTTGTATTTCTTAACACCAAGTGTGTGTGATCATACCAACATTTGTTTGAAAGAGTAGTATGGTTGAACGAGTCAAGGACATATCTGGTTTGTGGAACCACATAAGTAACATCAGGAAAAAGAGAGCAAACCACGTTGCATTTAGTTAATATTACTTGATTAATCCTCATCAATATTTTAGTAAGCAATTCAGTCAATTTGTAAAGAAGCGGCCACTGTGGCTCCAATTATATGCTCACTTGTGTAGAATAAAGTTATTAATTAACTGATGACATCAGCTAAGTTAGAGATTGCTAACAATGTCATGTATTGCCGTGTATATTTATACCCGACATTGATTAGTTTTTTTTTTTTTTTTTTTTTTTTTTGGATCCCCCTTCAATAAAAAATGGGCATGTGTATGTCGGGTATGTCAAGTATAGATGGGTAGATTTGTAAAAGGTTCGAAAGCAGGGGCTCTGCAAGATACATCACTTCATAAATGGGCAACTTTGTAATTTTCGCTGTAATAATTTTTTGTTGATTAATTAGTTGTGTGACACAACTTTAGGCTATGCACAATCGACAGAAAAAATTGATCGGTCGCTTGGATTTCATGAAACCGACCGATTTAATACTCGGTCGCTTGGGATGTGAAGGATCGGTCGGTTGCACAATAAAACCAAAGTTAGTCTCTTAATCGACCGAGTTTTAATCATTTCTAACCATTGCATATTTAAAAAAAATATATAAAATAAAATTTCCAACCTTATAAATATCAACCTCAAACACACTTCTAAACAAACAATTTCAAACAACTTCTCATCCATATTCAAACAACATTTCTATCAATACATTTAAACACATTCTTTTAATTATGTCTTACGAGCTATTATTCGGTTCTTCGTCTTCCGACGATGATGAAGTTTTGAGTGAGTTTTTGGAGTACGAGAAGTTTGCTTGGAATGCTTACCAATCATCACAGCCAAAAGTTCCACGAAGGAACATACGTAGGGATCATGAGGGTGCTCATAATCGTTTAGTGGCGACATACTTCTCCGAAAACCCGTAGTTTGACGAAAGAATATTCCGGCAGCGATTCTGAATGAGCCGATAACTTTTCAAAGAAATTGTTCGAGAGGTAACCAATTATTCTCCTTATTTTCAACAAACTCTTGATGCTAGGGGCATACCTAGTATTAGCCCATTGGTCAAGTGTGCTGCGGCAATTCGTCAATTGGGATACGCGGCCGTTCCTGATTCTCTTGACGAGAATCTGGCAGCGGCTGCAACAACATCCCGTGAATGTCTCCGTAAGTTTTGCACGGTTATCATGGAGTTATATGGTGCTGAGTATTTGCGAAAGCCCACGTATACTGACCTTGAAAGATTATATGCTTATCACGAGCATAAGCATGGGTTTCTTGGGATGGGAAGCATTGATTGTACAAGTTGGGAGTGGGAGAATTGCCCAAATGGTTTGAGAGGTCAATATGCTAGGGGTGATCATGGGCCACATCCATTCATCTTATTGGAAGCGGTCGCCTCCCAAGATTTATGGATTTGGCATGCGTTCTTTGGTGTCTCCGGTATGAATAACGACGTAAATATTTTACATCGTTCACCTGTTTTCAATGATATCAAATCTGGGAGAGCACCACAGACCTTGAATTCGAGGCTAACGATGAACAATATAAAAGGGAATATTATCTTACTGACGGGATATATCCACAATGGTCCGTTCTTATTAAGTCCATTTCAAATCCTCCCACGGGTGATAAAAAAAGAATATTGTACAAGAGAAAGCACGAAGCAGCAAGGAAAGATGTGGAACGGGCTTTTGGTGTGTTGAAGAAGAAGTGAAAAATGCTTAAAGTTTCGGCTCGAGGACTGTATAATAAGGATCTCCAAGATATTATATATACGTGTATCATATTACATAATAGGAATATTCGACACAAGCAGTGAGCAATATGTCCTACATGGTTCGAAGATGAGGGACATCACGATCATGATCCTTTAAGAACGCATGAAGAATCGTTAGTAGTTACCCAGGAGATTATGGACTCATCAACTCATCTAAACTTAAAATCTGATTTGATTGAACACATTTGGACAAATCGTAGAAATCAAGTCAATCAAGGGAATGAAAACGAAGACGATAGTGATGGTAAAGGAGGACGACGATGAAGAATTTTTGTAATGTTTTTATTGTTATTTGAATAATTTACTTAATGTTTTTAATGTTTAATTGAATAATATATGTAATGTTTTTTTTTTTTTAATGAATTTTAAGTTTTTTTTTGTTTTTTAAATGTTTGATTAAAAAAAAAGTCAGTCATCGACTGTAACACTTTGATCACTTCTGGTCGCCGGAGAAAGAAAGCTGACGTGACAGTCGGTGAATCAGGTCGTTTGGGTCAACAATTGTGCATAGCTTTATAAAATTTCGAATGAATGGCAAATCCAAAGTCACTTTGAGTAATTGAGTTTGAGTAAACTTCAAGCAAGGTACTTTTTATTTCAATTTTGCAAATTATCTCTATTCTTTTTAAAAATACAAAAAGATGAAAAATAGGATTCTCATAGCACGCGTGATCTTTGCCTTTTTCTTCTTTGCCTTTTTCTTCTTTATTTGTCACGTAGCCTTCATAGCCATGTTAAATTTATAGATTGCAAAAGAACGTGTTACTTGAATAAAACGATATTCAAAGGAATGAACCATTTTAGACTTTTAGTTGGTCACTTCCTCACGACTTAGCTATATTTTGTACTACTAGTACTGTTTTATGAATACGTTATATGATTCGACTGTACCATTTTATCACATTCGAGTTGTGGTTGCCCCAAACTATTAGTCGCTGTTTTCACATCCATCAATCTTAGAATAGACTTGCCTCAAGCTTAAACGTGGTTTAAGATTTATTAGGATTTCTACTGTGCTTCGTGCAGGGATGGAGCCAATATTTTAAATTAATGGAGACCGAATTTAACATAAAAGTTATTGAAAAATGCTCAATGATGTACATATGATATATATTTTTTTTTTTCCTCAAACCATGATTCAACGAGCATTGTTTGACAAGTAAATTCGTTTTAGTATTGTATTTGATTGTTTAAGTTGTTAGTTTGTGAACTTCAATCAACATAACTACGGAGTATATGATTAAGGAGGACTGGTTGCAAAAGTTATTGAGAAACTAGCTATTGGACCGAATAACTAATGAATAAATTGGGTTGATTAAAGGTAACTCAACACCCAATAATCACCCTACTAGCTTCGCCTTTGACTTCGTATACCTATAAAATTTACTGGTGACCACTTGACACTCTTAAGTCTTACTCCAACTTATAAGGCCTGCGCGAAGTCATGCTATAATACGGATTCTGTCTAAAGCTTAGACCATGTCCTATCTTTTTAGGCCACTCACATCAGTTAACTCAGCTTTAAATTTTAAGGCATGCCACGTCAGCTTTTTCACCCCTTAACTTAACTCAGCTTTAACCCACACATCAATAACTCAGCTTTAACACACCTTAACTCAACTTTACACACAAATTTTCAAATTCAACCCCTAACTTATAAATTACTTCATTTTTTTAAAAACATAACATTCATTAAAACATAACATTCATTAAAAACATAACATTACATACTTAATAAAATAAAATTACAACGAAATTAAAAAAAAAACATTAAAATACGATACGAAATTTTATATAGAATTGTAATTGTCGATAAGATCAGATTTCTCCTCCCACACTTGTAACACCTGCTCCCTAACCATCTTCAATGCGACCTGAAGTTCTAGATCTGTTTCATTAGTTCTTTGTAGAGTTTCTAGACCGACCCTGATAGCTGGATGGTCTTGAGGCAACTCACGCAGCCTTTCGATCTCTGGAGCACGATTATGCATTTGTAGCATAATACGAGTTATCTCGCCAAACAAACTGTTAATAAGTTTGAATTCTTTTTCTTGTTCTGCTCGTAATCGGTTGAGGATAGCCCTTTGCACCTCTGCTGGTTCGTTAGTCATTGTGTTTGTGTTTAAATTAGTGTGAGAAAATGAAGTCTTGTGAAGGTGATTTTTATAGCCGTTAAAGTAGCCGTTAAAGTAGCCGTTGAAGTAGCCGTTGAAGTACCGTTAACGCTGCGTTAACGCTGAGTATTATTCAAATTCAAACGTAAACTAAAGTACACCATAATAACGCTGCGTTAACGCATCTTAGTCACAACAATTAAAATTCAAAGTCACGTTAACAAAACGTGTGCATTTGTACCCTATAAATACCCATGCTTCTGAAGCACATGTCACACAAAAACAGATTCCAAGCTTCTCAAATACTCTAGATCCAAACATCTCTAATTCATAATGTCTTCCAGAAAAGACTTCGGGCAACAATTTTCAAGCCCACCTCGCAAAAAGGATTTTGGACAACAGTTGATGTTTATTGTATTCTAATTTCCGAATCTAGAGTTTCATGTAATTTATATAAAAACATTTAGTATATAAAACACAAATCTAAAACACAGGGGGCAAAATTGAAAAAAAAAACAAAACTTTTCTTAAACAAAGCACAAGGGCCGAAAGTGTAAAATTTTTTTTTTACAAAAATCACCCTTAACGTGACGTTAAGGGGCTAACGCAGCCTCTTAACGCCACGTTAACTCAGCTCCTCCCATCGGTTAACGCGAAGTTAACGTGCGTTAAGGCCCAAAATCAAGCCTTTAACGTAGGCGATGTGAATGGTCTTAGTATACATTCAATTTAACCACATTAAAAGCTGTAAACATGAACTTTGATACAGTAGTAAAACATGCATGGTTGTTAAGGGAGTGTCAGTGTCATAGTTGGAGACAAATACGTAACGGGAAGTCTGGAACAGGAGGGGCCATGGTCAAACATTTCGACTGCATCACGCCTACTAAATCTAGTGCATAAGATCCCACTGTGTGAAAAACATGGACATCCCCATGTACACAGAACATGTCATTTCAAACCATTCAAACTTTGAGTTTTATCATTGCGATTTTCAAAACATATATATTCATTTTTTATTTTTTTTTTTAAATTATTTTGTTAACTAATCAACTTTGTGTTAACTAGTATAATCACAATATTCCATGAATATATTGCAACTCCAAACAATTTTCAAAACATGCTTAAACAGTATAACATGCAAAAAAATTCTAGACTTATAC
>CP139504.1:142503159-142715896 GCA_021014915.2 Artemisia tridentata subsp. tridentata | reverse complement strand
TTTGTTGTGAAAATCAAAAGCTTGTGCATTCACCTTATAACTCTCAAGCTCAGCGGTCAATTTTTCATTCGCGGCCTTTACCTCGCGATTGATCTTTTTGACCTTTTCAATCTCTATTTGACAATTATGAAGTAATGATTCAAATAGAGCACGGGTTTCCTCATCATTAGCATCATTTTGTGCAACTTGAACTTCATTAGGATCTATATATGAAGTTTCACAGTTAACATTGCTATTAACTTGCTCCCCCATATATGTATCGAAATTAGGTTCGAGAGGCACAGAATGTGGCTTTTGATGAGCAAACGAAAGTGGTACCTGATGAGGCGAAAAGTGTACCGCTTTTAAGGGGTCATTTAAGCCTTAAATCGTATTTATTTGATCAAATATTGCCCTAAATCGTTCCTTTTGTCATTTTAGGTACTTTTGAGGAGAAATCTGGAAAAGGAGGCATTTTGGACGTTTTTGGAGCATTAAAGTGAAGAAAACGGCAAAGTCTCAAAAATCGGCTGAAAGTTACCTTTGACGGCGTCACAATTAACTCTGGACGGCGTCATGCTTTGGCAAGAAAAAGTGGACGTGAAATTTACTCATGATAGGCCAGTGAAAATAGCATGTGAATTCTGACGGCGTCACGCTTTAACTTGATCAAGGGCGTCACGGCTTAAATCAAAGAGGGACGGCGTCACGTACAAGTTCTGACGGCGTCAAGCCTTGATAAGCCAGAATGGATTTTTGAAGAGCTAAAGAGGGACGGTGTCAAGAAGGTCACCCGGGAACCCTAGAAGCGGCGAGGTGACGGCGTCACACTCCATAAGGTGACGCCGTCAGATGCAAAAGTCTATATATAGTTTTCTAATTTTTTGTCATTAGGAGAGCTTAGTGTGTGGAATTTTGGGAGAAAACCCTAGGACGATTTTAGCTTCTTTTTCAAGGCTTTTTGCCTTGAGATCTTCCATGTTACATTGAAGATAAGTTATCAATTAATCATTCAATATGTCTATGTGTTGTTTGATTTTATCTTATTCTTGTCTTTTGATTAACATGTTAGGCTAAATTTATCTTGTGTTTGCTTAGATCTAATGAAACCTAGCTATTGATTATTGGTTATTAGTGTGTTGTTAGTTGTATTGGATGATTGTTTATCTATGTTAGGCTTAAGAAAACTGGCTAACTTCCTATTCGGTAACTTGCTTGAACGTCTTAAGAAACATGAACCAAATGCGTACTAAAGGTTTTTATGGTTGTATTTAATGCACAAGCGAATTCTAGTGATCCCATGTTAGGAGCTTCCTAGCCGGCTCGACATAGGAGTGAAGTAGGAGCTTGTAGAGTTGGGGAAGTAAGTACGCCACCCCACGAATGGTATTAAGGAATACACCCGTCATCCACGCGACTAATACACACTAATTAACCGGTAAAAGATAGTTAGGGAGTAAGGAAATCTAAGTAAACACATTTCTCTACACATAAGTTTCTCACCACATTTTCATTTTTGTTATTTTATTTTATTTGCATTCGTAGTAAATTGGGTTAGTTGACTAGCAACTAATTCCGCCCACTCTTTCAAACCCGAGATTTTACTTGCTTTCATAAAAAATATAAAAACATAAAAAGAATCTTCCTCAACCCTTAGACCTAATTAGAGTAGTCTTTCACACCTAACGAACACTATTCCCTGTGGAGAACGATCAATCCCCCGTACTTACCACTACACTATACTACATCGGTCAGGTACACTGCCTGGTGGGGTTGTAAGCCTCTTGAGATCCCTCGAGAGGTAAAACCTGTTGTAAGGTTACAAAACCACGCATCAAGTTTTTGGCGCCGCTGCCGGGGAATAGTTATTGTTTAGGTTGAATTTTTATTTCTATTAGGTCTACTCACTAGATTCCTTTCTAGTGAGATTTTTATTTTATTTTTCTAGATTTTCTTTAGTCTATCTATTTTCTTCGTGTCTTTGTTCGTAACCATACCATCCGACATCATGGAAGATGGTAATATCCTTAACCCCCACAACCCACCACCACAACAACCACCACCACCTCCTAGAGCCCGTACTTTAGGAGAGTATTCCCGTCCTAGCCACCATGGCTATCGAAACACTATTGAGCTCACTCAAGGAGCCAATATCACACCCTTGCGATCCGACACCATCCGGTTGGTGCAAAGCGGATGCGCATTCCATGGACTTCGTTCTGAAGATCCTAATCAACATCTCAAGGACTTTCTTAAAATCGTTGATTCTATAGACCTTGATGTTGCCACTCGAGAGACGACCCGATTGCGTCTCTTCCAATTCTCTTTGCGGGACCAAGCTAGTCAATGGCTAGAACGTCAACCCGCAGGATCCATCACCTCTTGGGATGATCTCACCACTCGTTTCCTTGCTCAGTTTTTCCCACCGGGAAGAACTACCAAGCTAAGGAATGATATCCTGATGTTCCAACAACGTCAAGGCGAAACTCTCTACGAGGCATGGACTCGATTCAAGGACTTACTCCAAAAAGTCCCTTACCATGGCATAGAACTTTGGCTCCAAGTCCAAATCTTCTATGACCATATCAATCTCTCCACGAGGCAAACCATTGACCAAGCGGCCGGTGGTAAGCTACGTGATCTAAGTGCGGAACAATCATGGGCTCTCCTAGAGGATCTTGCTCTTTATGACAACGAAAGTTGGAGTGATCCCCGTGATTTGAATAAAACGGTCAAGGCAATATCTTTGCCTTCGAACAATTCAAGCACTTCCGACCGTAGGATCATAGAACTTGAAGACCAAGTCAAGTTTCTCATGAAATCCTACGAGGCTCCTAAACCTTCAAGCCAAGTGAACAAAATCACTTCTTCATGTGAATTATGTAGTGGTCCCCACGACACTCGTGATTGCATGGAACTCCCCGAACAAGCTTTTGTGGACTACGCATCCTCGCGTACCGACGGAGCGGGAGACAAGTGGTACACTTCCAAACCCGAGCCAAACCATTACGGTGATACATACAACCCCTCATGGAAAAATCACCCGAACCTTAGGTGGAAACAAAACCAAAACACACAACAAACCAATTCTTCCAACCCACCTAATCGTTTCCAATCAAGCGGTTCCAACTCGAACCGTACTTTCAACAACAATCCTTCCGGCAATGGTAGTACCGATAACTTTGAAGGATTGATGTCTCAATTTATGGCATCTCAAGAAGCTCGTTTAGCCAAGTTTGAAGCCGATTTCAAACAAAAACAAAGCGAGATGACCAATAAGATTGACACCTTGTTGAAAGCCCTCAATGACCGAGAAATGGGAGCACTCCCTAGCAACACGGTCAAGAACCCGAAACTAAACGTCAACGCTATTTCATCGGTTTCGTCCCCTAGTTCTTGTCCACAATATTATTCGGTCAATTCCATGAGCACGTGTTTCAAACAAACCCAAGTCATTCCAAATGACCAAGAAGTTATGACATCCAAATTGGTCAATAACATAGTTGAAACACCTCCCACTCAAAACCTTGACGAAGAATTCAAGGAGCTCCACCTTGAAATTCTGGTTGTTGATGTGTTGGATGAGAAGAAGCTCAAGTTAGGCGAAAAAGGGACCGCCTTCGTTCAAAACAAACTACCTAAGAAGTTAGATGATCTGGGCTTATTTGTTCTACCTTGCAAGATCGGTAATTCGGAGGCTTATGACACATTAGCCGATCTTGGATCAAGCCTTAACCTACTTCCGTTACCTCTCTACACCTCTCTAAAACTAGGAAAACTTGAAGAAACCGAGGTGATAATAGGTTTAGCGGATGGGAGTGTTGCTTACCCGGTTGGAGTAGTTAAGGACGTGTTAGTGCACATTGGAAAACTAACCATTTTAGCCGATTTCCACGTCCTTGATATGGTTAGCGACCCTACATGCCCCTTGTTGATAGGTAGAGGATTTTTGGCGACCTCTAGTGCTATGATTGATTGTAAGGAATCCAAGATAGCGGTAGGAGAAGGAGATACTTGGTCAGTCTATGATGTTAAGAAACATGCCTATGATACTAGTGAGGAACCAACACCACATTGGCTAGAATCAAATAGGAGACCATCTAGATATGGACCTTGGATTGATAGAGACTTCATAGGACCCCAACGCCCATTTTACCTAGAAGAGGACTTTGTTAACCGAACGCATTCGGTAGAGCAACTCTTGGCTAGGGACACCGAATTGGATCCATTTGAAGATTCTCTAGTTTTTAGAAAGATGATTGATTTCCTAGGAGTTTTGCCAATTAACCTAGGAATGAATAAGTGGATTTGTGAGGAAGATGATCATAAGTGGAATTGGGACAAACCACCCAAAGATGGAGATGGGTCATGGCATATTAAGATGACATTGTATGACCCGGATGGAGAGAAGTTTGAAAAGATATATCGTACTAAGCGGACCAATAGGAAACTTCAATCCAAGCTTAACCCTAAAGACGTCCTCGATGACGAGCTCACTTATATAGGGTAGAGTGACTTTGAGTCTAGCTACAAGACTCGTTAATAAAGAAAAGCGCTTCTTGGGAGGCAACCCAAGCTTTAATTGTTTTATTTGCTTTGTGTGTTTATTTATTTGTTTGTTTGATTTTATTTGTTTCCGTATGTGTGTTTAATTTTTATTAGTATTGATTCATGTTCAAAAGTAATTTGTGAAAATGCTTTATGTTGTTTTTAACTTCGTCTTAACTACATATAAAGGTATTTTGCAAAAGTTAAGTGTAAGGGAAATCTAAATCGGTTGTTAGAACACAAATGAACATGAATCGTAATAATAATAAATTAGCATACATATTAGTATTTGTTTGAGTCAAATGCTTGTATCGAGTCATAATGATGTTTTGCAGGATTTCCAGGAAGTAAGGTAAAGGTTTTTCCAGAAATTTTCCGGAAACTTAAGATGAAAATTTTTGTCAGGTCATTTCTGACGGCGTCAGGGTTTATAACCTGACGGCGTCAGATTTAATTTCCAGAAATTTTTGAAAGTTTTGTTTTCATAAAAAGTTTTTATTAAAATCTCCAACTTATAATCTCCAGGAATCTGCAAAATTATCATTCCACAAGCATTATATCCTTATATATAGATTTTTCCCGCCGATGTTATGCAGGTTTTCGTGTTTGTTTTCTCAGGTTTAACAGGTTATTTTGGACAAGGAGATGTTTATGGAATCAAGCTTGTGGCGATGCATTAGTCATGGAGCTTCAATATTCTCCTTGGAGGAAGATTTAACCGTGTAATTTCATTATCCACCAAGCGAATCAGGGGAGTATTTGATTTCATTCTTTTACTTTTTTCTTTTACATCTTGTTATTTGAACATTGGGGACAATGTTCATCTTAAGTGTAAGGGGAGGGTAAAAGTACGATTTTTGAGAATACAATTGCGCTTGATTTTTGTTTGTTTAATAGTAGATGTGTAATAAAACTGAGAGAAATACTTGTTAAGGTAATTTTAGTGCCAAATTTAAATTTTTTTTACAACATATAGGAGTGAAACTTTGATCTTAATGAGCGTCTCATGGATAGGAGTTATATGACTAGCACAAAAACCGTACCACTAAAAAATTTTTCCACCCCAAATATGTGAGGTTCGCCCCTAGAATTGGTAGGAAAAGCATTTATGCTATGATGTGTGTACCGGTAGCACTTAGATTCTAGAACTTGCGTTAGGACCATTCCAAGGCCACAAGTGAGACTACATTCGTGTAGTTAGATTTACTACATGATAAGAGGCATTAGGATTAACCCATTGTTTTACACCTGTGTTTTTGTTATAATTACTTTGGCTACATTGGTCAAGTAATTCTCCCACACCCTTTGCGTTGTACTCATTTTTAGTACACGATACCCCTAGTACACCCCTCAGAGCCTATCTTTTCGTTTCGACCTTTAAGCATTTTACTTAAAGGAAGAATTTGTTACACCCCACTTAAATGTACACCCAAATCGCCTTAGCCTACCTTGTATGCACTCATTTTTTGTGCATTATTGTGACAACATTTGTTTAAACCCAAGTTAATTATCTAGTTGATTACATGGTTGCTAAGTCGAGTCATATCCTTGTACATATTGTTTTGGGACGATTGGGACTCATGGGTAAAGTACTAGTGTAATGGAGTAATGGTGAAGAACATCATTTATTACCCCCATATGTGCTAAATATTTTAAAAAGTACTCCAAGTTTTTCAATTATCTTAATTCGAGTCATTAGAATAGTTAATTGTAAAGTTATGTAAAAGTTCAAGTGTAAGGGGAATGCAATGCCCCTATGATGTATTATTTTGGATGGTAGGGCAAGAGTGTATGAAAAAAAAAAAAAAAAAAAAATCGAAAAAATCAAGAAAAATACAAAAAAATGAGAAAAAGAAAAGTAGAAAAAACATACGGACTACCATCCCGTTTCATTTTATGTTTATTTTTATGTTTTTGTTATTTTGTTATTTCGTTTCTAGCTTAAGATCGAGTCTAGTCTTGGCTTAGCAACATTGTATAGTACATGTAATTGATCAAGATCTTTAACTCGCCACCAGTAAAATATCCTTTATCCAACAAAACCGTGTTTTCCTTTTCCCTACACCTAACGTTATAACCCATGAAAAAGCCCTCTTTGATAGTTTATCTTAGGTGCTTACGCCTAGTGGAGGAGGTTTTCGATCCTTTCCCAAGCCTATGGTAATCTATTTGCTATGACAGGTAGTGAGAGATATTATCCGTTTTCATTTATGAGATTTATTTTGATGACACTTGAGAGATGTGAGTATCTAAACACTACTTGTGAGGTGCTAGTTTGTAATCTCCGTGCTTATTATGATTAAAGTGGAACGAATATTTGTTGTAATTACTTTTATGTTTGCATTAAATGACCCCTAACTTGTATTTTGATTAGAATAAAAGCGCATTTGCTTGAGGACAAGCAAATCTCAAGTGTAAGGGTATTTGATGAAGCGAAAAGTGTACCGCTTTTAAGGGGTCATTTAAGCCCTAAATCGTATTTATTTGATCAAATATCGCCCTAAATCGTTCCTTTTGTCATTTTAGGTACTTTTGAGGAGAAATCTGGAAAAGGAGGCATTTTGGACGTTTTTGGAGCATAAAAGTGAAGAAAACGACAAAGTCTCAAAAATCGGCTGAAAGTGACCTTTGACGGCGTCACAATTAACTCTGGACGGCGTCATGCTTTGGCAAGAAAAAGTGGACGTGAAATTTACTCATGATAGGCCAGTGAAAATAGCATGTGAATTCTGACGGCGTCACGCTTTAACTTGATCAAGGGCGTCACGGCTTAAATCAAAGAGGGACGGCGTCACGTACAAGTTCTGACGGCGTCAAGCCTTGATAAGCCAGAATGGATTTTTGAAGAGCTAAAGAGGGACGGCGTCAAGAAGGTCACCCGGGAACCCTAGAAGCGGCGAGGTGACGGCGTCACACTCCATAAGGTGACGCCGTCAGATGCAAAAGTATATATATAGTTTTCTAATTTTTTGTCATTAGGAGAGCTTAGTGTGTGGAATTTTGGGAGAAAACCCTAGGACGATTTTAGCTTCTTTTTCAAGGCTTTTTGCCTTGAGATCTTCCATGTTACATTGAAGATAAGTTATCAATTAATCATTCAATATGTCTATGTGTTGTTTGATTTTATCTTATTCTTGTCTTTTGATTAACATGTTAGGCTAAATTTATCTTGTGTTTGCTTAGATCTAATGAAACCTAGCTATTGATTATTGGTTATTAGTATGTTGTTAGTTGTATTGGATGATTGTTTATCTATGTTAGGCTTAAGAAAACTGGCTAACTTCCTATTCGGTAACTTGCTTGAACGTCTTAAGAAACATGAACCAAATGCGTACTAAAGGTTTTTATGGTTGTATTTAATGCACAAGCGAATTCTAGTGATCCCATGTTAGGAGCTTCCTAGCCGGCTCGACATAGGAGTGAAGTAGGAGCTTGTAGAGTTGGGGAAGTAAGTACGCCACCCCACGAATGGTATTAAGGAATACACCCGTCATCCACGCGACTAATACACACTGATGAGGCGAAAAGTGTACCGCTTTTAAGGGGTCATTTAAGCCCGAAATCGTATTTATTTGATCAAATATTGCCCTAAATCGTTCCTTTTGTCATTTTAGGTACTTTTGAGGAGAAATCTGGAAAAGGAGGCATTTTGGACGTTTTTGGAGCATAAAAGTGAAGAAAACGGCAAAGTCTCAATATTGTGCTGAAAGTCACCTTTGACGGCGTCAACATTAACTCCAGACGGCGTCATGCTTTGGCAAGAAAAGTTGGATGTGAAATTTACTCATGACGGGCCAGTGAGTTTGCATGAGAATTCTGACGGCGTCACGCTTTAACTAAATCAAGGGCGTCACGGCTTAAATCATAAGGGGACGGCGTCACGTTCAGGATCCGACGGCGTCAAGCCTTGATAAGCCAGAATGGATTTTTGAAGAGCTAAAGAGGGACGGCGTCAAGATGGTCACCCGGGAACCCTAAAAGCGGCGAGGTGACGGCGTCACAATGCATAAGGTGACGCCGTCAGATGTCAAAGTCTATATATAGTTTTCTAATTTTTTGTCATTAGAGAGAGCTTAGTGTGTGGAATTTTGGGATAAAACCCTAAGACGATTTTAGCTACTTTTTCAGGGCTTCTTGCCTTGAGATCTTCCATGTTTCATTGAAAGATAAGTTATCAATTAATCATTCAATATGTCTATGTGTTGTTTGATTCTATCTTATGCTTGTCTTTTGTTTAACATGTTAGGCTAATTTTATCTTGTGTTTGCTTAGATCTAATGAAACCTAGCTATTGATTATTGGTTGTTAGTGTGTTGTTAGTTGTATTGGATGATTGTTTATCTATGTTAGGCTTAAGAAAACTGGCTAACTTCCTATTCGGTAACTTGCTTGAACGTCTTAAGAAACATGAACCAAACGCGTACTAAAGGTTTTTATGGTTGTATTTAATGCACAAGCGAATTCTAGTGATCCCATGTTAGGAGCTTCCTAGCCGGCTCGACATAGGAGTGAAGTAGGAGCTTGTAGAGTTTGGGGAAGTAAGTACGCCACCCCACGAATGGTATTAAGGAATACACCCGTCATCCACGCGACTAATACACACTAATTAACCGGTAAAAGATAGTTAGGGAGTAAGGAAATCTAAGTAAACACATTTCTCCACACATAAGTTTCTCACCACTTTTCATTTTAGTTATTTTATTTTATTTGCATTTGTAGTAATTTGGGTTAGTTGACTAGCAACTAATTCCGCCCACTCCTTCAAAACCCGAGATTTTACTTGCTTTCATAAAAATATAAAAACACAAAAAGAATCTTCCTCAACCCTTAGACCTAATTAGAGTAGCCTTTCACACCTAACGAACACTATTCCCTGTGGAGAACGATCAATCCCCCGTACTTACCACTACACTATACTACATCGGTCAGGTACACTGCCTGGTGGGGTTGTAAGCCTCTTGAGATCCCTTGAGAGGTAAAACCTGTTGTAAGGTTGCAAAACCCACGCATCAAGTTTTTGGCGCCGCTGCCGGGGAATAGTTATTGTTTAGGTTGAATTTTTATTTCTATTAGGTCTACTCACTAGATTCCTTTCTAGTGAGATTTTTATTTTATTTTTCTAGGTTTTCTTTAGTCTATCTATTTTCTTCGTGTCTTTGTTCGTAACCATTACCGTCCGACATCATGGAAGATGGTAATATCCTTAACCCCCACAACCCACCACCACAACAACCACAACCACCTCCTAGAGCCCGTACTTTAGGAGAGTATTCCCGTCCTAGCCACCATGGCTATCGAAACACCATTGAGCTCACTCAAGGAGCCAATATCACACCCTTGCGATCCGACACCATCCGGTTGGTGCAAAGCGGATGCGCATTCCATGGACTTCGTTCTGAAGATCCTAATCAACATCTCAAGGACTTTCTTAAAATCGTTGATTCTATAGACCTTGATGTTGCCACTCGAGAGACGACCCGATTGCGTCTCTTCCAATTCTCTCTGCGGGACCAAGCTAGTCAGTGGCTAGAACGTCAACCCGCAGGATCCATCACCTCTTGGGATGATCTCACCACTCGTTTCCTTGCTCAGTTTTTCCCACCAGGAAGAACTACCAAGCTAAGGAATGATATCTTGATGTTCCAACAACGTCAAGGCGAAACTCTCTACGAGGCATGGACTCGATTCAAGGACTTACTCCAAAAAGTCCCTCACCATGGCATAGAACTTTGGCTCCAAGTCCAAATCTTCTATGACCATATCAATCTCTCCACGAGGCAAACCATTGACCAATCGGCCGGTGGCAAGCTACGTGATCTAAGTGCGGAACAATCATGGGCTCTCCTAGAGGATCTTGCTCTTTATGACAACGAAAGTTGGAGTGATCCCCGTGATTTGAATAAAACGGTCAAGGCAATATCTTTGCCTTTGAACAATTCAAGCACTTCCGACCGTAGGATCATAGAACTTGAAGACCAAGTCAAGTTTCTCATGAAATCCTACGAGGCTCCTAAACCTTCAAGCCAAGTGAACAAAATCACTTCTTCATGTGAATTATGTAGTGGTCCCCACGACACTCGTGATTGCATGGAACTCCCCGAACAAGCTTTTGCGGACTACGCATCCTCGCGTACCGACGGAGCGGGAGATAAGTGGTACACTTTCAAACCCGAGCCAAACCCCTACGGTGATTCATATAACCCCTCATGGAAAAATCACCCGAACCTTAGGTGGAAACAAAACCAAAACACACAACAACCCAATTCTTCCAACCCACCTAATCGTTTCCAATCAAGCGGTTCCAACTCGAACCGTACTTTCAACAACAATCCTTCCGGCAATGGTAGTACCAATAACTTTGAAGGATTGATGTCTCAATTTATGGCATCTCAAGAAGCTCGTTTAGCCAAGTTTGAAGCCGATTTCAAACAAAAACAAAGCGAGATGACCGACAAGATTGACACCTTGTTGAAAGCCCTCAATGACCGAGAAATGGGAGCACTCCCTAGCAACACGGTCAAGAACCCGAAACTAAACGTCAACGCTATTTCATCGGTTTCGTCCCTAGTTCTTGTCCACAATATTATTCGGTCAATTCCATGAGCACGTGTTTCAAACAAACCCAAATCATTCCAAGTGACCAAGAAGTTATGACATCCAAATTGGTCAACAACATAGTTGAAACACCTCCCACTCAAAACCTTGACGATGAATTCAAGGAGCTCCACCTTGAAAGTCCGGTTGTTGATGAGAAGAAGCTCAAGTTAGGCGAAAAAGGGACCGCCTTTGTTCAAAACAAGCTACCTAAGAAGTTAGATGATCCGGGCTTATTTGTTCTACCTTGCAAGATCGGTAATTCGGAGGCTTATGACACATTAGCCGATCTTGGATCAAGCCTTAACCTACTTCCGTTACCTCTCTACACCTCTTTAAAACTTGGAAAACTTGAAGAAACCGAGGTGATAATAGGCTTAGCGGATGGAAGTGTTGCTTACCCGGTTGGAGTAGTTAAGGACGTGTTAGTACACATTGGAAAGCTAACCATTTTAGCCGATTTCCACGTCCTTGATATGGTTAGCGACCCTACATGCCCCTTGTTGATAGGTAGAGGATTTTTGGCGACCGCTAGTGCTATGATTGATTGTAAGGAATCTAAGATAGCGGTAGGAGAAGGAGATACTTGGTCAGTCTATGATGTTAAGAAACACGCCTATGATACTAGTGAGGAACCAACACCACATTGGCTAGAATCAAATAGGAGACCATCTAGATATGGACCTTGGATAGATAGAGACTTCATAGGACCCCAACGCCCATTTTACCTAGAAGAGGACTTTGTTAACCGAACGCATTCGGTAGAGCAGCTCTTGGCTAGGGACACCGAATTGGATCCATTTGAAGACCCTCTAGTTTTTAGGAGGATGATTGATTTCCTAGGAGTTTTGCCAATTAACCTAGGAATGAATAAGTGGATTTGTGAGGAAGATGATCATAAGTGGAATTGGGATAAACCACCCAATGATGGAGATGGGTCATGGCATATCAAGATGACATTGTATGACCCGGATGGAGAGAAGTTTGAAAAGACATATCGTACTGAGCGGACCAATAGGAAACTTCAATCCAAGCTTAACCCTAAAGACGTCCTTGATGACGAGCTTACTTACATAGGGTAGCGTGACTTTGAGTCTAGCTACAAGACTCGTTAATAAAGAAAAGCGCTTCTTGGGAGGCAACCCAATCTTTATTTGTTTTATTTGCTTTGTGTGTTTATTTATTTGTTTGTTTGATTTTATTTGCTTCCGTATGTGTGTTTAATTTTTATTCTTATTGATTCATGTTCAAAAACTAATTTGTGAAAATGCTTTATTTTGTTTTTAACTTCGTCTTAACTACATATAAAGGTATTTTGCAAAAGATAAGTGTAAGGGAAATCTAAATTGGTTTATTAGAACACATATGAACATGAATCGTAATAATAATAAATTAGCATACATATTAGTGTGTGTTTGAGTCAAATGCTTGTATCGAGTCATAATGATGTTTTGCAGGATTTCCAGGAAGTAAGGTAAAGGTTTTTTCCAGAAATTTTCCGGAAACTTAAAACGAAAATTTTTGTCAGGTCATTTCTGACGGCGTCAGGGGTTATAACCTGACGGCGTCAGATTTAATTTTCAGAAATTTTTGAAATTTTTGTTTTTAAAAAGTTTTTATTAAAATCTCCAACTTATAATCTCCAGGAATCTGCAAAGTTATCATTCCACAAGCATTATATCCTTATATATAGATTTTATCCCGCCGATGTTATGCAGGTTTTCGTGTTTGTTTTCTCAGGTTCAACAGGTTATTTTGGACAAGGAAATGTTTTGAATCAAGCTTATGGCGATGCATTAGTCATGGAGCTTCAACATTCTCTTTGGAGGAAGATTTAACCGTGTGATTTCACTATCCAACGAGCGAATCAGGGGAGTATTTGATTTCATTCTTTTACTTTATGCTTTTATATCTTGTTATTTGAACATTGGGGACAATGTTCATCTTAAGTGTAAGGGGAGGGTAAAAGTTCGATTTTTGAGAATACAATTGCGCTTGATTTTTGTTTGTTTAATAGTAGATGTGTAATAAAACTGAGAGAAATACTTGTTAAGGTAATTTTAGTGCCAAATTTAAAATTTTTTTACAACATATAGGAGTGAAACTTTGATCTTAATGAGCGTCTCACGGATAGGAGTTATATGACTAGCACAAAAACCGTACCACTAAAAAATTTTCCACCCCCAAATATGTAAGGTTCGCCCCTAGAATTGGTAGGAAAAGCATTTATGCTATGATGTGTGTACCGGTAGCACTTAGATTCTAGAACTTGCGTTAGGACCATTCCAAGGCCACAAGTGAGACTACATTCGTGTAGTTAGATTTACTACATGATAAGAGGCATTAGGATTAACCCATTGTTTTACACCTGTGTTTTTGTTATAATTACTTTGGCTACATTGGTCAAGTAATTCTCCCACACCCTTTGCGTTGTACTCATTTTTAGTACACGATACCCCTAGTACACCCCTCAGAGCCTATCTTTTCGTTTCGACCTTTAAGCATTTTACTTAAAGGAAGAATTTGTTACACCCCACTTAAATGTACACCCAAATCGCCTTAGCCTACCTTGTATGCACTCATCTTTAGTGCATTATTGTGACAACATTTGTTTAAACCCAAGTTAATTATCTAATTGATTACATGGTTGCTAAGTCGAGTCATATCCTTGTACATATTGTTTTGGGACGATTGGGACTCATGGGTAAAGTACTAGTGTAATGGAGTAATGGGGAAGAACATCATTTATTACCCCCATATGTGCTAAATATTTTAAAAGTACTCCAAGTTTTTCAATTATCTTAATTCGAGTCATTAGAATAGTTATTTGTAAAGTTATGTAAAAGTTCAAGTGTAAGGGGAATGCAATGCCCCTATGATGTATTATTTTGGATGGTAGGGTAAAAGTGTATGTAAAAAAAAAAAAAAAAAAAAAAAAAAAAAAAAAAAAAAAAAAAAATCGAAAAAATCAAGAAAAATACAAAAAAAATGAGAAAAAGAAAAATAGAAAAAACATACGGACTACCATCCCGTTTTATTTTATGTTTATTTTATGTTTATGTTATTTTGTTTCTAGCTTAAGATCGAGTCTAGTCTTGGCTTAGCAACATTGTATAGTACATGTAATTGATCAAGATCTTTAACTCGCCACCAGTAAAATATCCCGTATCCAACAAAACCGTGTTTTCCTTTTCCCTACACCTAACATTATAACCCATTTAAAAGCCCTCTTTGATAGTTTATCTTAGGTGCTTACGCCTAGTGGAGGAGGTTTTCGATCCTTTCCCAAGCCTATGGTAATCTATTTGCTATGACAGGTAGTGAGAGATATTTTCCGTTTTCATTTATGAGATTTATTTTGATGACACTTGAGAGATGTGAGTATCTAAACACTACTTGTGAGGTGCTAGTATGTAATCTCCGTGCTTATTATGATTGAAGTGGAACGATTATTTGTTGTAATTACTTTTATGTTTGCATTAAATGACCCCTAACTTGTATTTTGATTAGAATAAAAGCGCATTTGCTTGAGGACAAGCAAATCTCAAGTGTAAGGGTATTTGATGAGGCGAAAAGTGTACCGCTTTTAAGGGGTCATTTAAGCCCGAAATCGTATTTATTTGATCAAATATTGCCCTAAATCGTTCCTTTTGTCATTTTAGGTACTTTTGAGGAGAAATCTGGAAAAGGAGGCATTTTGGACGTTTTTGGAGCATAAAAGTGAAGAAAACGGCAAAGTCTCAATATTGTGCTGAAAGTCACCTTTGACGGCGTCAACATTAACTCCAGACGGCGTCATGCTTTGGCAAGAAAAGTTGGATGTGAAATTTACTCATGACGGGCCAGTGAGTTTGCATGAGAATTCTGACGGCGTCACGCTTTAACTAAATCAAGGGCGTCACGGCTTAAATCATAAGGGGACGGCGTCACGTTCAGGATCCGACGGCGTCAAGCCTTGATAAGCCAGAATGGATTTTTGAAGAGCTAAAGAGGGACGGCGTCAAGATGGTCACCCGGGAACCCTAAAAGCGGCGAGGTGACGGCGTCACAATGCATAAGGTGACGCCGTCAGATGTCAAAGTCTATATATAGTTTTCTAATTTTTTGTCATTAGAGAGAGCTTAGTGTGTGGAATTTTGGGATAAAACCCTAAGACGATTTTAGCTACTTTTTCAGGGCTTCTTGCCTTGAGATCTTCCATGTTTCATTGAAAGATAAGTTATCAATTAATCATTCAATATGTCTATGTGTTGTTTGATTCTATCTTATGCTTGTCTTTTGTTTAACATGTTAGGCTAATTTTATCTTGTGTTTGCTTAGATCTAATGAAACCTAGCTATTGATTATTGGTTGTTAGTGTGTTGTTAGTTGTATTGGATGATTGTTTATCTATGTTAGGCTTAAGAAAACTGGCTAACTTCCTATTCGGTAACTTGCTTGAACGTCTTAAGAAACATGAACCAAACGCGTACTAAAGGTTTTTATGGTTGTATTTAATGCACAAGCGAATTCTAGTGATCCCATGTTAGGAGCTTCCTAGCCGGCTCGACATAGGAGTGAAGTAGGAGCTTGTAGAGTTTGGGGAAGTAAGTACGCCACCCCACGAATGGTATTAAGGAATACACCCGTCATCCACGCGACTAATACACACTAATTAACCGGTAAAAGATAGTTAGGGAGTAAGGAAATCTAAGTAAACACATTTCTCCACACATAAGTTTCTCACCACTTTTCATTTTAGTTATTTTATTTTATTTGCATTTGTAGTAATTTGGGTTAGTTGACTAGCAACTAATTCCGCCCACTCCTTCAAAACCCGAGATTTTACTTGCTTTCATAAAAATATAAAAACACAAAAAGAATCTTCCTCAACCCTTAGACCTAATTAGAGTAGCCTTTCACACCTAACGAACACTATTCCCTGTGGAGAACGATCAATCCCCCGTACTTACCACTACACTATACTACATCGGTCAGGTACACTGCCTGGTGGGGTTGTAAGCCTCTTGAGATCCCTTGAGAGGTAAAACCTGTTGTAAGGTTGCAAAACCCACGCATCATACACACTAATTAACCGGTAAAAGATAGTTAGGGAGTAAGGAAATCTAAGTAAACACATTTCTCTACACATAAGTTTCTCACCACATTTTCATTTTTGTTATTTTATTTTATTTGCATTCGTAGTAAATTGGGTTAGTTGACTAGCAACTAATTCCGCCCACTCTTTCAAACCCGAGATTTTACTTGCTTTCATAAAATATAAAAACATAAAAAGAATCTTCCTCAACCCTTAGACCTAATTAGAGTAGCCTTTCACACCTAACGAACACTATTCCCTGTGGAGAACGATCAATCCCCCGTACTTACCACTACACTATACTACATCGGTCAGGTACACTGCCTGGTGGGGTTGTAAGCCTCTTGAGATCCCTCGAGAGGTAAAACCTGTTGTAAGGTTGCAAAACCACGCATCAGCAAACGAAAGTGGTACCTCATGGAGTGGTTCTGTGTCATAGGATGGAGGAGTTTCAGAATCACTGCATGATGATGTTTGTTGCTGATTAGCCATAGGGTCAGAGATTCCGGTGACTTCTATAGAATTATCATTGATTCTGGTTGAAAGCAGGAAGTCGGATTCCTCAGCAGTCAAAGGTATTCCCGAATGTTCCTTGTTGGATAGCATCAACATGTACTGGAGCTTTTCTATCTTCGTCATTGCATTGACATTGCCAATTCTACTTATATCACTCCTGTGGATTTCACTCCTTTGGAATTTCAGATGGAGTCATGAAACAATAATCCTCATTCGGATTGACCCCATTCTGATTCACAAACGGATCTGCTTGGTTTCCCGTATACAACCCTGCATATTGCATTTGATTCCCCATCTGTATACCCGTAGCATTTCCTTGTTGGTTCTCAATAACATCAACCATTTGACATTCTTGTCCCATATATAACTGCATATTGTCAGTGTACGGTGAATTCCATTGGTTGTTGTTATGTGGTTTGATGTTTAATGCCCTGGAGAACAAAGCAAAACCATTTGCTAAAGCAGTTGTGATATCGTCTTGGTGAGTTGCCATTGATGATGTTGTATGAAAAAGATGATGTTGGATCGGTTCAAAGATCTAGGAGTTGGGTAGGTTACGGTTCACAAACTTGAGAAACTTGAGCAATCTTCAGGAACTAGATGAACTTGATGAAGTTCCTCGACTAAATAGTTACTCGTTCAACCAGTTACTCGACTAAGTTAGTTTCTCGATCAAAGTTACTCGACTAAAATAGTTCCTCGATCAAAGTTACTAGATCAAAGTTACTAGATCAAAGTTACTCGATCAAAGTTACTAGATCAAAGTTAAGTTACTCTGTCAAGTTACTCTACTAAGTTAAGTTACTCTATCAAGTTACTCTACTAAGTTAAGTTACTCGATCAAGTTACTCTACTAAGTTAAGTTACTCTATCAAGTTACTCTACTAAGTTAAGTTACTCGATCAAGTTACTCTACTAAGTTAAGTTACTCGATCAAGTTACTCTACTAAGTTAAGTTACTCTATCAAGTTACTCTACTAATAAAAAAATACCAGGTGGTTTTTGTGGCTCTTATGGTAAAAAATTGTGTTTTTAACGAACGCCTTAGGATTTTTGTCATCTGCTGTGCCATCTTTGAAAGATGAAAATATAGCAGGGAATGGAATTAAAGTTGATTATATAGTAATAAGGTGTTTTCATATGACGTTACCAGGATACGAAATTGAACAGAAAAGTTGTTCTGGGCCTGGGTTCTTCCTTTCTATTCCTCGGTAAGCAATTTTTTTTTCATTCATTGATTGATTTGATTTTTCAAAGATCTTCGCTTCCTTCCTATGAGAGCTTATGAAAAACTAAGTTACTGAATTTTAAAATATAACTTTAAAACTAACTTTTCGTCAGAAATTGAAATGAAGAAAGTAAGTTGAAACATAACCTATATACCTAAAAAAAAAAAAAAAAAAAGAGCGCTAAGGTTGTATCAGTTTATTAACACCAAAGTTAGATTCATCTTCCTATGACATAAGAACCTGATTTAATCCATATCCATATGAAAAGGTCAAAAGTGGCAGATTAGCATAACATCTTATGGTGGTGACTATGATAACTATGCTATGAAAACGTTTTTTTTTTTTTTTTCCGGGTGTAAGTCTAACCGTATCCTCAATAACCAATAAAGCATATAAACAACATATTTGTAGCGTAAGGTAAATATGTAGGTAGAACGATATAGTTTAATAACAGTTCATAGCATGTAACTCCAAGTTCGAGTAACTAATCGATTATGAAAAGTACCTTGGGATTTTCATGTGTAAGATTTAGCTGGAAAGACATCAATGTGAGAGAACGAAGGTTTTTGGGACGATAACAGATGATGTGCCAATTCTTATGCCGGCAAGTAGGTGGCGTATTATCATGGCCTGCACATTTGTAGCTGTTGCACTGCATATTTATATCATTTTTAGGCAGCTATGAGCACAAAATCATAGGTGATGATTATTGCAACAACAAAAATTCCAAACTGGTCAGCCAAAGACCCCGCTGTAAATGAACCAACAGTTGCAGCAGCAAGAAGTGTAGTAACAATCCATCTTGCATAAAGAACACCTGTATAAAAGAATTACAAACCATATTTGATAGAAGAGAAAACAAAAGGCAGCGTTACTTTGCAATGAAAAATATATCAATGGCTAATGCTAATACAGTGTAGATATGCTTATATACTAAACTTTCTTCTTTTAAGATTTATCTTGCCAAACATCGTTATTTATCATAATAAATATAAATGAACCCAAATTAAAAATATCTTAAAAACATTGAATGGTTACAGATTTCAACAGTCATGAAGTTTGGTTGCTGGAAGACCATAAAAAAACGTAGTCGGGTCCAGAAACGACACATCTTCTGGCAACCAAGATTTTTCTGGATAAATCCATCATGTTCATAATTTTTTATGGTCTTTGAGAAAATTAATAACGCATGGAGTCGGGTGTTGCTGCTACGACAATGCAACTCTTGGCGGGAGTTTTGTTTAGTAGATCTATCAATAGTGATTTTATAAACAACAACTATAGTGCTTAGCTGAATAATGAAATGATAGCAACATATACATACTGCTTTTTGTGTAAATTCATAACAATTATCTAATGTGGAAATTTCTTTATCAAAAATGTTCAAAGGCAGCCCCTTAGTGGTTGCGTCAGTCTTAATAAAAAGTTTCAAAGGCAAAGCAATGAATTTGGCAAGGTGGATAAACTTGTAAAATATGTCGTGTGCATTTAACCATAACAGCAACCACAGATGATGTACATCGCTTGTCAATATTAGGAAATGAAGAGTATTTGATTTTCTTTACTTGTCGATACTAAAAGTTGATGCTTTGTGTGTGTGATGGTAAGTTTGTTTACGCATGTTTGTACCTGCAGTTTTACAAAAGATCCTGATCAACAATTCGATTCGATTCAAAAAGATAGATGGGAAACAAAAGAGGATGGTGCGAAGAAGTAATTTGCACCAAATCACTTGTCACAACATTCTCTTTTGTTTCTCATCTATCTTTTAGAATTGTATCATATTGGTGATCAGTACCTTTTTTGAAGCTGCAGGTACAAACATGCGAAAAAAAACTTATTATCATAGACACAGAGCATCAAGTGTTAGTATCGACAAATAAAAAATACTAGATAGTTTTCAATTCCTAATATTGACATGCGATGTACAACATCTGTCGTTGCTTTTATAGTTGAATGCAGATGGTTTATCATATATATAAAAGAGACATAAATATAAAAATGCATGGATATATATATATATATATACATATATGTATATGTATACATATATGTATATGTACATACATATATGTATATGTATATACATATACATATATGTATATGTATATACATATATGTATATGTATATGTATATATATATATACATATATGTATATGTATATACATATATGTATATTATATATATATATACATATGTGTATATATATATATGTATATATATATATATATATATATATATATATATATATATATATATATATATGTATATACGTATATACATGTATATATATACATATATATATACACACACACACACACACACACACACACACACACACACATATATATATATATATATATATATATATATATATATATATATATATATATATATATATATATATATATCTCTACATTATATATAACAGGAGGCGTTACACGTAGATAATGCCACATAAACGCCACCTCAATGCCACATAATCACATTTTGTCCACCTAAGCAACTATTAATCCTATCAAAATTTCTGAATAAATCTTTAAAATTCGTATTAAATTTGTGTAAAAATGCAAGCTAATGGGATTCGAACTTGGGTGTCTACTAACATTAACAAATGTCTCAACCATTAGAGCAGCAACACATTTGTTTTACAATTTGCAAATAAAAAATGATAAACAACCTCTTACTTTACTTAATAAACGTGATATGATTATTAGAAAAAAGTCGATACGCGTTTTTTAATTACTAAACGTGACGCTAGCTTTCCATGACTATGACTCTTACTTTACTTAATGACGAGTTTTTTGTTTAGTTTTCAATTTGGTTAAAGAAGCCCTCCGATTGTCAATAACCTTCTTTATGAAGCAATTGATTTAAATATTAATAAATGGAGTGAGTTTCTTCTTTGTCTATGTCATATGCAAAAAGTTTAAATAAATATAAAAGAGATCTCTTAACATTTGGTATGAAGAAAATAACACGAGCTGAGATACAGTTTTTGAATAAATAATAACTACGTTTGTTTTGAAAAATGGGAAAACAAAAAATACGAACATTCATTGCTCAAATAAAAATTCTGATTAAATACATATTAAATGATTGATAGCAACAACTATTGACATAGACGAGTAGGCCACTCTCAATCGTGAAGCTTTTAAATAGGTTTATAACATGTCAAATCATTCATTTATAAAAATTTTGATACTATAAATCTATTAGGGTACCCGGAGTCACAGCGGTTTGGGGCATCGGCATGGTCGAAACCGGCGGTAACACCGCCGCCGGTTCGAAATTTATGGGAAAAGTTTATTAACAGCGGCTTGTGAAACCTCATGGCATAAATTTATTTTGAAAAAAAAATTGGAACGTTGGGAAGGAAGTAAATTCAAAAACAATGTAGACGTTGAGGTGTGAAAAAAAAATAAAATAAAATAAAAATAAAAAATTCCCTATATATAATTTCAACCTCATTTCAACCCCAAAAATTAACTATCTTCAACCTAAAACACACACAAAAATTTAAAAACTCTTCCATGGATTCAAGAAAACAAAAAAATGTTTCATCCGGGTCTAAAAGTCGAGGCCGAGGTGTTCGAAGTCAAGTTGCTCCTCCACCGAGTCACCAAGGTTACTACCCTCAACCACCGACTCCCCAAGCTTACTACCCGCAACCACCGACTCCCCATGGTTACTACCCTCAACCATCGACTCCCCATGCTTACTACCCTCCACCGATGCAACCAAGGGACTACGTGATCGATCAAACGGCGGAGCTTGAATTTGATCCGATGCTTAACTATCGAGATGAAGTTGTTCCCGAAACACAAGAACTTCCTAACGGTAATTTTTTTTGGTTTTTTACATTCGTTATTCTGTTTTTTTTTTTTTTTTTTTTTTTTTTTTTTTTTTTCATTCGAACAGTTTTTTTTTGTTTTTTTCTTTTTTTTCTTTACATTCGATCTTTTTTTTTTAGATGATGATGTTCAAGAAGTACAAGATGTTCCGACAAATAAAGTGAAGAGTCGAGCGGATAAAATCCCTTGGACTCAAGAGGAAGAAGAACTTTTGGCGAAGGCATGGGTTCATATCTCGACATGTAGAGTAGTCGGGAATGAACAACATAGAGACAAGTTTTGGAACAAAAATATACGGAGAAAAAAAAGAATGTTCATTCATAATATACTTTTTCTCAAAACTCTAATATCCTTTTCTGTCTTTTCTTCATCACAGGTTTTTTTGGGTTGATTCTATGATTTTCAAAAAGAATCAGAAAATCACGGATGATTTGAATGGCACAAATATTATCTCCAATTTTAGCATCAATTGATTTCAAAATCATACTCGGTATCTAAGGGTCAAAACAAAACCCTAAATCACATTCTTCATCACACAACGCCAATTAGCATCAACATGAATAGGTTTTCCGGCAAGAAAGTTTCAAACTTTGGTTACCAGAAGTCCCCAAGTATCGGAAACAACAGTTTCAGAAAGGCTCCCGATTTGTGAATTCATTCAATTGATTTAATTTTGAAAATTAATGTTACAATTTTTGTTCCAAACCTGTTGATGTCGCACACCAATCCGTTGTAGGTAATTTGTTGTATATGCATTTTCTGTATTACATTCGGCGAATAATGGTATATTATTGGTAAAAGCTTTGTTCCTTAATAAGGGTTCAACCACAATTTAGGAAGATAGCAAACGGATCTCTGTGTGTCATGAAAGCAATGCAACTGGAGTTGGAAAAAGTTTGGGGAATCAAGTGACAGGGTTAGTCTAAAGTTTTTTTTTCCGTCATACGCAGTAATTGTATATGTGTTTACATGTAATGAATTATGTTGGTTGTTTGTGGTTTTGACAATTATCTGGTTTTTTTAAAGCAGATTCCAAACCACCCTTAAAATGGTTACTTCTCGGTTACATTGGAAGGCCATTAACAAATATACAGGTCACCCTTGGCTATGAGACGAGAACAGTGCAGTCCATTCAGATCTGATATACAAATTAGTCAAGTATATCTTCGAGCCTCACCATAAAAACGCGCAACCTTGAAAGTATCTTTTTTGAGTTTATCTGTCAGTAGATACTTTTTAAAGGGGTTTATGGTTTTGTGTATTCAAAAGGATTATATGTACTGTCGTAGTGTTAAAAAAATAGCAAGACGCTAGCAAAGAATTACAATAAGTTCATACAAGAGGATATCGGATCAACAGTCCAATCTATCAACGTATTATTATGTGCCAACTGATGTCACCTTTAAATAATGAGACAACCATAATTAGCCAACTTCTACTTTTAGATATATATACTTTTTATATATAATTTTGTCATGTTTTTGTCTTGCAGCCTTATGGGAGGCGTTTATCATTGTTAAAAAAGCAAATGAATGAAGGCTAAACAGAGATGCAAGTATTCCTACAGGTGATCATGAACTTAGGATTTTCAATAAAAGTATTGTTCGTGCTTCAGATTAATTTTGATGCTCCCTTCTGCCATGTGCTAAGCTAGGAATATCGAGTTTATTTTGCTTCCTCAAAGTAAGTAATTTTTTCACAAATTCTTCTTATATGAAATTTGTTGACAACAAGAAGCTTATAACAGCTACTGATATAAGAAAAATAATGTTTGACTTTGATATGTCCGATACAAGTACGTAATCAATGGCCCTCCATAATTATTGCACTTAACTGAGGCTCTTTTAGAGGTGGTGGAATGAGTGGTTAGATGGGTCCTCATAACGGGTCAAATAGTAACATTTTATCAAATGTTTGAAAGACCCAATTCCTTATAAATGGGTTAATTTGTGTTATTTTTTTTTATCTCTAATGGGTCAGTTGGGTACAACCATCGTACCAAACAACGATCTTTTTAGCTAAAATGAAAATGAGAGAAGTTGAAAGTAAAGTAACGTGTTTTGAACCGTTGCCCAACCCGTATGACCCACATTAAACTGAATACCCTACAAGCCAATTCTTACCCATTTTCATATTATCTGCAGGTTCATGATTATTGGCTTCTTTTTGATTGATAGTGGTTGTCCTGAATGCAACAATTGAAAGATCAAAACATCAAAAGGTATGCTACAGTTTAGTTTCATCTTTATTTGGTATGCTATAGTTTAGTTTCATCATATAAACTTTAAACAATTCAATAAGCTTAGCCAACACTCCCTTAATAAGCTTAGTCAACACTCCCTATAATTGATGAAGCTACTTCTGATCAGGTGTCAATGCAGGTGTCAAACATTTTTTGCTCATTAAAACGGCTTCAACGTACAGATACATATAAACAGGGTATCAGTTTAGCACTTGAATAAGCAATCTCAAACACCCTCTGAATGTTTGTGTAGAACTGCTTATCTGGTTTTTTTTAAGCAGATTCCAAACACCACTTAAAATGGTTACCTCTCGGTTACATTGGAAGGCAATTAACAAATAATCTCGCTATAGTAAAATATGCCAACGCAAATTATAAGTCATGCCCGCCCTCAGGGCGGGCTTATATGCCCGGGAGAGCTAAGTCATGCCCAACGGGCTTACAAAATCATTAAGTTGATAATTCAAAATAACTATTTTTAGACTAACTTGATTCCTCACATATACACGTAGCATTCCAGTGAGATAAGTAGCATACGTGTTTCTGTTTCTTTTGATGACATTCTATATTTCCTGAACCTATTCGAACTGATTAAAAGAATGCCCATTTTCATTAAATCTGGAAAGGTAACACGAAAAAAGCCAAAATGTTTAGTACTACTGCTGCAAATACTAATTTGAACACAAATACAAGTAAAGATTCTTCTTAATACATATATGTAACTACCGTTACTACAGAATAATACTAAAAATGGAGTTCCTTATTAAGCTTCCTATATGTTTCTTTCAAGTTAGGATCAAAGATATAGATAAAAGAACCAGGTCTGCATGTAGTGAGATTAACCAATAACTTCATTCAAGTGAATTCAGTAATTTGTGCTTTGTAAGAATGTCATATGTACAATAAAAATAAGGGTAGTAATATGCACACATATCATTTTACTTCATACACATAAATTTAGTGGGGCAAAATATTCGGGTTAGGCTATAGGTCAAACTGGTGAGTTTTATAATAGGTCATTCCATTGTAAGTGGCCTTCAAATTACTATTTTCAAATGTTGATATTTTTATTTTGCGCTTATCCGGTGTTTGTTGATGTATTTATGGGCTTATAGGTGACAACCACGTTTAAGACAAGAAAGGTCAAATAAGTCCATCTCAAGTCTAGATCACAACACATATAACCCACGTAGTTCATTATCAACTACTCAAACAATGGCAAAGGGATGCGATCAACGAAGTGAATTGGTAATGTGGCAAAGCCACCAAGAAATAAAACAATGCGAGTAACTAAGAGAAAATACACTTTTATGTTGATGGTGACTTACCTCAACCACAGATACAATAATACACCGATGTATATCACAGAGAATGGTGAGTTCACGACTAATATGATTTGTTATCACCTTGTGTGAACACTTACGAGGATATGGGATCCCCAATGACACATTTATATTCCAAATGGGTCTTATTGTCCTAATTTGTTAATCTTCTAATTAATAAATTTTGTAAAATTTACTCCACAATGAATTGTTTTTAGCTTTATCTTGCTATATTTTATTTACTATAAAACTGTTACGATTATATAGCTGACAGGTTGATGATTCAAATATCCTCAAATTGCTTGAAGGACTTTGTTCAAATTGTGCATGGATGTTTGTATAGCCATTCTAAGCAAAAGGAATTTAAGAAAAAAATTGTACCTTTTAACTATTCAATAATTAATAACGACCAACTAATTTCCATTGTTAACGCATAAAAGAAAAAAACCATTCTTTTATATCTTATTATTCGTTAACTAATACCTTCAAACGATATTTATAATTCATGCCCGCCCATCTTAAATTATGACTAAAATACGATATAAATTTACACAACAAAACCAACCAAAATAATAATAAAAAAATTAACAATAATCATATTGTAAATATAATTAAATTGTATATACAAATTAATTTTCGTGACATAATACTATCCAAACAACATGACTAAATTAAAATCTAAAATTAATCTAAAAAACAAATAAATTAAAATGTATATATGCATTAAAATAAATGTAAAATTACAAGCCATGCCCGCCCATCGGGCGGGCTTTGAAAACTAGTATATATATATATATATATACATTTATATGTATATATTACAAAGGTATATCGTAGAAGAAATTTGTCGATTCTAGAAAAACGTGTGAGTATCAGGATTCATTAAGCAATGAAACTGAGATGCATTGTTAGATAAATGTGCCCTAATAATTGATGCTTTCAAAGTGAAGTTCAATGTAGCAACTTTTGTATGGTGACGTTACTTTGTAGATGGCGGTTTTAAGTCATAAAAAAGAATGGAACTGAAAAACAAACATATGTGTATATATATATATATATATATATATATATATATATATATATATATATATATACATATATATATATACATATGTATATATACATTTATATGTATATATTACAAAGTTGTATCATAGAAGAAATTTGTCGATTCTAGAAAAACGTGTGAGTATCAGGATTCATTAAGCAATGAAACTGAGATGCATTGTTAGATAAATGTGCCCTAATAATTGATGCTTTCAAAGTGAAGTTCAATGTAGCAACTTGTGTATGGTGACGTTACTTTGTAGATGACGGTTTTAAATCATAAAAAAGAATGGAACTGAAAAACAAAAATAGTTAACCGTTCTAAGTCCCCTTACAGTTCCATTTCTTGTTTCAACTCCCTTTGTGCAATAGCCTGCACCAGTTGAATTGCTAGATTGCTGAAAGTACAAAAGGAACTGTATGGGAACTTAGAATGGGTAAGTGTGTTTAAGTTTCAAACTGACTTATTAACTCAAACCGTTCATCTACTAAGTAATGTGGGTATCCAATACACAGGTTGTGAATTTCAACTTTTTTTTTGAACACTTTTATAGAATCCACAACTATAATTTACGATAGACCTTTGCTATGCCAAGTTATAGTTACAATCTTTAGCTTATACATATACCTAGTATTTAGTGAGGCGTTCCATATAAGAAATGGGCGAAAATACACAAACTTGAGAACGATCTAAAGTAGGTTATGGCAGGAAACACACGTGATATTCTTTCATGTTCGCATGCTTCTGATGTTGGTCTTGATATACCTGAACACGCATGAATATATGGGAATTTAGAATAAGTAACTATGTTGAAGTTCCAGATTCATTTATTAAATTAAACCATTGATCCACAAAATAATGTGGTTATCTGATACATAAGTTGTTATTATCAACTTCTCTTTGAAACACTTTTATAGAATCGAAATTATATAAATGGAAGAGAGAAATTGTACCTGGATTCTAAGCGATATGCCATGCAGTTGGGTAAGCAGCAGTTGAACCCGATACATTTTGCAAACTAACCCGTTTACCCGGTTTCTATACTAAGATGTTTCAACCCAACATGTCGACATGGGCATAATTGTTTTTATGGCTTATGGAAATCACACATAGTATAAAGACATGTTTGAATTAATTCGGCCCAACCCATACAAAAAAGAATCTGTTACCCACCGAGCCATGTTTTTCTTACAGCAAAGTTCATGGTTATAAGGACTGACCTGGCCATATTTTTCGTTCTGAGGCATCCATGTAAGAATTTTACGGGGCATCCATTGAGGCTAAGCTGGAAAACAGCATGATTAGCTTTGCAAAAGAAACAAAAACATGCATTAAAAATTTGAATGATCTTCATACTTTTGCATCAATTAATCAAATGAAATGGTAAATTTTCGTATGAGTCATTCTTTGTTGCACAAAAATTTTTGTAAGGCATCCACACTATTCCAGCTTATATAGCAAATAATAATTAACACCCCTTCAACTCAGTGCATATCGATACCTTTATGTAAACATTTTAGAGACTCGTTACGACTTAAGATCTGAATGGGCATGCCTGATTATTTAACCAAAATTAGTAAAAACGGGAAAAAATTGTTTCGTATATTTCAATCCCACCTTAGTTGCAATCTAACTCTTTAAATGTCTTGAATGTTTTGAATATCAAAATTCAGAGGTCGCCTCTTATTGTTTCATATGGAAATGCCATTACATCACAAAATAAATATATATATAATAAGGAAAATGGTTATCTAGTATTAATATTGATAGTAACAGTACCTGAACAACATGTTGCAGATCACTAATGGGCTCGATTTTTGGATTTCCCTACAATGTTATATGATTAATATCATCAAAAGACTACATCAATGTATATATGCTATGTGCAAACAATGTTCATAAAGTGTCTATCAAGAATACGTAAAATAGTTCGGCAAACCTGTCTCATAATTAGTCAACTCATATCAAGTGCCCAGTCTGGTAACTCAATGGCTGCAGGTACTACACGCTTTTTTGAAATGGGACACAGTCTCAAAGGTCTGAAAAAAGTACCTCTACTAAATACCGTAACATATAAAAATGAACATTTGTCCAAAAAAAAGATAGTCCAAAAGCACCTTGGTTGTAGCAGCACCATCTCCATACCTTCCTTCCGTATCCGATCCAATATTCATCCTATCGGAGTGCTGAGTAACTATAAACAAAAGAAAGCAAGAACCCATTTGAAGTCTATCAAAACCCATATCCAAAACATAAGAACTGCTTCAAAATGAAATAACCAAATTTTCCAAACCCATTTGAAGTCCATCAAAACCAATATCCAAAACATAAAAGAAAAGGCAGAAATCAATCAAAAGGTAAAAAAAAATCAATAATCTTAAAACAAAGAAAAGATCGTACCTTTGGAATAACTGTTCTGATCATTTGTGGAACTGATTTGGATTTGGATTTCGAGGATGAGTTTAGTGGTCGGGTTTAGAAGAAATAAAAATAGATGTGATGGCGTGAGAGTCGCAAACACACATACCCACAGCGGCGGATCTGGCCGAATACAACTCGCCGAAAAAAAAACGTGTTTCAGTGTGAGGATTTTGTATTTTGGATTTTGTGTTTAGGGTATTGTTGGTCGATGTTGTTAGATCTTGTGGAAGTAGAATGGTGTGTGTGGGAGGGAGTAGTGAACAGGGAAGAGGGTTCTAGATATATATATATTTTTTCTTTCAAAAGTATTGTAGAATAAACTGTAGAAAAACAACTGTTACGTACATACCTTAGTAGCATCGTTTACTGTTAAGGCAATTGTTACGAACAACACTTTGAATCTAGCTACTCCTGGGGTTTAGATATATTAGATAATTCCAGCACCTTCCCAACCCATCCACTCTTCCCATATGTCCCCAATCTGGATCGTCCATTCCTCTCATTGGTTCATCTATTCCTTCATCCGACGGTCCATACATGTCCACCTCACTCAAACTTGTTTCATCTAGCAAATTACCTATTATACCATCTGCGCATACAAATAAGGATCCCAAAATTTAGTCACAATAATAAATATACATCTATTTTAAATATATAAACCTCGTCTATGACCTTGTTAAGCAACTAGCTTTTTAAAGTTTAATGGATAAGATTTATCGGCGAAAAAGCGTTCACCTTTTAGATTTTGCTTAGGGGGTGTTGCTTAAGCTTATATGTGTCTTTACGAGCTTATTTAATTCCGGCGTATATTTCATAAGTCCTAACTTCGTGGCCATTTCGATACTAGGCTTGTATAAGCTCGTTATATCATAACAAATTTACATAGATCAATGTATCTCATGTCATAACAAATTTACATAGATCCATGTATCTCATGTCATAACAAATTTACATAGATCCATGTATCTCACATCATAACAAACTTAATATAAGTCCAAGTGTCTCAGTATAAGCCAGAAAATCGAGACCTATAATATATAGCCGAAATAAACTAGCTCGAAAGGCCTCATATTGTTGGAAAAATTGGTCATGGTGGGTTTGAATGACAATTGATGGTCATCAAATGCACTAATGGGTATTAACACAAAAGTTAATGTGTGGTCATATGTAACGACTGAATTAATTTTGCGTTCATGAGCCATTAGTATGATTAATTAGTTGACCGTTTTTCTTGACATCCTTTCACTATAAGTTGAGAGCTCTCCTCTCATTTCCATACACCAAGAAACACCGAAAAAATACACAACTCTTCACTCCTCTCCTTTTTGTGTTACCATTCATATTTCTTGTGTATCCGGTTCGTAATATAGGGAAGGCACGGTTTTGGTTCACCTTGATAACCCGTTTGTACTAACGGAGTTATCCGTTGTTGTATTCTGGGAGATAGACGTTCACGATTCTAAAGTACTGTGGAGAGGACAAATCTGTCTTAAGAAAACTGTGAGCATCACAGGCTTCAACATTTCCTTATGTTTTTGTGTCTCAACTATCAAAATAATTACGGTGTCATTTTCTACACTTTACTTTTCCTTATTATTATCATTGTTGACGTATGTGTCCGGACGGCCTATCTTGACCGGCCGTCCGGACGACAGGTAGCCATTCGGAAATACCGAAGGACACAACTCATCCGACTAGTATAACTGTAAGTAATAGGACAGGTAGCGTTTACCCTTTGGACAGATGGCAGCGCCAGACTGAGGCCGCCTAACCCGGATATTAAGGGATTGTGTCTGCCACCTAATCCGAGTATTAAGGGATTGTGTCCCCACCTTTTCTCTCTTTATAAATACTACTCCTTTATCTCATTATACATTTTCTCTCTCTATAAATACTACTCCTTTAGGGGGGAGGGAGTGGTCACTCCAACCCCAAACTTCCCCAAATTGCCACCTCATCATCATCCAATAAAAACCCTCCAACTCATTTCACCCCAATCCTTCCCCAAACTTCCCCAAAATGGTGGCAATGGTCCCCTAACAACCCCAAATCCCACATTTTCCACATCACTTTTTTTTTTCCATTTATTTTTAATACATAAACTATTTAAAAATAAAACACATATCATTTCATTAAAAAAAAAAAAAAAAAAATCCTACAATACTTAAAAAAAAAAACACAACTTAAAATTAAAAAGAGTACATGTTACAATACTTAAAAATTGTGGTTGTTTTCTTACCACTTCTTGGATCCATGATTTTGTGTAGTTTTTTTTTTTTTTTGATGTATGATTTGTGTTGAATTTTGATTGAGAAAATGAGGTATTTCTATACTACATATAATGGGTGTATGGTCAAAGGTGAAAAATGAAAAGTCAATGTTGTGGAATGTTGAAAATAATGTATTCCCCATTTTGCCCTTCTCAATTAACAAAAGCACACACAAATACACACACCGCATATCCTATTCTCTCTTCTGTTCTCTAACCTAAAACACACCACATCGAAAAACAGCAGCCGCCGCCAACATAACCTATCTCCGCCACCATCTGCCGAATTGCCACCATCTTTCGATGGTTTAGGTAGTTTCAAGTAGTCGGGGGCTGGGTTTTTGGTTGTTGTTAGTGGTTTCGGTTGTCCATAGCCACCATCAAAGAAACAGCCAATACCGAGCGTCTCACCACCTTAGGAAACCCACCACCGAGACGGACCCCACTAAAGGTTATTTTTTTATATAAACCTATATATTCCTTGACGTTTTTGTTTTTGTTTTTATTTTTTTATGTATAGATCTGTTTTTTTAGAAGTTTGATTTGCTATAACATTTTTTAATTTTTTTTGTCACCGCCACTGTTGTCGGAATCTTTCGCCACTTTTTTTTTTTTTTTTTTTTTTTTTTTTTTTTTTGATTTGTTATAACATTATTGTTTTTGTGTTGTTTTCGTTTTTCTGATATTTTGTGAATATTATTATGGCTTAGCCGGAAGTGGTAGATAATAGTGGCCAATCATGATATGAGATCTGCTTTGTTTTCGAAATTAAATCTGTATGGTGGTTTGTTTGTACATGTTTTAATAATTAAAAATGACCAATGTGTTTTTATAGATTGATTTTAAATAAATATGTTTTCATAGATACAAATCTTTTATCGTGGTCCACGTATTTTTTTGATTTTAAGTATTTTTTTGAGTTTTGTTAATGTGTTTTTTTATTATATAATTGTGTTTGGGTTTTGGAATTTGTAGCTGGAGTTACGCCGTTTGTGGTTGCTGGAATCGAATTTAGCAAGAGAATTGTAAGTTCCTTATGTCATTATTATGTTTGGTACGACTAGGTGTGTAAATGAGTCACGAGCCGAGTTTGAGCTTGACTTGTAGACCGTTTAAGTAAACGAGCTAGAGGTTGACCTTCTGAGCTCCATACATATAGCTCGATTAGACTCACAAGCCCAAATAATTTTTATTTTCTTTAGTATATAAAATAAGTTAAGTATGTCTCTATGTATACAGTTAATTAAGAGGTACCAATTATTGAGATAGCATAGCCATTTTCAAAATGTCAAAAGTAATTAGGCTTGAAACTCGACCCGGCTTGTCTACAACATGAAATTTAGGGGGTGTTCGGGTAAACTGATTTGAGCAGTTTGATAACTTATTGAAATTTTAGGAAAGATATTAAGATCTTTTAAGGTCTTTGGGTAAAGCTTAATATCATGGGATTATATCTCTTTTGGGGAAAGAATAATGTATTAATCATAGCCTTAGTTTAGATATAAGCATACCCAAACACTCCCTTGGATATAAGCAATTTAAGAGGGTGTTTCAGAATACTGATTAAAATGTCTATTACAGATAAGTGGTTTGAGTTGAGCTCGCATATGTGTGGACTTGTTTATTTTTGAAGTAGATGAGCTGATTTAAGCAATCTCAGACACCCCTTAACTATGGTTATTGGATTATTAGAGACTTAAATAATCAGTTTGATAGTTGCTTGATCATTTTACCTTTTAGGTCCGTGAATAACCATTGCGAAAATTGTTGTGTTTGGTTGCGACAAAGCAAATCCAGATAGGATATTTGGATTATACTATTGCAAAAAGCATTAACAAGTTTAATAAGCAATCCCATACACCCCTTTATATTGTATATGAACTTATAAAATTTATCCATGGCAGGTGGCTCAGAAGAAATGCACAGAATGTGGCGGTTCGGGGCTTGTTCTGATTGAAAAGGAGTGTGTACGCTGCCCTAATTGTGGTAAGAAAGATTCAAGATTAACATATTTTGTTATACAAAATACAATGATTACTGAATTATTAAGGGGCATTTTGCATTTGTGTTTTAGAAATGATCATCAGTTATTGCATTTTCAACTCATACATACTTAGTGAGCTGCCGCTGATTGTGATTATCAGAGCTTTAAGTAGCTGCAACATCTCTGCATTTTGTTATAGCTATTTATATGATTTTAATCAATATATCACATAATTGATTTTAAAACGCAATGCAAAACACCCATATAGAACAGTTAGAAGTTTTTTTGCAGACCTATTTTGGTAGCTAATAATGTGATTTCTTGTGGGTTTTGTAGGTGGATTTCTACCATGGCAATCTTGGCAAAGATTCTTTTCTGGCCAAAATCCTCCATATCTTAGTCTAAATTTCAAGCACAAACACATTGTATGTTCTTAATATGATAACGTATGCAAATCAAGTTATCAATGTTAATATGCTGTATAAAATATAGCTTATAGTAACTTGATATTGGTCAATTTTACAAATTTTACATATCATTGTTTATGGTTCAGGAAGGTGCAGATGGCTTCAGATGGTCAGGATTTGATTTTGGCACTGAAAGAAACTGTCAAATATGGTCTCTTTCTTGGCACTTTTGCTGTGACATTTGTTTCAATTGATGAGTTTATAGCTGCTGTAGGTGGACACCGGAGGTATATCCCTCTCTCTCTGTTTCTCACTTCTTGTATATCTTATTTAAGGCTTAGCATTTATTAAATCTTCATTATTGTCTTTAATCTGCTCTTCCCTCATCAATTTGTTCAATAGGGAGTTATTTAATCGCCTGATAGACTACCAAGCAAACTTTACTCCTATAATGATTACATTTAAGTATCATAGGCTATTTGAAAAAGTAATTGGAATGTAACCAAGTAATAAATTTTAGAGGTAACTTTAAAAAACCAAGCGCAGTGTTTGCATTTTCGTTTGTCTAACTAACCCAAATAATTCGAGTAGAAAAGTCTTATGTTGTACATACATATTTCCTTGGAGTGTAGAACAACTTAAATAAGATATATGGAGCATTGCAATTACTTCATAATAAATCTTTCTGAAGTACTTAGTTTCATGTTGTTTTCTTTTATTTGACTCTCAGTGTGCAATGATACTACAGAACAGCAAGATGGAGGGCTTTATTAGCAGCGGCAATAGCCAGACCTTCAATGCTCCTCACTGGACCCAACACTCTGCATACAAGCTTGGCTGTTTATATTTTTATGCGTGCAGCTGTCCTGGCATCACGCTGTGGAATAAAGAGCGAATGATTTGGACGCATTTGTAAACCTCTCACGTGGGCCCATGGAGACCTATTCCTGATGTGTCTCACCTCTACCCAAATATTGTACGCAGCTGATTCTTCCCATAACTTGACTTTTTTTTTGCTTTTTTCTTTTTTTATTTAATTCACATTTCAGAATTATTTTAATGTGGCGAGCAGTATTTTTGGTTCATAACAATAGATTCTGATAAATAGTGAGGAGATTGAGATGAATAGAAGGACCTCCTTTCTTATTGTTGATAGACTGAGTGATGCATACGACAGAAATTTTTATTATGAGAAAAAGGTCATGCAACTTATTGGAAGGTTTAGAAGTTAAAACTGAGGCAGAACGGGTAGAAGTATGGTTAGTTGGTCACAAAAGTAGAAGCGAACAAGTATGGCAGAACGGGTAGAAGCGAACAAGTCATGCTTACCGAACACGGAACTTTCATTTGGGGGTCAAGTAATTAGTGAAAACATGAAAGATGACATAGTGACTGTTGGGAATTATGATACGTATCAAGAGCAGACAACTTAGGTCTGGTAGTTTATCTAAGTTAGGTCTGTTTGTGTTATTAGGTCTGGTAATGTAATGTTAAGTCTGGTAGCATGTTTAAGTCTGGTTGACTTGTAAAGTTAAGTCTGGTCGTGAAGTTAGGAAAGTCTGTTAGAGTTATGTTAGGAAAAGATACAATACGTGTATGTATCTTTATAGAAGATTTGTGTATATCTTCTGTGTCGGCTAGGGTTTCCTTGTGTTATAAAAGGATCCCTAAAGATTGTTAGTTCATGTGTGAGTTGTACGAATTCATTATAGTGAATATCAATATACGAAGTTAGTGATATCCCTGCTTGTGTTCTTAATTGTTCTTGTTAAGATTCCGCATTAACAATAACAATCACCTAGGGTTTCTCACTTAGATTGGTTCGGATTTATCCTAACCATCTAATAGGTATTCAAGACTACTTAGTGATCCATATACAATTTGTGGACCAACAAGTGGTATCAGAGCAAGGAGAGAGACTCTGAATTCGAAGAACACTAAATCTCAAAAACCAAATTCTCACTCAAATCACCCTACAAAATGTCTGAATTCGATAAGCCTGTTAACACTGAAACTTTCTCAATCCATAACAGTGAGGATGAGAAATCAAACCATGAAGATGAAGGAAAAACCGATACCAGTAACTCCCAATCACAACAACAACCCATCCCTTCCACAACCACAATCTCAAACATAAAACTTCCATTACTGAAGAGAGAAGAGTATGATATATGGGCCATGGAGATGGAACATTATCTGGAATACATTGATAGCGATGTATGGAAGGTGATTCAAAAGGGAAATTCTAAGAAGAGAATTTCACAAGGGAATGATGGGCAGCTCAGAATAATGCCACCAGTATCTGCAGAGGAGATTAGGGCTGTGGAGAAGGAAAAGAAGGCCAGAACCTTGCTTCTTATGGCTATTCCTAAGGAGCATCTACAAAGGTTTCATGGCATTCTTGATGCAAAGGAGATGTGGGAAGCTATCAAGAAACGATTTGGAGGTAATGCTAACTCCAAGAAGATGCAAAAGGCTGTTCTTAAACAGCAATTTGAAACATTCAGTGTTTCAAAGACTGAAGGTTTGGAGAAGGGCTATGACAGATTTCAACATCTGTTAACACAACTGGAAGTTCATAGTGCAGCAGTCTCAAATGAGGATGCAAATCACAAATTCCTTAGATCTTTACCATCAGAATGGGGCAATGTATCTGTGGCGATGAGGATTAAGGAGGAAGTAGATTCTATGACACCTGATGACCTATACAATAATCTTAGGATGTTTGAAAGGGACATCAGTAACAACACTCAGGCTTCAACCAGTTCATCAAATGTTGCTTTTGTGTCACAAAACAAAAGCAGTACTTACAAGGTTAAATCTGGTGGTGTTAGGTCTGGTAACTATGAAACTCCTTCAAGTGAAAGGTCTGCTTCAAGTTTTACTGATGAAGTGATACATTCTTTCTTTGCCAACCAAACTGAAGATGAAAGCTTTATTAGTGAAGATCTTGAACATATTAATGATGCTGAAGTTGAGGAGATGGACATAAAATGGAACATTTCCATGGTTGCTTTAAGGGTCAAACGATTTCAGAAGCAATATGGTAGGACTATCAACTTCAACAACAAATCACCAGTGGGATACACAAAGAGGACTGTTGAATGTTACAACTGTCACAAGCATGGACATTTTTCAAGAGATTGTCCAGAGAAGAAGTCTGCTGATGGGAAAAGAGATGATGATGGGAAGATGGAAAAGAATCAGATGAGCCTGCTGACAATGGAAGCTGGAGGAGTCAACTGGGGTGAGCATCCAAGAGTAAATGAGGAGTCTGATCATGCTCTCATGGCCATTGGTAATGAGGTATCATTATGCTCTAAATTATGTACTGACTCATATAATCATGTTAAGGCTTTGTGTGATGAGCAGCAAGAACAAATAGGTGATCTAGAAGTAAATTTATTAGCACATAAAAATGTTGTAAAAACTTTAGAGGCACAAAAGGTCACCCTTCAAAACCAACATGCTGCTTTAAATGAAAAACTATACTTTCAAGCTAATAAGATATACGAACAAGATGAAAAGCTTAAAAGGTATAGACAGTTAGGACTTAAAATTCAGAAGGAAAGGGATGAGCTGAGAAAAATGGTAGATCAATGGAACAATTCAAATAATAACCTGTTTAAGTGTTGGGATTCTCAAATTAAGTCAAATAAAAAATGTGGCTTAGGATATGAGGAAAATGAGAGTAGGGCTATATTTAAGAATAGAGAAGAGGACTATGCTGATAAGCCTTTGTATAATAGGTTTGTTAAGACTGGTGACTTTAAGGGAGTACCACCACCTTTGAGTGATGACTATACTCCTCTTGAAAAAGAAGAGTTGGATGATTCACTCTTTGTGTATGGTAAGAAAGGTCCTCAAGTGCCTGAACCAACCACCTCAGAGGACAAATCCAGTAGGTATTCTTCTTGTCAATCCAATGACTCTGAAGGATCTATTGATGGTTCCTCTGATCACTCTAAGTCTGAGTCAAATAATGAGGAAAAAGAGAATCCTGAACCTAAGGTTGTTGAGAAGTGTGAACCTGTTGTTACTAAACCTGCAGTGACTGAACAAAAGGCTGAGACAGTTAAACCTAGTTGTGTCAATCACATAAAATCTCCTAGGGAATCTGTTAAAATGAATGAGTCACCTAGAAGCAATAGTGTTCACAGAGAAAGTAGGAGTAGTTATACTTATGCTCCTAAAAGATGCTTTGTGTGTGGAAGTTTGAGTCATTTAATAAGAGATTGTGACTTCCATGAAAAGAGAATGAAAAGAGAGGCTGAACAAAAGAGAATGAATGTTAATAAGGGTCATGGTTCAAATAAACCAGTTTGGAATAATGCTAGTAGAATTAATCATGCCAACCAGTTTGTTCCCAGACCTGTCCAACTAAATAACACTACCAGACCTAACTCTTGTGTTAATTCTGGTAGACCAAATTTTGGGTCTGGCTACAGAAATTTTAATGTGAATAGGCAAAATGTTAACTTTATGAGGCCTAAAGTGAATACTGGTTATGTTAATTCTGTGAGACCAAATGTGAACTCTGGTTTTGTGAGACCCAAACAACCTTTTCAAAAACCTCAGGTGAATGCAAATTTTCAAAGAAATAATTTTTATAAAGCTCATTCACCTGTAAGGAGACAAACAAATTCAAGTAGGGGTTCTGCTGATAATTTCTCTGAGTGCTGGGCTTGGAATCCATTTAAAAATGAATTTACCTATAAGTCCAAACATGGTTTCACTGGAGCAAGTTCATACAAGACCTATAAGTATGTTGCTCCACAGAAAGGACTCAAGCCCACTCAGGCCTGGGTTGTTAAGAAAAACTGATCTTCTTTCTTAACTTTGTATAGTTTGTATATTTGTTTGTTTTTCATCTTGCTATTCTTCTTGGTTATTCTTATTTTCAGTAGTTAATTTGTTTTCTGCTTTCTATAGTATGTGTGTTTTTGGTATTTTGTGCTTAACTTTGTTTTGCAGTTGTTAGCTCTTCTCTATTGCAAGTAATTCATATGTGGAAAATTAAAACATCAGAACCAAAGAGCTTTTTATTTATTAACATGAAATTGCATTCTAGGATGCAAGTTACAATGCTTCATAAGACAAAAGCTTTAACGCAAACCAGCTAAACATCACCACCTACACTTTCTGTTTCCCTTTGCCCATGAAGTCAGGAATGGTCTTCTTGGCTCCTCTGCCACCAAACTGATTCATGCTTTTGGGCATGGAAGTGCAAGAATCAAGCTGCTTGGTGGGGGACGTGGCACAGAACCACTTCTCAGGGAAGGCACAATCTTCGAAGGAAAGGTCTCTTCATCATCTTTGGAGGGGTCTTCTTCTTTAGCACTTTTATCATCTACATCAGAAGGGGGTGATGAAGCGAAAAGTGTACCGCTTTTAAGGGGTCATTTAAGCCCTAAATCGTATTTATTTGATCAAATATTGCCCTAAATCGTTCCTTTTGTCATTTTAGGTACTTTTGAGGAGAAATCTGGAAAAGGAGGCATTTTGGACGTTTTTGGAGCATAAAAGTGAAGAAAACGACAAAGTCTCAAGAATCGGCTAAAAGTTACTCTTGACGGCGTCAGACTTTACTCTGGACGGCGTCATGCCTTGGCAAGAAAAGTTGGACGTGAAATTTACTCATGATGAGCCAGTGAAAATAGCATGTGAATTCTGACGGCGTCACGCTTTAACTTGATCAAGGGCGTCACGGCTTAAATCATAAGGGGACGGCGTCACGTTCACGAGCTGACGGCGTCAAGCCTTCATAAGCCAGAATGGATTTTTGAAGAGCTAAAGAGGGACGGCGTCAAGAAGGTCATCCGGGAACCCTAGAAGCGGCGAGGTGACGGCGTCACAATCCATAAGGTGACGCCGTCAGATGCAAAAGTCTATATATAGTTTTCTAATTTTTTGTCATAAGGGAGAGCTTAGTGTGTGGAATTTTGGGAGAAAACCCTAGGACGATTTTAGCTTCTTTTTCAAGGCTTTTTGCCTTGAGATCTTCCATGTTACATTGAAGATAAGTTATCAATTAATCATTCAATATGTCTATGTGTTGTTTGATTTTATCTTATTCTTGTCTTTTGATTAACATGTTAGGCTAAATTTATCTTGTGTTTGCTTAGATCTAATGAAACCTAGCTATTGATTATTGGTTATTAGTGTGTTGTTAGTTGTATTGGATGATTGTTTATCTATGTTAGGCTTAAGAAAACTGGCTAACTTCCTATTCGGTAACTTGCTTGAACGTCTTAAGAAACATGAACCAAATGCGTACTAAAGGTTTTTATGGTTGTATTTAATGCACAAGCGAATTCTAGTGATCCCATGTTAGGAGCTTCCTAGCCGGCTCGACATAGGAGTGAAGTAGGAGCTTGTAGAGTTGGGGAAGTAAGTACGCCACCCCACGAATGGTATTAAGGAATACACCCGTCATCCACGCGACTAATACACACTAATTAACCGGTAAAAGATAGTTATGGAGTAAGGAAATCTAAGTAAACACATTTCTCTACACATAAGTTTCTCACCACATTTTCATTTTTGTTATTTTATTTTATTTGCATTCGTAGTAAATTGGGTTAGTTGACTAGCAACTAATTCCGCCCACTCTTTCAAACCCGAGATTTTACTTGCTTTCATAAAAAATATAAAAACATAAAAAGAATCTTCCTCAACCCTTAGACCTAATTAGAGTAATCTTTCATACCTAACGAACACTATTCCCTGTGGAGAACGATCAATCCCCCGTACTTACCACTACACTATACTACATCGGTCAGGTACACTGCCTGGTGGGGTTGTAAGCCTCTTGAGATCCCTCGAGAGGTAAAACCTGTTGTAAGGTTACAAAACCACGCATCAGGGGGAATTGGTCTTGAAGTCTTTGGTGCTTCATTGTCTGGTTCCTTTTCAGTAAGATCATAAGCAGCTAGCCATTGTTTCAGAGTTGATTCTCTTAATGTCTTGTTTCTTGTGATTGATGAATACCCTGGTGGGAAGTATCCACCCCATCCTCCTGATGATGTATCAGAAGATGAGTCATTTGGATCCCAAGAAGAATCGGATGAAATCTCTATGGTTTTTAAGTTGGATGGATCCATTATGCTTATAAGGTTTTATTTTGGTTTGTGATGGTTTTTGTGATAAAACAATGGGTGGTTTTATAGGGAAAATCAAGGTTTAATGTCTTTTAATGCTCGGTTGGTGTATGAGTTAATACTTGCAGGGAAAGAGTTATTAATTGTATTTTTGGAAAGTTGACCACAAGTTTTACTTTGATTAAGTGAAAAAAAAAAAAAAAAAAAAAAAAAAAAAAAAAAAAAAAAAAAGGGATTTACACTTAAGGGGAGGTAATGTACATTTAAGGGGAGGCAAATGTACAAGTTTTACATGTTTTTAAATCGGGTAAACTTAAGTGTTAAATCTGGTAGCTCATGTGTCTTGCAAAAATTGGTTTTTGTCTCCTCTTTCTTGTGTTTCAACTAATTCTTGCAGAAAAGATTGGAATGAGGTGATGCAAAGCCTTGCATTCGCTATATTCAGTGTGTAAGTCCACTCTCTTGGTTAGGTCTGGTAAGTTTATGATTCGGCCTGGTTGACCATTTTAGGTCGGGTAGTCAACCAGACCTAAATCATTAACTCATCCATGGCTAATCTCAAGTTTGTGGACAAGCATAATCAAGTTGGTTTCTTGAAGAAGCCAGATCAAAGTGCAGGTTTCGAGCAGATTGTGGATTTCCTAAAAGGTTCTTACATTTGTTATTCATTAACTCATAATCCTACTATTTATCAGTCCCTTGTCAAGCAGTTCTGGAGGTCGGTTACCTCTGAGACTCTTGATGATGGGACACCATGTTTAAGGGCAATCATAGATAAAAATGGTTTTACCATTACTGAAGCCTCAATTAGGGACAGTCTCCAATTGGATGATGCTTTAGGAGAATTTGATTTGTCTAGTGAGGATATTTTGGAGGGTTTGAATAGCATTGGGTACCCCATAGATGGAAGTTTTACCTTTTGGAAAAGTCATTTTTCACCTCAGTGGAGGTTTTTAGTACATCATTTACTTCAGAGCTTAAGTCCCAAGAGTGGTGGATGGGATCAATTTGGAAGCAGAATTGCTTCTGCATTGGTCTGTTTATCATTTGGAAGGAAATTTAACTTTTCAAAATTAATTTTTGAAGGAATGGTGAAAAATGCTAAGGACCCAAAATTTTTAATGTATCCACGATTTTTGCAAATGATCTTGAATTTTGAAACTAAGGATAAAGTGCCTTACATCAGTGTGGCCTTTACTCCCAAACTTTTTGCAAATTTAAAAAGGAGTTTTCAAGGGACAGACAAACCTTTGCTTGCTGCTATGCTTGGTACTAACAATGCAGGTACTTCTGGAGCTGCACAAGTGGACCCTGATGAAGCACAAGACCAAGCATCATCTAGGTCTGCTACACCTACATCCTCTCCAATTCCATCACCTCAACCAGGTCCCTCACCATCTGCTGAAAGATCATCTACACCTATCCAACAATCTTCACCACCACAACCAAATGTTCCAAGTCCTAAAAGGGAGGAGGAACATGATCCCATAACTGTGGAAAATCTTCTTATCATTGTTCCTCAATTACAAAAGAAGATTGGTATTTTGGAAAAGTCTAATGAGGCACTCAGAAAAGCTTATGTGACTTTGGTGAAGAAAGTAAAGAGAATGGGAGTAGCAATGAAGAAAAAGGGTGTTTCTTTTGATGATGAGGAAGATGAAGCTGAAAATTCTTCCAAACAGGGGAGGAATTTAGAGCAAGAATAGGAAAATATTCTTCAAACACCAGTTCAAGAACCACTTGTTCAAGATAATGTCACCTCAATTAGTCCAGAGACACTAGAAGTAGCAGAGACTTTGGCTCAATCAATGGGCAAAATTAAACAGGATAGGAAAAGAAGAAGGTTAATTTTGTCTGTTGAGGAAGAGGTTGAAAAGTTTGGGACTATATCTGATGAAAAGTCTGGTGAAGAAAAGTCTGGTAATGAACTTAGTTCTGGTAATGAAGAACAACAATCTGCACTAAGAAAGGGAAAGCAGGTCGTGGAGGAAACTTCATTGCCAAAGAAGTCTAAAAGAAAAACAAGAGAAGAACTTGCATCTGAGGCTGAAATTGAAAGGATTATGGCACAAGATATTGCTGATGAAGAAAGACAAAAGATGCTAGATGCAGTTTATGCAAGACAATTGGCTGAAGAATCTGATGATTTTACAAAGCTGCTCAATGTTGATGATGAAGTGAGAGCAAAGTATGAAGAGCTGCTAACTATTGAAGGTTTAACAGCTGATGAACGAGCCAAACAGTTAGCTGACTTCATAAATGCAAGAAGTAATGATGATACATTGGGTGGATTCTTAGAAAAGTTCAAGCTTCAGAAGAAATCAAAGATTCCCAAGAAGATGTCTATGGCAGAAAAGAAATATGATATGAAGATGTATCTTAAGAATCAAATGCATCTTTCTTTGGAACAGATGAAAAGGAAGTCATATGAAGAAATACAAGTAGCATGTCTCAAGGCATTTGAGAGAGATCAAGGTTACAAAGCTATTGATTATGATGATGTGCAGAAATATTGCTTTCAAGGTAGAAAGGCTAAAGAGGCTGAACTGGTCATTGAACCTGATAAAGTGATTGATATACAACCTGAAGCTGGAAAGTCAACAGAAGAAGTGCAAGATGAAGTAATAAAGCCTATTGTGTTTCAAAGAAGAAAAGGTTTGGAAAGGAAAAGTAAATCCAAGAAAGTGGTTGTTGAAGAGGAATTAGATGAAGAACCTTCATCTGAAGGAGCCACAATGGGGACTATTGAAAGCACTAAGGAACCTACTAAGGTTGTCAAGTATCAACTTATTATGACTGGTGAGAGGGCTGCATATCAAATAATAAGGGAAGATAATTCTGACATTGTTTATATGAATTTTGCTGGAATTTTAAATGATGTGAATAGGGAGGATCTTCAAGAACTTTATCAGTTGGTGAACATTAAATATGGAGATCATCCACCTGAAGATGAATTTGAAAGAGTCTTTTGGGGAAATTTGAAGGTAATGTTTGAGCCACCAACTGAGTCTGATATAGTGTGGAAACTTCCTGAAGAGCAAAACATTGTCAGCTGGAGATATTTTCATACCTGAAAGGTACATTGTGTTTCATTAAAGAATGTTGATATTTATATGCTTGCAGAGGTGGAATATCCTTTATCATCAAGTGTTTGCAAGGAAATGATGAGCAAAAAGTTGTATGCTAGTAAAAAGGATGAAGGATATGAGATGTTATTGGATTTGATTAAGAAGCATTCTTTGAAGGATGTAGCCTAAGGATGTTTGAAAGAATTTTCACAAGTTGTTAAGTGAGATTATTGGAACTTCTCACTTGGTGGAGGTGCTTTGCACTAACACATCAAAAGGTTATCAGTCCACCTTGTCTCATCAACATAAGGACTGGCTAATCCTGAGCTAACGGCTAACAGGTAAAGATTGCCCAAATCCGTTTATGGCTGACAATTTGCCAAAAATTGTATGGTATTCAACTCACCATATCTAAGATAAGTGAAGAGTTGGCTAGCCCACAAGGTTATGGCTTGTGGTAAAGGCTGTGGAAAACCATAAATGGTAATCAATTCACCATGATGAGGTGCTTTTCCATCAAAGAATTGACTAGTCCAGAAGCAAACGGCTTTTGGTAAAGACTTAACAAATCCGTTGATAAGCTGATGATTTGCTAAAAATCATATGGTTATCAGTGTACCATGGTCTTACACACCAAAACATTTGACTACTCCAGTAGTGATGGCTATTGGTAAAGAGACATCAAATCCATTAAATTTCAATGATTCACCTCTCACAGGAGTTAACACACCTGGAAGTGATGAGAATAGATATGAAACTTAATATGAATTGATGTACATATAGTCAATGTTGCTGCAAAGACCATATCAGAAGAGCTTATCAAGATTCAAGCTGCTAGAAAGGAACAAGACCTAAATACAGTTCAAAGTGTTCAAGATTCAATCCTCAGAAGGCTTAATCAGAAGAACTTGAAGTTCATGGAGCATGAAGATCAAGTTAGGGGAGGATTGTTGGGAATTATGATACGTATCAAGAGCAGACAACTTAGGTCTGGTAGTTTATCTAAGTTAGGTCTGTTTGTGTTATTAGGTCTGGTAATGTAATGTTAAGTCTGGTAGCATGTTTAAGTCTGGTTGACTTGTAAAGTTAAGTCTGGTCGTGAAGTTAGGAAAGTCTGTTAGAGTTATGTTAGGAAAAGATACAATGCGTGTATGTATCTTTATAGAAGATTTGTGTATATCTTCTGTGTCGGCTAGGGTTTCCTTGTGTTATAAAAGGATCCCTAAAGATTGTTAGTTAATGTGTGAGTTGTACGAATTCATTATAGTGAATATCAATATACGAAGTTAGTGATATCCCTGCTTGTGTTCTTAATTGTTCTTGTTAAGATTCCGCATTAACAATAACAATCACCTAGGGTTTCTCACTTAGATTGGTTTGGATTTATCCTAACCATCTACTAGGTATTCAAGACTACTTAGTGATCCATATACAATTTGTGGACCAACAGAGACCGGCGCAAAAATCTTGACCAAGTGTTGAACCTTCAACCATGGCTCTATTGGAGTATGATAATTTGTTGTAAAATTCAGTGTTTACGTTTTCTACTACTTTAATGTTTGATAATTTGTTGTAAACTAGAAAACGATTACCGGTCGTAATTTTAGTTGAAATGTCTTCTTTATGCTCAATTAACCAAAATATCATTTTAACTATATGCCGCTATAAAATCCCGTTGCTATGCACGGGTACTCGTCTAGTATAGTTAAAATTGTGGTTGAAAAAAGGGTAAAAAAATTTTTTTTTTTTTTTTAGCCAAACGGCTAGTTTTTTGCATTTGTGGTCAAATGTGACCGTTGCCAAACGTTCTTCTTCATCGGTGAAGTTCACCAAATTCTATCCCTTTTCAGTCGGCACCGCCTACCGGCGGCGGTGTGCCCGATCGGCACCGGCCGGCACCGACTCTTCCCCTAGTCCACTCCCTCCCCCCTTATCTCATTATTATCATGATATATCATTCTCTCTCTCTCATGATCTAATCTAAACACCACATATATTCTCTCTCTACATGTTATCTCACATATATTTATATATCAGTACATACACATCCGGATCATTCATACTAAATCCTTTATACCGGAGGTTCTGACTTGACCGTCGGAGGGTGGTCCCCGGGGCTTCGGCCTCGGGACTCCTTCTAACGGGTTCTTTATGTTTGCAGCATGCCTCGAAGCTTAGGACAAGGACGAATGGCCCAAAGGAGTCGTCCGGCCTTGCCTAGCGGAAGGGCTTCATTTGTTTGTCTGAAGTGGTTACAGAAAATTACTTCAACAAATTGGCGCCATCCGTGGGACCCGTTGTTCACTCTACCAACAGCTGAGAATGACGGGTTTCATCTCCATTTCGTTCCTTACATGTCAGATCTGGGTAGATGGGTCTGTGTGGATCCGGTCTTGATTTCAGATCTGGGTCTAGAAGGGAAGAAAGATATGGCTTTGTTCACTCTTAAAGCGGGGAGAAAAATGATCCGCTATACGTGGGTCTCAGCTCCTCGGCCTCGAATGGGTTTAAATCAGTCGGATTGTTTATCCGGTGTAGACGTCCGGTAAGGACGAGGGAAGTGACCAAGGGTTGTTCGGATATTCTGTGTCATTCGGGGATACCATCTCGTTCGGATATAGTGGTGACGCATTCTTCGTCTGCTTATAAAGACGTTCGGCACCACCCCCTCCGGTACGGAGTAGAAGCCTACCGGTGTGGTTTCTTTCGGTTAAGTCGTCCGAAAACACTGCCTCGCTCGGATGTTGTATTATTTAGAGGTACTGCCTCGTTTGGTGGTATTGATACTGGGTTCCAACCGTTGAGCGCGCGTGAAAAGAAAAAGGGTGACGGATTCGATGGCTAAGATCCAGCCCCTCCATTTCGGTTCAAAGCACGGAAATAAAAACAAGTGGGTCGATCAGTGGTTTATGAGTTTGATGTAGAAGTTGATGATAAAGCCATTCCATTCAAACCTTTGAAAGATGTGAGTAAATGGGAATACGTTGATTTCCCAATGTTCTAAGTGAAGGAACAGACGAAGGGTGTTGGTAATGAGGGTAGTTTGGTAGAGAAGAAGAAGGTAAGTGAATGGCTGCCTGTAAATGGGCCTTGGAGTATCAGTGATGGTTCTTCTATTTCATACCTTAAACCAAGATTTGTAAGTCCCTTTGTTTAAGTTTCTATATTCATTCTTGTGACTGCCATGAAAATGGATGCTGGATAGATTCATTGTTACGGTTTTCAGGGAAACCTTTATATTAATTATTTTTGACCTTGGGAAAAGTCGTCTTGATTGATTAAGCAGTGACAACTTGCTTTTGCTTTTGCACTGAGACTTGACTCATTAAGGATGAGAAAAAGTTACACCTACGGCTTGGCCTATCAAAGCCACGTATGCAGTGCATCACGTGGGTAAAATTTTTCTTGGTCAAATCTTGTGCTAGTTTAACACTATAGCCTAGAAAAATATCATGGGAGATATGGTAACAAGTTATTTTTTGTGTTCTCTGGTAAAGAAAGGCATCTCACAATAACATCGAGCGCTAGATAAAACACTATGCATTTGTGCCTATTTCCTTAAGGAAACTCATTTTAAGCGCGGATGATTGAATCATTTATAAGAGCTTGTGAGTGAGAATATGTATAATTCGTGCTTTTCATATTCAATGGAACTGGCTCCTCAACTTAGAATTAATTAGAGTAGAAAAACTGGTATAAGGAAACTTTCATTATCATTGACCAAGTGTTAAAGTTAGGCATGTATTATTTCAACTGTGCAAATGTGGTAATTTAAGTCAAAATGGAGCTGGTAAACCGTAAAGAATAGCACTTCTAGGACTATATGACTCATTTTCTCTTTCATTTTGATACTGTTAGCGCAAAATGATTCATCTCATGTAACAAGACAAATGTTTCGTACTTTTCTCAACGGATAAGTCACATTTTGCGATAGGCTAAAATAGCATATGCAAAATTGTACGGAGGTATAACAATACGAGTGATCTTTGGATTTTTGTTTTCAATAAGGCCTAACTTCACTTCGAATAATCAAACCGAAGTGTCAAGACTTTTAACATGTTGGGAGGTGGAATACTTTAATTTGACTAAAGTTACACATGCATATAAAACAACCAATGAAAACGAATATAAGCCGACGCCCAGCCGTTGGGCTGAGAGACCAATGCTTGTTTAGATTTGGCCTTCCGGTTATCAGCTGCCCCAGTTCTCAAATGAATGTCGGACAAAATATTAACTTGATTTAACTTTTACCTAATTCGCTGAACTTTGATATGACGGCTGACCGTGGAGCTCCGATAACTTTACTCCGGTCGTACTTTACTACCGAGAGTTAAGGATGACGGGCCACATTTTTAGTCCAATGCGAGCGTTCGGTATGGACGCCGGACGACTGTGGGTTGTCCGGCATAATTTCTTTTGGTCATATTGCTCGAAGGTATTAACCTGTTCGAATGTGTTGCTTCATTCAAACATGGGCATTCTTGTATGGTTTCTCAAACTGTGTCGGCCAAAGGAACCCAGTAGCATGAAGGGATTATCTAAGGTTAGAAAACTCTATTTCAACAATATCTTTAAATTTCTTGGTTTATTAAAGTTACTTCACGCCATTGTGTTAGTGTAGTTGGTGAATCTTTGATATGCAACAAAGCTGTTCAATTGGTGTTGACCAAAAAAGCATATCACTACATTTTGTAGTTTTCTTTTTATTTAATCAAAGCAACCATTTAGTAACTCTTTTATGACAAATAACCTCGAGAACTTTTTGTAGTTCGATGAAGTTGAGTGGTTAGGCAGGTCTTTACATTCTTGTTTTCTTTTTGCTTTCTTGCCATGTTTCATAAGTATATAGTTTGGATGTGAAATTTAGTCATTTATAGTAAGACACTATGATATAACGCTAGATCTCGAATAGTTTGCATCGGGAAGGGTTGCGTGAAATGATAGTATAGGCCTCATAGCTAAATGCCTCTAGTCAACATTAGTGTGGCCGCTTGAATTTGCGAAAGGCACTATTTTATTTAAGCTCAACGATACTAACAAGTAATAGCACCGTTGAACTGGGGGGAGTATGGTAATATGATAACTCTATCGGTTATGTTACGGTTCAGTCATGACCCGAATGTTGTATTGATACAAGAGAAATATTTTGTTTGTCATATTTAACGGGAGAAAGCAAAAAAGCTTTCAAGTTTTATTCCGCAGAAAAGGTAAACTTCGGATCTAACGAGCATGGAAAACGCTCCGACGATTTCGTCCGGACGTCACACTTCGTCTGTACCATGCCAAAAATCTCCATTGGTTACGCTACGGTTCGGTTTAAATCTAACATTTCCTATTGATACATGAGAACATTTTGTTGGTCATATCTAACAAGAAAAGGAAAAAGAACTTTCATGTTTTATTGTGCAGGAATAACACCCATTGTAGACTAGAGGTGCAAAAAAATCGGTTTTTTTCGGTTTCCGGTTTTTGAAAAACCAGTTTAAAAAAAACCAGTTTTAATCGGTTTTTTGGAAAATCGGTTTTAGTCGGTTTTCGGTTTTCCGAAATCGATTTTTTTCGGTTATAACTATTCGGAATCGGTTTTTTTCGGTTAACAATTTCCGGAATCGGTTTTTTATCGGTTTTTTACCGGTTCGGTTCTTTTCGGTTATAAATGTTCGGATTCGTTTTTTTTTATCGGTTATTTACCGGTTAGTTTTTTTTCGGAATTTTACATACATGTTCGAACATTATTTTTTTCGGTTTAATTAAACAACACAATTATACAACTAAAAATACAATCATAACTTTTATTCAAACAACACAATTATACAACTAAGAAAATACAATCATAACTTTTATTTAAACAATACAATTATTCAACTAAAAATATATAAATACTAATACATTTCGAGCTTCGGCATAGCCATCACCCGAAAACATATTAGTGTACTCAAGCATATCGAGCTTCGGCATTGCCATCATCCGTTATACTCAAGTCATTAAATTATCCAAAAAATCTTCTACATCCACGTCTTCAACATCAAATGCTTCGAACTCACCTTCATCTAATTCGGTAGTCGGAGGTGATATCCCTAATTCAACTTCTTCTCTTCCTATAGTTTCTTCAACGTCTTGTAATATCGGACCTTCCAACGATGATTCATGTTGTATCCTATCTACCCCGTCCAAATAATCTTTCAAACATACACATACTTCCACGGATTCGGGGGTTAGTCTTGACCTTCTTTCCGATATAATTCGACCGCTAGTAGAAAAGGCCGATTCGGAAGCTACCGATGAAGCTTGTACCGCTAATAAGTCACGAGCCATAGCGGATAAAATTGGAAATTGAATTTCCCTTTCTTTCCACCAAGCCAAGATGTCAAAGTTTGCAAACTCATGGGGACTTAAAGTTATTAAAAAGTTTGTAGCCATATATTGTCCCAATTCGCTTGTCGGGGCCGATGTTCGTTGACGCTTTGTAGCGTCTTCACATAAACTATTATAAAGGTTTATATTAATGTCTCTTGCTTGTCGAGACGACCCGGCCCGCATTTGGTCAACAATTGGGTTTTGTTGATGACCATATTTTGTTGCATAAATTCCAAATAATTGTTTAAAACTATCGTTAAATTTCAAAATTTCGTTTTTTATATAGTCGGGGTCGTCTTCGTTTAACTCTAAATTTTCCATTATTCTTTTTATTAAAAGCGACTGGTGTGTCGATGTCTACCCATTGTGACTCTTTTATGTATTAATGCATGTGGAATATTATGTCTTTAATATCTAACGGAAAAGACGCGAGCTTTCATGTTTTACTTGACAGGGATAACAATTACAAATTTCTGAACATAAGTTGAAAGTGACCCCTCCGAGAGGTTCGCGCCCTCCGGAGATTTGTGTGGTCAATGTTCAAAGATGGGTGATTTGATAATTTTGTTTCCGAAGGAAAACGCAACGGATGTATTTTCCCCGGGTCGTGTTCCCAACGAAGGATGAATTCGAGCTTTTGTTTCGGTGTCGAATATGTGTGGTGAATGTGAGTAAAAAGAGTGATGATTGGTGATTTTTATACTACGAATAAAGAAATAACAAACGGGAACAACTAATTATGCTAAGGGTACAATTATGCTAAGCACGTAATCTAAAAAAAAACGAGAAACTAATTTAAAAACGTTATGCGACGAATTTAAAAACGTAAATAAAAGTGATTTTCTAAATTCTAAGCCCTAAAATTATGAAAATAATTTTCCTATATTCTAAATAATAAAAGTAAATTTTAGAAAAAAGAAAAATATTTTTTTGACTTTTTATTTATTTTTTATGAATTAAAAACTAATTTAAACTATTTAAATGATTTAAAAATATTAAAACAACTTGGAAAAATCTGAAAATTTTTGAGTAATTCTAAAATTAAGTTCTTAATCTAGGAAAAATAAATTCAGAAGTAAACTAAACCCTAATAAGCAGAATGATGGAAATAAGCAGTTGGAAATAAGTCAAAAATAAGCAAAACAATCTCAAAATTTATCAAATGATCACATACTGACAAACATACTAAATGAAACTGAGAACAACTGAAAAAGTAGAAATAAGCTCAAGTAACAAGCAGAAAAGCAGAAGAACAGAAGCAATTAAAGGAAAATCCAAAGACCAAACAGGCAGATTGCAGCTTAATTATAAGCTAGGACAGAGCTTAATTGGGAAATCCAGAAGCAGAGTCAAAAAGTTCATAGATCAAACTACTAGAACACCAATTATGCCCAAAATGTTTCAACAATTGCTAATCTAAATGAGGCTCAGAACAGTAAGGGTTTCAAGCATAAAAAGTGCAGGCCAATAGCAGTCCTATGAGGGCTTATAGCAGACTAAAACTAAGCTATTTGATGCGTGGGATTGCGCCCTCGCAGTAGGTTTTACCTCTCAAGGATCTCAAGAGGCTTGCAATCCCTACCAGGCAGTGTACCTGACCGTTGTAGTATAGTAAAGTGGCAAGTACCGGGGGATTGATCGTTCAACTCAAAGAATAGTGTTCGTTAGGATTGAAATTATTCTAACTAGGTCTAGAGGTGATAGATGATTCTTTTTGTATTTTTATATTTTATGGAAAGCAAGTAAAAATCTCGTGTTTTGGAAGAAGGGGCGGAATTAGTTGCTAATCAACTAACCCAAAAGCTACTAACTAAACTAATATGCAAGAAAAGTAAACTAGGGTTCTACAAGGGAAGTGAAGCATGTCTACCTATGATATGTTACTCCTTGCTAGCTATCCAATTCTACCTATTGAATTGTCATACCTTGTTTTAATTGACGGGTTGTATTCCTTAATACCAATCGTGGGGGTGTGTACGATCTTCCCCAACTCTATAAGCTCCTACTTCACTCCTATGTCGAGCCGGCTAAGAAGCTCCTAACATAGGATCACTAGAATTCGCTTATGCATTAAATACAACCAATTAACCTTAGTACACCTTGGTTCATGCTTCTTAAGACGTTCAAGCACGTTACCATATAGGAGGTTGGCCAGTTTTCTTAAGCCTAACATCGATATCACCCAATCAAAACAAGAAACAATAGGAAGCAAGAATTATAAACTAAACCAACTAGATCTATTGAAGTTGTCACGCCCTAATTGATGGAGATGGACACACACATCAACAAGAAATCAATAAGATCTAATTAGTTATACACAAGTTTCACACAATCATAGGTAAACACTAGGTGATTTAGTAAAACATAATCAATGAAGAACAAGCAACAATAATAATGGAAGACATAATTAAGATAGAATCAACACACCATTACAAGATGTTTATGGAGTGATTAAGACCTTCTAAGTTGCTGGAAAAACACCTACCTAAACCCTAGAATCGGACTTAGGGTTTAGGGCTTACAAATAATGAAGTTATAAGGTTGTATTTATAAGCACTTTTCTGCCCGGCCCGTCTTGACGGCGTCAGACTAACCTTGACGGCGTCAAGACCAACTTTTCTTCACCAAATTGTAGATCTTTTCGTCCCGAATCCGTGGCCTTTTGAATCACCTAAATCCGAGTTCGTATGAAGATTTTATGGCCAAAATAGTAACAGCTACCGCGCGCGCAAGTTGTGACTAGTTAACACGTGATGGCCTACCTCCATTAACACGTGACGCCGTCACTCTTTAATCCTGATGGCCATCTCTCTTTGTCTTAACACGTGACGGCCTTGATCACCTTAAAGGGTGACGCCGTCAGACTTCCTATGTAAAACTTTCTGGCGCGTCACGTGTATAATTCCACCACTTTCATCTTCAAGTGACGGCGTCAGCATCCAAAGCCTGACGCCGTCAGGTGTAAAATCCTGACTTTCCTTGGTCTTTTTGTTTTCTTCATTCTTGAGCATAAAAACGTCCAAAAAGCTCCAAAATGCTTCATATTCCAGAAATCACGTCCCAAGTACCTAAAATGAGAAAAGAAACGATTTAGGGAAATATTTGATCATATAATCGCGGATTAGGGCTTAAATGACCCCCTAAAAGCGGTACACTTTTCGCTTCATCAAATATCCCTACACTTGGGATTTGCTTGTCCTCAAGCAAATGAGCTTTTCCACCAATTGAAATACAAGTTAGGGGTCATTTAACATTAATATAAAAGTAATTACAACAAATGATCATTCCACCTTGGTCAAAATAAGCACGGTAATTATACACTAGCACCTCACAATAAGTGTTTGGATACTCTCATCCCTCGGGTGTTGTAAATTTATATATCATAAATGGAAATGGAGGAATATCGCTCACTACCTGTCATAGAAAATAGATTACCATAGGCTTGGGAAAGGATCACGCCTCTACCACTTTTGGCGTAAGCACCAAGGATAAACTATCAAAGAGGTCTTTACAAAGGGTTATAATGTTAGGTGTAGGGATAAGGAAAACACGGTTTGTTGGATAAGGATATTTTTACTGGTGGCAAGTCAATCATCTTGGTCAATTACATGTAGAATGAGGCGTTGCTAAGCCAAGAATCGACTCAACTTAAACTAATCACGAACTAATAAACATAGAACAAAACAAAACATAAATAAAAGATAGAGGCGGATGGTAGTCCGTATGCTTTTTCTTCACTTTTTTTTTTTTTTTTTTTTTTTTTTTTTTGCATACACTCTTGCCCTACCATCCAAAACAATACATCACTAGGGATTCTTTGTACCATCCCTACACTTGAACTTTTACATACTTTACAAAAAATTATTCTAATGACTCGAATCAAGATAATCGAAACATTTGGAGTACTTTAAAATATTAACGTACATATGGGGGTAATAAATGATGTTCTTCCCCATTACTCCATTACACTAGTACTTTACCCATAAGTTCCAATCGTCCCAAAACAATATGTACAAGGATATGACTCGACTTAGCAACCATGTAATCAATTAGATAATTAACTAAGGGTTTAAACAAATGTTGTCACAATAATGCACTAAAGATGAGTGCACACAAGGTAGGTTAAGGCGATTTGGGTGTACATTTAAGTGGGGTGTAAAACAAATTCTTCCTTTAAGTAAAATGCTTAAAGGTCGAAATGAAAAGATAGGCTCTGAGGGGTGTACTAGGGGTATCGTGTACCAAAAATGGGTACAACGCAAAGGGTGTGGGAGAATTACTTGACCAATGTAGCCAAAGTAATTATAACAAAAACACAGGTGTAAAACAATGGGTTAATCCTAATGCCTCTTATCATGTAGTCAATCCTAACTACACGAATGTAGTCTCACTAGCGGTCTTGGTATGCATCACAAACGCAAGTTCTAGAATCTATAAACTACCGGTACACTCATAAGCACCAACAATGAATGCTTTTTCCTAAAGATCTAAAGGCGAACCTCACATATTTGGGGTGGAAATTTTTGAGTGGTATGGTTTTTGTGCTAGTCATACAATTCCCTATCCATGAGACGCTTATTAAAATCAAAGTTTCACTCCTATATGTTGTAAAAAAATTTAAATTTGGTGCTAAAATTGCCCTAACCAATATTTCTCTTGGCTTTATTACACATTCACTATTAAACAAAACAAAAATCAAGCGAAGTTGTAGTTTCTAAGGCATCCTAATTTACCCTCCCTACACTTAATCCGAACATTGTCCCCAATGTTCTTGACAAAAGATGTAAAAGTAAAAATAAATGAGAATGGAAGAAACTAATACTCCCCTGATTCGCTCGGTATGGATGATGTGATAATATGGTTAAATCTCCCTCCAAGAGAATGAACATGATAAGCTTCACTCCAGAAATATAATCATCCTCTTGATGTGTTGCACGTACATCTTCTTATCCAATAATACCTGTAACCAACAAACACAAAATCAAAGCATCAAACCGAACAAAGAAAAACCACAACTAGATGTATTTCCAGACTTAGAAATAAAAACAAAACAAAGCAATAAAAGGATAGGATACTTGCGGGATGACTTACAAATAGGGACTCATAAAACATGTCCACAAGTATTGACACATAAACAAGATAGTATATATGCTAATCATGAATTGTGAATTTTCCATGTTTGAATTTTGTTCTTTTTAACAAAATATAAACTTCCCTACACTTATCTTTTTGTAAAATACCTTTATATGCAATTAAGACGAAGTTAAGAACAAAATAAAGCATTTTCACAAATTATTCGAAACATGAAAATTTAACAATTATGATTAAGCATATATGACACAAACAAACAAATAAAATAAAAACATCAAACAATTAAAAACATGGGTTGCCTCCCAAGAAGCGCTTGTTTTTGTTCGAGTCACGAGCCTGACTCTACCCTTATTTAACAGAAATAGGGGAGGTTTTCCCTACACTTAGGATTAAGTGCGGGTGAAAGTAGCGATACACACCCTTAGGGTGGAAATATGCCACGTGAGGTGAAGGGGGTGAGTGAATGGCCTCCTTCATCCTAAAACTACCCGGATAATATTGGTTGATGGGTGGGTCGGTTCCTCTTTTGTCTCCTAGATGTAAATCTAAGGATGAAAAGTTGTGTAAAGATTGAGGTTCCGGTTCATTGACACTAGGAAATTCCCTAAAACTAAGAGTAAGGTTATCATTACAAGTATTCAAACCTATATCCTCTAGTGGTGCTTGGTCCAAGGGTTCTACATCCATTGGGATTCCTAAAGTCTCTTCTACTTCCTCCGGGTAAGTCACGGGCGGTGTGTGTGCCTCAAATGATGGTAGGACTTGTGGGGTATTTAGCGGGCTTATGTTACTTACCTCATCATTCCTTGTGTCAAGATCACCTATGTGTTCATCCTGTATTATGGTAGTGCCTAACCATGACATGCAACTAGGTGGCTCAACTCTACCCTCATCCCCAAACAAACATGTTTCATGATCCTTGAAATTTGTGGTCAATTGACTTGTACTAACGTTTGTTGGGTTGTCTACTCTATAATAATATTGGGCACAATCTTCTATGGTATCCCATGCTTCTTCAGCATTTAATTCCCTAAAGTCCCCATTGGCAAAATCCTCAATGCACATTTGGTCATATCGGTCGACACGATCGTAAAAGATTTGGGTTAGGGATGCTAAATCGAAGCTATGATGAGGGACTATTCGGAGTAAGTTTTTAAAACGAATCCATGCATCATATATGGGTTCATCTCGATATTGGTTGAACATCAAGATGTCATTAGGGGCAAATGGATTTCGTGGTCGGTAGTATGGTGGGTTCGCGTACTCCATATTGGTGAACGGAAGAGTCAATGGAAAGGTTTTACGAACAAAGACACAAAGAAAAGATAGACTACTAGAAAGCTAATAAAAAGAAAATAAAAATCTCACTAGATAGGAATCTAATGAGTAGACCTAATAAAAATAAATTTCAACCTAAGCAATAACTACTCCCCGGGCTGCGGCGCCAAAAACTTGATGCGTGGGATTGCGCCCTCGCAGTAGGTTTTACCTCTCAAGGGATCTCAAGAGGCTTGCAATCCCCACCAGGCAGTGTACCTGACCGTTGTAGTATAGTAAAGTGGCAAGTACCGGGGGATTGATCGTTCAACTCAAAGAATAGTGTTCGTTAGGATTGAAATTATTCTAACTAGGTCTAGAGGTGATGGATGATTCTTTTTGTATTTTTATATTTTATGGAAAGCAAGTAAAAATCTCGTGTTTTGGAAGAAGGGGCGGAATTAGTTGCTAATCAACTAACCCAAAAGCTACTAACTAAACTAATATGCAAGAAAAGTAAACTAGGGTTCTACAAGGGAAGTGAAGCATGTCTACCTATGATATGTTACTCCTTGCTAGCTATCCAATTCTACCTATTGAATTGTCATACCTTGTTTTAATTGACGGGTTGTATTCCTTAATACCAATCGTGGGGGTTTGTACGATCTTCCCTAACTCTATAAGCTCCTACTTCACTCCTATGTCGAGCCGACTAAGAAGCTCCTAACATAGGATCACTAGAATTCGCTTATGCATTAAATACAACCAATTAACCTTAGTACACCTTGGTTCATGCTTCTTAAGACGTTCAAGCACGTTACCATATAGGAGGTTGACCAGTTTTCTTAAGCCTAACATCGATATCACCCAATCAAAACAAGAAACAATTGGAAGCAAGAATTATAAACTAAACCAACTAGATCTATTGAAGTTGTCACGCCCTAATTGATGGAGATGGAAACACACATCAACAAGAAATCAATAAGATCTAATTAGTTATACATAAGTTTCACACAATCATAGGTAAACACTAGGTGATTTAGTAAAACATAATCAATGAAGAACAAGCAACAATAATAATGGAAGACATAATTAAGATAGAATCAACACACCATTACAAGATGTTTATGGAGTGATTAAGACCTTCTAAGTTGCTGGAAAAACACCTACCTAAACCCTAGAATCGGACTTAGGGTTTAGGGCTTACAAATAATGAAGTTATAAGGTTGTATTTATAAGCACTTTTCTGCCCGGCCCGTCTTGACGGCGTCAGACTAACCTTGACGGCGTCAAGACCAACTTTTCTTCATCAAATTGTAGATCTTTTCGTCCCGATCCCGTGGCCTTTTGAATCACCTAAATCCGAGTTCGTATGAGGATTTTATGGCCAAAATAGTAACAGCTACCGCGCGCGCAAGTTGTGACTAGTTAACACGTGATGGCCTACCTCCATTAACACGTGACGCCGTCACTCTTTAATCCTGATGGCCATCTCTCTTTGTCTTAACACGTGACGGCCTTGATCACCTTAAAGGGTGACGCCGTCAGACTTCCTATGTAAAACTTTCTGGCGCGTCACGTGTATAATTCCACCACTTTCATCTTCAAGTGACGGCGTCAGCATCCAAAGCCTGACGCCGTCAGGTGTAAAATCCTGACTTTCCTTGGTCTTTTTGTTTTCTTCATTCTTGAGCATAAAAACGTCCAAAAAGCTCCAAAATGCTTCATATTCCAGAAATCACGTCCCAAGTACCTAAAATGAGAAAAGAAACGATTTAGGGCAATATTTGATCATATAATCGCGGATTAGGGCTTAAATGACCCCCTAAAAGCGGTACACTTTTCGCTTCATCACTATTAAATAAGCTCAAAACTCCAATCCCAGATAATGAACCTCTAGATTACTATATAACCTACTTATAAAACAAAAGTGAGGGCCTCAGCTTAATTAAATAAGCCAGAAAATAGCCTAGATCAGCAGCTTATGGGGCTGCTGCACATGCAGAATCTGATGTAACAGAACTGAACAAACTAAAACTTTGAAATACTAATTGAAATGGCACTAATTCTTAGGATCTAATTTATACTACTGAAATACACTTATCTATGCTAAAAACAAGGACCAAATACCCCTCAGCTTAATGAAAGCTTATCAAGGCAGTTGAGCTTCTAAACTTGTACATAACAACCACAAATCCTCAAATCAATTCAAATGACTAAAAATCTAATGAATACTGCTTTTAATACTCCTAATAAGCTCAAGTAAAACTGATTAGAAGGTAAATGAACAGTGCTCTAACTGATATGCCTCAAACAGTAATCTATCCAAACACCCCTTTAAAATCTCTAAGTGCTAATTTCAACTAGATACTGCAATTATAAGCTAAACTACTGATAGTACTACTGCATAACTAACTTAATCAAACTTTAATAAGCAATATCTACTTCTATATAAGCACAAATAAGCAGTTTATCAAAATAAGCTAATTTTATAAGCCAAATCAAACTTACAAGCATAAAATGGATGAGAACAGGTCTGAACCAAACAAATAACACCAGGGCTTTTCAATAAGCCCAAAAACACCCAATAAGCTCCTCAGAATCAGCTTATCACATCAGCTTATCACCTCAGCTTATTTTTCCCTTACAGTTGACTTTTGTTGACTATTTTGAATGAAGATGAGAATTAAGTGAAAACAATTAGTAAACCAAAATCAATACTCAATGTTAAGATCTATAAAGCAGAAATATTCAGATTTAACTCTAAAATCAGAACAATAAGCAACTAAATAACAACTTTGACAAAAATATGACTTTTATTAAAACTTTGAAGAAAGAGTACAATGATTCTGAAACTTAATATGAAAATACAAAAAGCAGTAACACTAAATTAAGCTACATTACCCTACTGACGTACTCCTAAACCTAATTACCTAACACCCTTCATTTGTGAATGAGAAGCTTCTTTTATAGCCAACCCGAAACCTCCATGTCATCAATCCGTGTGAAATTTGTGCTAGTTTGAAACGATTTCGTCCTTTGGATCACCCCTTGATCATCACTCAATCAATCACGACCCTTGGATCAAATTTTGTGAGGTGTTCGGTCTAATAGCATGCTGCCACGTAGCATTCTTGTGCTTCTTTGAGCTCTGACACCTCTGACATGCTTCTAGAAATATGTAATTGGACCGTACTACCCTTAATTGTGGTAATTAGGCCGGAACAGTAACCAGGGTTCATAGTTATCTGGGTAAAAGTATTTTGGGGCGCGGGGTGTGTTTTTTTATCTTTGTTTGACCGAAGTTTTGTTATAAGTTTGACCGGGGTTGGGTTGTGGGTCGGGTTAAGCAATTGGACTGGGCTGGGTCTTTTAATTTAAGTGGGTATGTGGGCTAGGTGATGTGGTGGGTTGGGTTGAAGTGTAAAATGGGTTATGGAAAGTTTATAGGATCCGGTTATAGAGTTTTTGAAAGTTTAAAGTTTTTGGTTCAAGGGACCAATTGTGTAATTTCTGATTTCTCAAGGGACTGAACTTGCTTATTTTTCAAAGTGAATCCAAGGGCTGAACTTGACTTTTGATGATTCTTTGAGGACGTAAAACTTTCCGGCATCGGCTGTAAATATCTTTTCCATATCTCGTGCTCGTTTTCCCGGTTTTTGCTTGATTTTGTCCCTTTTTCTCGATATCCGTTCCTGCATATAAACAAACACAAAAACACAAATATCTTTGGCATTTTGGTTAGTTTTTGGTCGTTTTGGTCTTAATTTGGTAAATAAAAGGTATGTGTTTTAGCACATACCAAAATCCCCCAGACTAAGTTATTGCAATGTCCTCATGCAATGTTATAAAAACACGTTTTTGAAACCGAAAATTTCCAATATCTTTTTACTAACTTTGAGAAGTAGCAAAATTTTCAAAAGAGCTTAAGAAATCTTAAGTTCTAAAAACTCCCCGATTTTCCTTTTATTCTATTTTTGTAATTTTCTTATTATTCATGTGACGGCTTTGTTGACAATCATTATCTATCGATAATTTTTAGGGTCTTCGAGCAGGAAACACGACTCATAAAGAAGTGACCATACAGATAAAATTCGTCGTCCTCGATTTTTCACAAGTCCCAAAACTAAGCTTAAAAACGAAATCGTTGTTATTTACAAGTTAGATTGCTATCACTACCTATGGAAGCTAATTGTGTATTACCTCTTGTTCCCAAATTCCTATTTTCCTCTATTTATTTTATTTTTGGTGAGAAATGAATTTCTTCAAATTCTCGTTTCGATAATTTTAAGTCCGATAAAGATACCTAGTTTAGACGCTAAGTAGTTTTCAAACCTTCCCTCAAAAACCGTTGCATACAAAAATGAGGTCCACATCAAGGTCTCTGATTTAACACGATTTTGAGGATATCCCTTTTATATACGACCGAAACAACTCATCTACGAGTCCAGAGACAGAAGCTTTTATTAGGATATCCCCGGAGTCGAAGTTTGACATTATAACACTTTATCTACATATTCAAGCACATTAACGTATTTAATCCTTGGCCCTTTATAACAATCACAACATCGGTTGCGAGCCGGCAAGATGTGATAGTCTATTATGACCTTGGAATTTTTCCTCTGCCTTTATTAGAAGTCTACAACATCGGCTGCAAACCGGCAAGATGTAGAAAACTTTTTATGGCTTTGGATTATTATTATACATTATCATATTCATTAATTATTTGTGTTGCCAAACCCCAAGTCCTACGGCTTTTATAACAATCCCAACATCGGTTGCGAGCCGGCAAGATGGAATAGTCTATTACACCGTAACACTGACAGTACTTTGATGTGTACCCAACTTTCATAAGCAAGAATTCTCTAAGGAAGAAATAAAAACTAATTATCGCTAAAACCAAAATACCTTTAATTATTCCTAGATTACTATTATTGGGTGAAACAAGCTTATGGGAACAAAAAGCCACAATTAACTTCGATGAGCTCTAAAGAGATCCAACTACACCACGTTTAGCAATCTAACTTATAAACAACTCTATTATTTCTCGTTCTTCGCAAATTTAAAATCTTAAATAATAAGATCCGCGAATCCTTAGCCAAATAATCAAGCCATGCATATATAAAGTCAATTATGGGAACTTGCAAACTCTTAAAAAGAATTCGCGTTTTATAGCTCCTTGTATAAAAGACTAGCACGAGCTTATAGATTATAAATGGTTAAGGGGACAAGCTAGGGCTCAACACGCCCGGTCAAGTCAGAATTTTATTCCTACTCTCACCAGCGGAAAGTCAAACAAAATGTCAAAATTTATTATATTTTTGCAAAAAATTTTCAATTTTTCTCATTTTTTGGATTTTTTTTTTCATTTTTGAGGAAAAACGGGGTTGCGTGAGTAAACGGCAAAAAATGCAAGGCAAAAATCAGATCGAAAGATTATCCCCCCAGACTAAAACGAGACATTGTCCTCAATGTCTTAAAGGTAAGGGTTCTCCTACATAAATCTAAGGCCGTTTATTAATTATGCCAAAGATAAACGTAAAACGATAAGATTAAGGATATCGGATAAGTAACGAATGATGAAACTCGAGTGGAGAGAAGCAAACCACGAGCACGAGAGTCTTCATCAATCGGGGAAATCCTGGAAACAACACAGAAAACCACGAAACACAAGATATGGAAGAGGAAGACCTCTTCATGTTTTATTATAAAAGAGATAAGAAGATAGATGGATAAGCATGGGGTGCCTCCCACGAAGCGCTTGTTTAGTAATGAGTCGGAAAGCATAGACTCGCCCCGAATTTAATTGTTCTTGGGGAAGCAAATGGAGAATCAACACTGCAACGGACACCCGGCATGAAAAACGGAGATGCCAGGGTCAAAGACGGTATCCTCACTCCTGGTGGAGTGTAAAAATGGAGAAATGATGGGATAAGTGAAGAATGGGTGAAACACACGGATGACAAAAACAAAGTCAAATTCTGAATCACGGGTGAGTTGGGTGGGAAAAATATCAAGCACCGGAACATCATGTTCAGAAATCTCTTTCACCACTCCAAAAATATCCTCATCTGTATCGGATTCAAAATCTACGTCAGGTGGTTTCGCTGGTGGACGAGAAGATGGTAAATCAAAGAGAAATGAGTCAGCTTCGGAAAGTAAATCATCGTCATGAATTTCTTCAATAAGAACATTTCTTCGAAGGTCATTCTCGTCATTCTCAATACCCGGTGGTATCGAGTCATCCGTAGCAAGAAATAGATCGGCCTCCTCTAAAAGAGAGTCACGTGACGGATTATTGGAAATATTGCTCAAAATAAGCTCGGAATCGATCTCAAAGTCAAAACGCTCATAATCCGGAAGAGAAATATCAGCATGAATAGTGGGACTGCCACTACTCTTCTCTTCAAATCGAAAAATTTCAAGCTTGGGTAAGAAATCACTATCCATATCGGGGATAGGAAATGAAGAGGTGATCACGGCATCAGTAGACGGAGTCGGATTATTTAAAGCTTCGATCTTTGAAATAAGAAGATTGATTTTGGACAATTTGTCACGAAGTAAATCATCTTTGATCTCATCATCATCTAGGTCAAAATCCTTTATCTCCTCTAAGCTAATGAACTCATAATCGGAACGCGATTCCTCAACATCATCGATATCTCCAAAAGAGTCTTCAATACTCGGAGTATACTCATTGTGAGAATCGGGATAAATTTCAACTTCATCTTTCTCAACGCGATTATCATCAAACGGCATAGCATCCGTATCAACAATTTCACAATTATCGTTAGAAATTTCCCCGGACTCACTTGGGATTGGGACGAGGTTCTCAACATTGTTTGATTCCGTTGCCGGAATAGTGTTTAGATGCTCGTCCCCCATTTTTAGAGAGTCCTTGGTTTCTTTGGTAGGAAAGATGGGTGCAATTTGAGGGTAGTGTAACGGAACAAGTCTCTCCTCGTCATCATCGGAATCATCGTCACAGTAAAGTAGGGCCTTTCGAAATTTAGCCTCTTTTTCTTCTGCAAGTAATTCTTCCATAGACTTCCCATGAGGATCGGGAGTACAAGTATTAAGATTAGCCAAAAATTGATTAAACGCTTGCTCTTGATTTCGAACCGCTTCGACAACATTTCCAAAAAGTTTTTCAATTTCGCGCATTCCATCTTGAATTTGATAATTGATGGGATTTTGTGGGGGTTGGTCAAAACCATGAGAATTGAAACACAAATTTGGCTCATAATGAAAATTTTCAAACAATCCCCTACAATTTTCAAAATTTGATGTAGTTTGGAACGATGTATTATTGAAATACGGTTCTTGCTCATAATAATTTTGAGGAGGGTGATTGAAATTGTTTTGAGGATAATCAGAAATGTTCGGAGTAAAATCATAATTGTATGAATTTTCAACTTCTGAAGCACAAAACGAACAAAATCCATTGATCAAATTTCTACCACACCTCTCGCAAGTACACCGTTGACAATAAGACGATGTCGGATCAAACGAATCTCCACACCCATCGCAATAACGTTGATCGAACGAAGATACATCGGGCTGTGGTGGGTAGTTGTAAGAATTTGAAGAGTCGTTGAATGAATTCGGATTTGGATCATAATCAACTGAATTCCTCGAACCACAAAACAAACAACTTCCGTTTCGAATATCATTTCCACATCGTTCGCACGTACACCACCGACACGGTAATCCAAAAAGCGGTTCTCCACAACCGACGCAAGGAATAAATGATTCCATCAGAATTAAACATATAGAGGATTAAGAAGATAAGAATTAAACGGATAAGAGGATGAAGAAGAATATTTTTGGATTTTTAAAGTTAGAAACATGGAAAATCACAAAAGAAAAATGGAAAATAATTTTGAAGAGAAAATCTTTTTGGGTTTTTATTTTTAAAAGGAATTATTTATTTTTGGTACCGATCCCTCAATCGATATCCGTTTCTCTTATGACTACTCGCAGAGTGGCGGAGAAGCAAAGGTCCACTCGAAGGTGATTAAAAACCCGCCTCTTTCGGTCTGCAATTTAATGTCAAGACAATCCTTAAACCACTTGATTAGGTTGTAATCAAAAGATAATCCGAATATAAAAAGATTTCACGATTCTTTTGTTGTTTATTCGGAATAGTTTACAACACTTTTCAGAAAAAGTGAGGATGTATATTTTTGGTGAAAACACTTTGGGAAAAGTGTTTTTTTTTATTATTTTCTTTTTGTATTTTTATTTTTTAAAATAAAAACGAGAAACTTCCGAGGAAGGGTCTTCAAAACACGATTCAACGAACGAAATTCAAACTCTTCTCAAGCCTTCCCCAGCAGCGGCGCCATTTTTTTGATTTGATAATTTTGTTTCCGAAGGAAAACGCAACGGATGTATTTTCCCCGGGTCGTGTTCCCAACGAAGGATGAATTCGAGCTTTTGTTTCGGTTTCGAATATGTGTGGTGAATGTGAGTAAAAAAAGTGATCATTGGTGATTTTTATACTACGAATAAAGAAATAACAAACGGGAACAACTAATTATGCTAAGGGTACAATTATGCTAAGCACGTAATCTAAAAAAAAACAAGAAACTAATTTAAAAACGTAAATAAAAGTGATTTTCTAAATTCTAAGCCCTAAAATTATGAAAATAATTTTCCTATATTCTAAATGATAAAATAAAATTTTGGAAAAAAGAAAAATATTTTTTTGACTTCTTATTTATTTTTTATGAATTAAAAACTAATTTAAACTATTTAAATGATTTAAAAATATTAAAACAACTTGGAAAAATCTGAAATTTTTTGAGTAATTCTAAAATTAAGTTCTTAATCTAGGAAAAATAAATTCAGAAGTAAACTAAACCCTAATAAGCAGAATGATGGAAATAAGCAGTTGGAAATAAGTCAAAAATAAGCAAAACAATCTCAAAATTTATCAAATGATCACATACTGACAAACATACTAAATGAAACTGAGAACAACTGAAAAAGTAGAAATAAGCTCAAGTAACAAGCAGAAAAGCAGAAGAACAGAAGCAATTAAAGGAAAATCCAAAGACCAAACAGGCAGATTGCAGCTTAATTATAAGCTAGGACAGAGCTTAATTGGGAAATCCAGAAGCAGAGTCAAAAAGTTCATAGATCAAACTACTAGAACACCAATTATGCCCAAAATGTTTCAACAATTGCTAATCTAAATGAGGCTCAGAACAGTAAGGGTTTCAAGCTTAAAAAGTGTAGGCCAATAGCAGTCCTATGAGGGCTGCTAGCAGACTAAAATTAAGCTATTAAATAAGTTCAAAACTCCAATCCCAGATAATGAACCTCTAGATTACTATATAACCTACTTATAAAACAAAAGTGAGGACCTCAGCTTAATTAAATAAGCCAGAAAATAGCCTAGATCAGCAGCTTATGGGGCTGCTGCACATGCAGAATCTGATGTAACAGAACTGAACAAACTAAAACTTTGAAATACTAATTGAAATGGCACTAATTCTTAGGATCTAATTTATACTACTGAAATACACTTATCTATGCTAAAAACAAGGACCAAATACCCCTCAGCTTAATGAAAGCTTATCAAGGCAGTTGAGCTTCTAAACTTGTACATAACAACCACAAATCCTCAAATCAATTCAAATGACTAAAAATCTAATGAATACTGCTTTTAATACTCCTAATAAGCTCAAGTAAAACTGATTAGAAGGTAAATGAACAGTGCTCTAACTGATATGCCTCAAACAGTAATCTATCCAAACACCCCTTTAAAATCTCTAAGTGCTAATTTCAACTAGATACTGCAATTATAAGCTAAACTACTGATAGTACTACTGCATAACTAACTTAATCAAACTTTAATAAGCAATATCTACTTCTATATAAGCACAAATAAGCAGTTTATCAAAATAAGCTAATTTTATAAGCCAAATCAAACTTACAAGCATAAAATGGATGAGAACAGGTCTGAACCAAACAAATAACACCAGGGCTTTTCAATAAGCCCAAAAACACCCAATAAGCTCCTCAGAATCAGCTTATCACATCAGCTTATCACCTCAGCTTATTTTTCCCTTACAGTTGACTTTTGTTGACTATTTTGAATGAAGATGAGAATTAAGTGAAAACAATTAGTAAACCAAAATCAATACTCAATGTTAAGATCTATAAAGCAGAAATATTCAGATTTAACTCTAAAATCAGAACAATAAGCAACTAAATAACAACTTTGACTAAAATATGACTTTTATTAAAACTTTGAAGAAAGAGTACAATGATTCTGAAACTTAATATGAAAATACAAAAAGCAGTAACACTAAATTAAGCTACATTACCCTACTGACCTACTCCTAAACCTAATTACCTAACACCCTTCATCTGTGAATGAGAAGCTTCTTTTATAGCCAACCCGAAACCTCCATGTCATCAATCCGTGTGAAATTTGTGCTAGTTTGAAACGATTTCGTCCTTTGGATCACCCCTTGATCATCACTCAATCAATCACGACCCTTGGATCAAATTTTGTGAGGTGTTCGGTCCAATAGCATGCTGCCACGTAGCATTCTTGTGCTTCTTTGAGCTCTGACACCTCTGACATGCTTCTAGAAATATGTAATTGGACCGTACTACCCTTAATTGTGGTAATTAGGCCGGAACAGTAACCAGGGTTCATAGTTATCTGGGTAAAAGTATTTTGGGGCGCGGGGTGTGTTTTTTTATCTTTGTTTGACTGAAGTTTTGTTATAAGTTTGACCGGGGTTGGGTTGTGGGTCGGGTTAAGCAATTGGACTGGGCTGGGTCTTTTAATTTAAGTGGGTGTGTGGGCTAGGTGATGTGGTGGGTTGGGTTGAAGTGTAAAATGGGTTATGGAAAGTTTATAGGATCCGGTTATAGAGGTTTTGAAAGTTTAAAGTTTTTGGTTCAAGGGACCAATTGTGTAATTTCTGATTTCTCAAGGGACTGAACTTGCTTATTTTTCAAAGTGAATCCAAGGGCTGAACTTGACTTTTGATGATTCTTTGATGACGTAAAACTTCCCGGCATCGGCTGTAAATATCTTTTCCATATCTCGTGCTCGTTTTCCCGGTTTTTGCTTGATTTTGTCCCTTTTTCTCGATATCCGTTCCTGCATATAAACAAACACAAAAACACAAATATCTTTGGCATTTTAGTTAGTTTTTGGTCGTTTTGGTCTTAATTTGGTAAACTAAAGGTATGTGAATAAGCACATACCAATGGGATACCTAAAAAGGGGTTACCATAAATCCTGGCGGAAAGGCTGTACGGCACCCAAAAAGGGGTGACCGAGTAATCATTTATTATACTTTGAACATAAGCCGAAAGTGACCCCTCCGAGAGGTTCGCGCCCTCCGGAGATTTGTGTGGTCAATGTTCAGAGAATGGCGTGTGTCGCCCAAAAACGCATAAACTTGTACCTCCGGAACTATGAAAATAGCAGTGTTGCAAAAAAAGGTCTACAAGGCCGATTAATCGCCGATTAGGTGCTACAAGGCCACCGACCTTGCCGATTTATGTAACTGGGTCAAACAAATAGGTCAACCGTGGTCAACGGCGGTCAATGGTGGTCAAACTTTCCGAAAACCTATAAATCTTGCCGGAAGTACCCAAAACTCCCTGTAAACTTGTTTTGATCGCTTATAGTAACTGTTTAAGTCTATTACAAATTGTTTTTTTAGAAAATACCTTGCCGGAAATACCTAAAACTCACCGGAAATACACAAAACTTGCCGGAAATAACTAAAATTTGTCAGTAATGCCAATCCGATTAATCACCGATTAATCCCGCCTAGACCGATTACAAGCTACAAGGTGGTCGACCGCCTTACTACCGATTCGCGATTTTTGCAACCTTGGAAAATAGTGAAGGTAATAAAAAACAAGTATTATACGTTCGTAATCAAAATCTAGCTCCAACGTAAGCTTGTACCTCCGAAGCTATGAAAATAGTGAAGGTAATAAAAAACAAGTGGTACGTTCATAACCCGAGTGTAGGCCGAACGTCAACTTGTACCTCCGGAGCTGCGCAAGCAGCGATGGTAATAACAAACAAGTGTTCGGTATACGTTTGGGGTCGAAGTTTTACTTATGCAGGAAACAAAGGGATGATGGGAAAAATATGTCTCGCTTCGGATTCAACAATGTTTAAGTATAGTATCATTAACCGTAGGTCAATAATACTATACTGGGGGGACATGTTAATGTATATGTCTGAAAGACACGCACAGGGAGGCAAACGCAACACTAATCCGAACGACTCAGGCCGAAAGGCCATAAGGTACTCTTTAAAGTATTACGTCACTATTTTACTAACAATGCAATACTGGTGTTACATGTTGACATATGTATCAGAAAACACAAGCCGAAGGCCGTAAAGATATTCTTTAAGTATTACATCATCGGTCTTCAACCGATAATGCAATACTGGGGGGACATGTTGGTGTATGTGTCCGAATGATGTTTGCCGAAAGGCACAAAGGTATTATTTAAGTATTGCAGGTGTATGTGTCCGAATGATGTTTGCCGGAAGGGACAAAGATATTCTTTAAAGTATTACATCATCGGTCTTCAACCGATAATGCAATACTGGGGGGACATGTTGGTGTATGTGTCCGAATGATGTTTTCCGAAAGGCACAAAGGTATTATTTAAGTATTGCAGGTATATGCGTCCGAGCGACGTACGCCGGAAGGGACAAAGATATTCTTTAAAGTATTACATCATCGATCTTCAACCGATAATGCAATACTGGGGGGATTATTATCATGTTGACGTATGTGTCCGGACGGCCTATCTTGACCGGCCGTCCGGACGACAGGTAGCCATTCGGAAATACCGAAGGACACAACTCATCCGACTAGTATAACTGTAAGTAATAGGACAGGTGGCGTTTACCCTTTGGACAGATGGCAGCGCCAGACTGCGCCGCCTAACCCGGATATTAAGGGATTGTGTCTGCCACCTAATCCGAGTATTAAGGGATTGTGTCCCCACCTTTTCTCTCTTTATAAATACTACTCCTTTATCTCATTATTATCATGATATATCATTCTCTCTCATGATCTAATCTAAAAACCACATATATTCTCTCTCTACATGTTATCTCACATATATTTATATATCAGTACATACACATCCGGATCATAACCGGATCATTCATACTAAATCCTCTATACCGGAGGTTCTGACTTGACCGTCGGAGGGTGGTCCCCAGGGCTTCGGCCTCGGGACTCCTTCTAACGGGTTCTTTATGTTTGCAGCATGCCTCGAAGCTCAGGACAAGGACGAATGGCCCAAAGGAGTCGTCCGGCCTTGCCTAGCGGAAGGGCTTCATTTGTTTGTCTGAAGTGGTTACAGAAAATTATTTCAACAATCATCATATTAGTTGTTTGTCTCTAGTAGCAATACACATATTACCTGCACATATAAACTTAAACAAACACCTCCTTAACTAAGAAGTGTACTATTAGCATTTTACGTTTTATCGTCACAACTACTTTATAATTACAGTAAAGCTATATGATCAAACATTACAAAAGAATTTAAATAGTGTCTACATATATGCGTAAGTAGAAGATTAAAGTTAATTAATTCTATGTAATCAGACTTTTTTTATAAAAACACAAAAAGTAAATACTTACTACATCATAAGCTTCGTTAATTTGATGAAAGCGAACTCCACAATTACTTCCTCTACACACATCCGGATTAATGCCAACTGTCTAAATGCCTTTTTTAGAGCACCACGATTAACACTCAACGTTTTGGTTGGTAGCACCATTTTATTACCACTCCTTTGTTATACCCACTTTTACTTCAAAAAAAAACATATCTCACATACACAACATCCATCTCAAAATCTCCGGCTGAACTTAAAATGTCACGTTCAAAAATTGCTAATGCTAAGTTTTAGCGTGCTGATGCTAAGCTCTAGCGAGCTAACCTCAAAATGTTAAAAAAAATATTTCTCGATGCATCTCCTTCTTCCTTAAAGGTTTATCTTCTTCAAAATTTCCTAGATCTAGTTTTCTATTTCTTTATATCCCTACAAATTATGTATTCATTGCTACCATGTAAGTCTGTTGTTTGATATCCGACCAACATTTCATTAAAACACATTACAGTTTATTATCTAGTACCAACAACACTCACTATGCACATCGGTTCATTTTCAGTACATGAACAAAGAAACAATCTCAACAACTGTCCACTTTATGATGTTTTGTTTCACAAATCTTTTATAACGTGTTAGAGCTCGAAAATCCATTGCAACAACCTCGACCTCACGAGGATAGGATAGTAGGGTCTTGTAATGGTTTATTATGCATTGTCTGAGGAGGGGAAAAAATGTTGTGTTTATTTACAACCCGACTACTAACAGATCGAATTTGTTGACATGGTCTCAACTAATTAGTTTGTCCCCGGTTTATTGTGGTCTTTAGAGCAGGAGGAGCAATATCAATCAATTTGAGAGGGAGTTGCGGCATGATTTCACCAGGAGGCGGAAGAGGCGAAACCGAGAGCGAGGGAACATGAATTGTGGGCGTGATTTCATCAGCAGCGGGAGGAACCTCCGAAAGCTCTGCTTCAATATTTTTCGATATGTGCACAAACTGAGGAAGACGAGTAATATAATTATAGGGATAAAAATTAGCCCCATTAGCATTTCTCATAGCGTCTTCGATATGTTCCTCCCAACTTTTATCACCTTGACTTACTTCTATCACATCGGGTGAAGGAAGCTTCTGGGTAGCAGTTTTAGGTTTTCCTCCTTTTTCCGGGGTGACCAACGATTTAAGCTTCTGGGTTGCGGTTTTCACTTTTTTCTTAACCTCCTTTAGATGAGGCTCAGACTTTTTAGCAACTTCTTTAAGAAGCTTCAAAGCAAACCTACGGAGTGCCATTTTTTTTATTTGATTTGATGGACGCTTGAAACTAATGGTAATTTTTAGGGTTCAGGTTTGCGGCCACAACATGAAGAAGATATAAATGTAGCTTATATAGTTAGGGTTTCTTTTCCTTTTGGGCCACTCCTTTCTACGGCCCACTTCTCGTCTTACCCACTTAATATCGGTCTTGCTCTATTTGTACCCAAAAGATAAATTATATTATGTACCCAAAAGATAAACATAGCATATTATGTACCCAAAAGATAAAGTATTATGTCACACCCTCAAATACCTGATTTGCAGCGGAATGGAATACCTGGGGCGTGACTGCCATAGCATCACAGTTGCAGTTATATTGAACGACCTAAAGTGTCATTTTAAAATACATCGTTTGATTTCATAAAACATTTAGAGTTTACAAAAAAACTAGGTCCCGAAAGATGGTTCATGTTTGCGGAAATATGTTGGTTACAATCAAACGATAGTTTAAAGTGCATATAAATCCAAGTGAGACGCGTCGTCATCGCGACTCTATGAAATGTCCAAAAGCAGACCATGATGCTCATGCCTTAATTACCTGAAAATACATTGCTAAAAATGGTCAACAATAATGTTGGCGAGTTCATAGGTTTATGTAAATGAAATGTTTGTACGGAAACCACAAGTATAATGTGTATGACAAAACAATGCCACATAAAAATAATACATTAGCCCTTAAGCACATGACCCCGAAGCTAGACTGAAATGAAATGCCCCATCTGAGTGTTTGCCAATCACTCTAATATGATTCAAATGAAATGCGTCCGTTTGACCAGTTGGAGCGACCAACCCGGACGGAGGAGTCACCCTCAATAGATCTATTCACTCACTCTCGCTTGCTCACAATTAACGGTTCATGATTCCAAATAGGGGACTTTAATCAGGCAATGATGTAACTTAAGCAATGTAACTGAATTTTGATACTTTGGTCCGTATGTAAAAATGATGTAATGTATTCTCCCCCGAGAATTTAGAAATTATGTATAAACAATGTAAAAGTCGGGGCTATGAAAACTCACCGAAAACGAAGTGCACAACCAAAAGAGATAATGATGAAGTAACCGCGAGGCGCCTACAAGCAACCTATACATGTATGTATGTATATATATATATATATATATATATATATATATATATATATATATATATATATATATATATATATATATATATATATATATATATATATATATATATATATATATATATATACGCGTGTCTTAGTTTTAAAGAAAATAATACATTTATCTCAATATGCTATGTAAGTTATAATTTCAATTGTGCTTGATTCTTAATGGTTAAATAATTTTTAAGGTTGGATTTGGCTTTTGAAATGATTTACAAATATGAAATATATTTCTTACCCAATTTCAAGTTTTAACTCTATTTGTGTCTTTAAGTCCAAAATGAGTCACAAGGGTCCAAATTAAGCCCAAGAGTTCAATTCTTAGTCAAAATGTTCAAATTATGACTAAAGGTCCAAATTATATTTGGTGGTTCAAGTTAAAACTTAAGGGTCCAAATTCATAAGTTATTAACCTTTTCATAACTTTTATCTCAAAGTCTGATGGGATTTTTATGACTAGCTCATGATCAAAAATTCATATCTCTCAAACCGTAAGTCGAAAAATCATGTTCTTTATATCCCTAGCTTCCTATAAGTCCCTACTTTACTGTAAAAATAAGCTTACTCAAGAATACCTAGGTATACACACTCTTTACAAATTTTCTTTGCAGGTCAGTTCTGTAGGTTATGCTGACTGAATTTTAGGTCTTGCCAAAAAGGTTATATCTTGAAATCTATAAACTCTATGAAGGTGAAATCAATTGGAGATGATAGATCTACTTCTCTACTAAAGTCCACATGTTTAGTTTTCAAAAAGTTATGCAATAAAACTCAACTTATGCTCAAAATCCAAACAGTGTACAGATCTGACCTAGTTTCACCATAAAATTCATATCTCAATCATCGGGTATCGTCACGGGAATCACCACTTATGGAAATGACCACAAGACCTAGATCTATAGCTACATATTTTTCTTTTAGTCCAGATCTTACTGAGGTAAAATGGGTGAGTCGTTTTCCAACTGATATCATCTTGGACAGATTCATCTTTTCAATATCATGATTTTCTAGGGTTTATAAGCTAGGTTTTGCTACATTTTGTGGTACTACCAATCATAAACCTCTTTAAATGGATCAAATGCTAATATGTCCAGGAAACAAAAATGGTTTTTAGAGAAAACATATGTGGTCTCTTATGGAAACTTTAAAATGAAACTAGTTTCAACAATCAAAAGTGTAATTACCAAATCTTGCATTATCTACTTCTTTCAAGCTTAGCCTCCTATCTAACTCCATGATCCCTATGAATATTTGATTAATCTCCAAAGGTACATACACAAGTTTCCCTAATCTACTCTAGTAATACCATAGATAAGTAAATTGAAGGAAAGAAAAGATTAGAAACAAACTTGTATGTTAGGATCTTCAAATCAACACTAATGTACTTAGTAAAATCAATCACCAAGGGTCTCCTTGGCCTTGTAATCACCACGAAAACAACAACAAGAGGAAGGAATGGCAGATTTTTGGTGTAAAGTAGCAATGGTGATAAGATCTATGTGTAAAAATGACCTATATATACCACCATAAGACATAGTGGATTACAAGTGTTTTGTTCATGCAACATAACCATGACACTTGTATCATGGCTATGTATATTCGGCCACCTAGCCAAATAGGTGTTAGTTGGTGAGTTTTGATGTATAATTTTGGTTATTAGGTGTATTGTGTAGTGTAGGTTGCTCCCGGTACTCAATCGTAAGGTTTTTAAGACGCATAATGCAATACTGGGTAACGTAAAAATGTAAAAGTTCAAAAATTATAAAAACTTGATATTATGACCAAATTTTGTAATTTAGATGAGTGGTGAGTATATCGAAGGGTTTAAATATAATTGAAAACCTAAAAACGAATGTTTAGAACGCGCAAGACGTAAAAGGTGCAAGGTTTACATAAAATTGGAAAAAAGTGAACAATGACTTTTAAAAATAGAATTGTAAGGAACCAATGATGCATAAAAAGTGTAGACTGGACATAGTCTAGCGTCGGTTGAATTAATTGTACGTTAAACACGAGTTATTACCAAAATTTGACGAAATCGTGAAATGGAACAGAGAATGGGAATTATAGAAATTTTTGAATAATAGGAGATTATAATAGAATATTAAACCACTATTAATATGAAAAGAGATAGAAATTCTAAGCACGGCTCATGAATAGTTAAAAACGCAAATGATCGCTAAACCGGTTACTATTTATGCATAGCTTGTACGAATAAATGCCACAAGGACGATATTTAAATTGATGGTGATGTTACGGATGATGTGTAGACTACTCTAGTATATATGAAGTGTTCTTACTGATGATGCATGAATACGCAGCTAAACCATACTGGTTACTCGCATTTGAATACCTGTAAACCTAGTTTACTTAATGATGAATGATAACCATGAATAGTGATTGGTAAATAGTAAATTGTCGAGGTTTGGAAAATGACCTGAAATTACGATTTGTCACAGTCTTCCTCCCTAAAAGGAATTCAGTCCCTGAATTTAGTTAATGTTGTTCTCTGGAGTGGATTTGGTGAAAAGATGTGGGTATGTGAGTCGCACCTGGTCTTCCCGCTCCCAAGTAAACTCGGGATCTCTTCGAGAATTCCTGCGAACTTACACGATAGGAATTCTTGCTCTGCTTCAATTGTTTGACCTTACGGTCCATGATTTCTGCTGGTTCCTCAATGAAATTGATCTTATTGTTGAGTTGAATTTCTTCTAATGAGATAAAATGAAATGTGTTACGAGTGATTCATGAGGAAGACTCTTCTAGAGATTTGAAATGTGAAATGAGTTATGTACTTTGCTTAGCTTTGACGGAAGCTTAAGTCTGTATGCCAGTCAGCCGATTCTAGATAGAATCTTAAATGGTCTAATATACCTTGGTTTCCATTTCCTGTGTTTCCAAAATTGTGTCATACCTTTCCAAGGTAAGGCTTTCAACATAGCCCGTTCTCCAACTCGAATACTAATGGTTTGTTGCTTAGGGATTACCTAATTCCAATGATTTGCGTCATGCACCGACCTAACTTTCCTATCGTTCTCTTGTCGCTTGTAACTGATTTTGGCTTGTACAATTTCCTTTGTTGTTTCATAATTGAGTTCTAGACCAGTGAATTGGACTTTCCGATTTCGGCCTGTCAATAGGTAATTGGTACTTCGACCACAGGGTGCCTTAAAGAGTGCAGTCCTTGTATACATGTGATGGCTATTGTTGAAGGTGAAATCTGTCAATGTCAATGGATTACTCCAAACAATTCAAAGTTGATTATATGGCGCTGAGGACGTCCTATAGAGTTTGGATAGCTTTTCTTAATAGTCCATTGGTCTGAAGATGGTAGAGCATGTGTATATCTAATTGTAAAGAAAATATCTTAAGGGGGTTGTCAGAAGTTTCAGGTGTATCGTCTATCCTTTATTAGGTGTATTTGGAATCTGCACAATGTTGTCTCGACTAATTCCAATGATAGGTTCGTCGGAAAAATGCTATCGGAAGGATGAAGGTATGGTAACAGTTTCTGATTCCTGATGTCTTGCGCTAACTAGTGTCACGATTTGTGTTTCTCTTCACCTAAGGTGCTTATTCCTCACTATTAAGATTTCTTACTGTTTAATAGTTTTCCTTAGATTTCCTTCGTCCAAAGTTTCCATGCTATTGTTTGTCAACCACAAGGTCCTAAATGTATGAAGTGTTGTAGCGTGGGGTTGATTTTCAAAACTTGACTTGATATGGAGAGCTTTGCTCGGGATCCTTCTCCGAATAAATGAATTTATACGTTTGGATAAACGAATTTTTACAATTTGAATAAATGAACCCACAAGTTTGAATAAATGAAATCTTTCTTTGAATAAATGAATTTTTGAGTTTGAATAGTTTTAGTGGTTATGAAAGGTTGGAGTGTGTTCAAATGCGACCCCAAAGTTTTATAGACGGGTTTTCGGTATGATGTGAATAGTACCATTTAGTAAAAATTGATGTTTATACCGTATGATGGTTTTATTAAAGGCTGACCATAAAGGATCCATTCCTCCGAATAGGTACTTCAGAAAATCTCTTCTTACAAAGTGGATGTATAATTGTATTTTAAAGAAAATTCGTTTGAATTGAAAGCATTAAGAGGATGAAATAGTCAGGTAGGCATGTCTGCATGGATGCTTAGATGTCTAACATTTTGTTTCTGGTGTTGAATGATGCCTATTGGTTAATATCAAGCAAGACCTATAGGTATGAGTAATTCAACTTACTTGGTCGCTTCTGACATGAATCATGTCTTAGATTTGTTGCATTTCTTGGTCTATTTAGTATTTCGGAAATGATAGAATTTGGTGGCTATGCCAAAGATAGTAATTTGGATTGCCTCGTGAGATCTTATGTTTTCCGTTGCGATACGAATCAACTTACTGTATACTTCTAGTCCCTGTTTGTAGTTCCGAAATCCTTTCGTTGTTTTCTTATGTCATGAGATATTCCTTGTAAATGAGAAGTCTTTCCTAGAGAGGTCAATGGTAAAATCCAACTTAACTGCTAAGTAAGTGACATGTGGTGTAGGTATCTAGCGACGGTTTGCCAATAGGGATGTTTATGAAAAATTGTGTTTGGTTACAAGGCCTTTGAATGAAAATTGTTATTATGAATTTTTGAAAAGATGATTATCCTCTTCATGGCATAATCCTTCCTGAATTATACATAGGTGATCAGGCTATGTATAATTAAGGACTAATGATGCGATGCTCGGTTTAGTCAAAGAAAATGTTATGTTTTTCAAAAGTTTTAGATGGTGTTCAACGTGTTGTTTGGTAAAATGGTAATCTGAATTTTGTTTTAACAAGAAATTTAGTTTGCGTGAGAGTAAATAGTTGGTAGAATGTTAGTAAATCAACTTATGAGATGATGGTAATATAACGTGGTTTAAAATCTTGGGAAATAATTTCCTGCGATGGTAGTAAAATAGCTTTGAGTAAAATGTATGTGAAATGGTTTTATGAAGTGGTAGTAAAATATCTTGTAATAAAATCTGTTGAATGGTTTATAGGACGTGTGTGGAAAGTCTTACGGAATGGTACTAGTCTATAGTCAAAGACGAAATTTGCCTAGCCCCTACAGGATAGCGGTATGTCGTTGCGAAATGATTAAAAATTGGGCAAATGGAATAGGAAATGAATTAAACTAAGGTTGTGCTCATTGTGGAGATGATAAAAGATAGGAATTACATTAGATGGAAAAGTACATAATACAACGAGATTACGAGAAAGTACTTAAGATAATCTACTTAGGGAAATACAACCCTAGCGGCTCCATCTATGGTTTATTATTAAGGCAGAAGTTCTTTGTGCTTAAACATGGTGGTCGTCCTCAACGCTGTTGATGTTCTGGTAACCTCCTCCTCCAATGATATAGGCTCTCCCACGAGCTTTTCCCTTTTGGTTCTCATTCCCTTGATTTCCTTGTTCTGGACATTCATTCCTGTAGTGTCCTATCTCTCCACAGCCAAAACATGTCACTGGAGGGTTTTGATTTTTGGCAATGATTGGAAATTTGCATTCTCTAGTTGAATGACCATTCTTCTTACAGTTAACACACGGATTAAGACAATGCCCAGGTCTATGATGATTTTGACACTTGTTGCATTTGGGTAGGGTACCTTGGTAACCTTTCTCTTTAGCTGGGCCTGCAGCATAGGCCTTAACAACTTCTTGTCTCTTAAATAGTTGTTGAGTAGCATTGTCATTCTGGTTGATGTCCCACTTCCTCTTGTTGTGGTTCCATTTCCGTTTGTTGTTATTATTGTTTCCTACGGCCTTGGTGTGAGTCAGGCGTTCCTTTGCCTCGGTCGCCATGTGGATAGCTTTAAGCATGTTATCGGGTTCTAATGAGGCGACCAACATACGAATTTCAGGGGAGAGTCCTCCGATATACCTCTCAAGTTTCTTGCCTTCCGGTTCATCCATTGCTGGGCCTAGTTGTGCTAATTCGTAAAACTGAGTAGTGTACTTGGCAACATCATCTCCTACCATGGTAAAGTTGAGGATTTCCTGTTTCATTGCTTGTAGTTCGCTTCTTGAACAATATTCTAAAGTCATCATCCTTCTTAGTTTCTCCCAAGAGATTGAGTAAGCAGCGTCGACCCCTACTATCTGAACATGTTTAGTCCACCATTCCTGGGCATGATCCCGAAAAGTGCAAGTGGCGAACTTGACCTTGTCTTCCTTGCGGCAGTCGCCACACCGAAATATCGTTTCTACTTCTTCGAACCATTTGTAAACTTCCTTTGCTCCTTCAGTTCCGCTAAAGGTGTGGGGGTTGCAATCCATAAATTCCTCATGGGTAAAATTTTTGGCGAAGGATGTGGCTTGTGTCATGTCTGGAGTGGCTTGCCTTAACCTAACTGCTTCAAAATCATAAGAGACCATGAGAATTTATAAGTGATAAAGATCATCATACTCACATATACGCAACCATGACACGTATAAGTGGGGTGAAATCGCGACAAGATAAAATCGTGAAATGTCATATTTGTAACCATAACACACGTGGATATCTAAAATGAAAATTTCGGTCTTACATGGACCGATATCATAGATAGCACAACCATACCCATATAGTAAGTCAATACTTGGTGATTTCATTGTACAACAATCAAAATACTACAAGTTTCTTTGAACCATACCACACATCCCGTGGCTAGGATAATAGTAAAAGCTAGTAAAGATATAAGTCTAGTTTAGAGGCTTTCTGTTGTCCCTCTGGGTAAATCTAGGGTTGTGGTATTATAGGGTTGGAATGAGTCCTGATATGGGGCCTGGAGTTGTGCATCCATTATGTCCGAGATAGCGTAGATTCCAAACCATTCTTGTGAAATCTATTGATGTTTCTGTTGAGTCTGTGATCTTGGTATTATCCCAAGGGTGTCGTTCAATTCCCGATATGTGGGAATGGAAAAGGGAAATGACAATGGTGATAGTGGGAAGGTAGGGGCAGTTTCCTGAATCTTAAAAGTTTCAGTGCCATATTTGGTAGTCTCTCCTAAGTCTTGCTTAGGTAGTGCTAGTACCTCAAATAAGTGGAAATTATCATCCAACAATGGTTGGTGATATGGAAATGTCGAAGTATAGGAAGGTGAGAGTGATGATGTAGGTGTATTTAGTGAATGAAAAAGCATCCTTGATACCCGAGTCTGCTGTAATGATAATAGGGTGGTTGGGTGAAGACATCTCTGTGACAATCGACGTAAAATGAAAGTAAATAACACGCATAATGTATGTATGAAACCGCCTGTATAGTGAATATGCACTTATGATGAATTGATGTGATGATGTGTGATATCGCTTGAAACGCGTCTCAAGTCAAACCTCTCACGAAGAAAGATCAACTTGCGACGGCTCGACGCGATACTCGATTGTAATAAACCGGATAAGTGAATACCCGGGTTGTAGTCCCAACGAGGCGTGAAATTGAGGATATCGTATGAGGTTTGGTATTAAAATGCTTGAAATGACGAGGTTCACTTGGTTACTAATCTAGGAAAACAAAAATTAAATTAAAGAAAACGCGAATTAAAATCGGGAAACAAGTCTAAACGTCAAATTGATGAAATACTAACTCTACGGGTACCAAACTAATTTTCATAAATTCTAAATGATAAAAGAAAATTTTGTAAAAAAGGATTATATTTTTCTGATTAATATTTTATTTAATATGAATTAAAAACTGTTTTGAAAAGAAAAATACATTAAAAATACTAAATGAAATGGGAAAATTATGAAAAAATACAGAAAAGTCCTAATTGATAAATTAAATCTAGGAAAAATAAAAGCACAAGGCCAGCTTATCCAGATAAGCTGATAATAAGCTAAATTGGTCTAATAAGCAAAGGGTAAAAAAAAAGGTTAAAAGAAATAACCATACACCCTTGGTCAGAAAAGACCCAAGGGCACAATGGAAAAGCGTGTGTGTGTTTAGCTAAGAGACCAGGGTTCGAGTTCCATGGTGCTCTTTTTGGAAAATTGATTTTATTTTTGGTTTTTCCTTTTGAAACTCAATTAGCACTAACAAATAAGCACTTTGTATAAAAACATTAATTTTTGAAAAGCTTAAATAAGCTCAGAATTGAGCTGAAAATAGAACAGTTAGCTTATAAAAAGCTTAAAGTGAATTCATCAATAACTGAAAATAGAACAGTTAGCTTATAAAAAGCTCAAAGTGAATTCATCAATAACTGAAAAGCTAAACTTGTGGGATTATAAACTAATGACAAAAACTGAATAAGCTACATGAAATAAGAACTTTTTACAAAAGAAATAATATTGGAAAACTTAAAAATAAGCTCAGAAGTGCAACCTTAGGACTGATCAGTAGGTCTAGAAAAGTTATAAGCCAAAGGTTGTCTCTAATGGGCTGCTGATGTGCAGGGCACATAACAGTCTAACTGAGGCAGTTTTGGCTTAAAAATAAGTGCTCAAAAGATAAGCTAAAGCTACAAAGTAAGAAAATAAATGAAGCTTGGTCACTAATAAGCAAGTGGGAGAAAATTCAGCTTTGTTTGAGCTTTTTAGGAGCTTATAAATAAGCTGAATAGTGGGGTATTTAGTTCAAGTGTGTATTGAGTCAGTACACATTTGGCTAGAAAACCCACTTTTAAGCTACTTTTTTAAGCACTAAATAGCTTAAATCAAGGCTGAGATTAGTGACATAGTAAACTACAATAAGCAAACTACTAGTAAACTAAAAATCAGACTATAGAAAAGAGATAAGCACTAAATATGTCCCTAAGAAACTGTGATAACAGTCTGCTATTCTAATTTTGGTCTGTGACAGATTTTGAACCAAAAGGGATCCAAAACATTACAAATCCAAATGAAAATCAATCAAGTCTACAAAATCAACTTGATGAACTTAAATGAACATAAATTAGCAAAAACAAGCACTAAGGAGGCTTATTCTACAATAAGCAGTTGAGATCATAACATGCCTTAGTTCAAAAGCAATACTACTTGAACCTTCATTATCCTTCAAAACAGCTAAACGCAATCCAAAATGAGCTTATCCAAGTGAGATTAGGCATAATCAACCTCAACCCAATAGCATATGAACAGTGGAACCTAAATCTACCCGTTTTGACCTATGTTTGACCATTAAACCAAACAGTCTTACATGGGCTGTTTTAACTTATAAGCTCTGGAAAATCACATTTAAGCTAACAACTGCAAAGGCTGATGACTATAAAGCTATAATGAGTGTAAATAAGCAATCACAACTGGGAATGAGGCATGGAAATTAAGCAATAAGCACAGTTGACTAACGTTGACCAATGAAATAAAAACAAGAAAAATGAAATTTTCATTAACTAAATTGAAATTACATTACTGAAAATTAAAAAGAACAAGATAAATAACAATTAAAGAACAATACCTAATTTTTAAGCTAAAATAAAACCTGCCTATCAAGGCTTACAAAATGAACTACTTATACTAAAAAGGTAAACTAGGTTTTTTTAGCCTCTTTGTGTTTCTTTTGTGAGAGAAAACACTTCTGTGCTTCTTGGGATAAAATCCCACCCTTGGATTAAAGTAGCTATCATCACAGCCCTTCAATTGATTTGGCGCCCATTTGTCCCACTCGGATTGCCAGCGTGGAGGTGTGGTCACGTGAAATGGTACAAGGAGGGGGGAAATAGTGTTGCTAGGTAGGTATTGGGAAGTGGAGGAGGTGATAAAATTGTTGGAGAAGTACTGGTGAGGTGAGGGGTTGGTTTTGGCGGGATTTAGTTTTGGGGAAGATGAATTAGACCTGGGTTGACCGGGTTATTATAATAAAAGTTGGGTCGTGGGTTGGTGATGTGTGTGTTGGGCTGGGTTTATGGGTTTGGAGTTGGGTTTATTTAAATGGGATAAGGTTTTAGTTTTAGGATTTTATTTGGAATTAGTGATAAGGTTTAGGGGCCATTGTTGTAAATACTGAAAATCCAGGGACCTAGGCTGCCAATTTTGAAAAGTATTTCCAAGGGTTATTTTTGTCATTTTGGTATTTTTGGGGTTGACTTTGACTTTTGATCAAATTGCACAATTGTTGTCGAGTCGATCCAAAAATGCCCGTTTTCGCTCCGTTTTCAATCCTTTGTACCTGAAACAAATAAAAACACAAAATAAGGATATCTGCAGTAATATTTGGGTGTTTTTGGTCGTTTTCTAGTCTAAATGGGTATTAAAATGATGAGTATTTACACACTCATCAATCCCCCACACTAAACTATTGCTAGTCCCTAGCAATCCGATCATATAAAGTAATGAAAGGATCAAAAGAATACCAAGTATACCCCGTTTCGACTTTTTATTTGATGCGAGAAATTTAAACTAAAACAAAAATAGATAACATGCTTGATTTTCAAAAATGGTATCATGGAACGGGATTCACACAAAATGGGTGTCTCCAGGGAATTGAAATCGTCATCCTCTTTTTTATACTCCCAACTAAGCTTAAACTTATTGTGCAAATGCTTTTGTAAAATGCTAACGCTACTTATACTAATAATCTATGTAAGCCGAAACTTAACTTTTCACTCCCACAATTTATTCAAGTTAAGTGAATGTGCTTGATTTTCAAAATTTTGATCACAAAAATCGACGTTTTTATAAGGTTTTGACTAATACTAGTTGAAAGATAGATTTAAAATTCACAACAAGCAAGTTTCAAAACACATCAAAACTTATTGCATTTTGCAATATCATTCCATTTTTGCATTTTGCAATATCATTCCATTTTATTTTATTTTTTTCTTTTCATTTTTTTCATCATTTTTTTTTACTTGTGCAACATAAACTAACGGAGTTTCACGGGAACCAAGACCTTACACCTTCCTGGAATAAAGGATCCAAGGGCCGTTACAACGGAGAGTTCCAAGACCTTAACGCCTTTCAGAATTAAGGGTCCAAGGGCCGGTGTAAGAGGGTAGCCAAGACCTAAACGCTTTCCAGAAATAAGGATCCAAGGGCCGATCTTGAACCTTAGCTTTTTAGCACATTTATTTATTACTTAACTTTTACATTACTATGACATATGCTTGTTCCGAAGTTTACATAAATCTTTGAACTAGTATTTTTCAAAATCGTATGAAAAAATGATTTTGTGTGTTCAAATGTTTGAAAATAAGCACTTATTAAGTCAGATTAGTTATCTCCTGGGAGGAAAAGCCATAGATTACTTATATAAGCTCTAAAGAAAACCAACTATTCTACACTTAGCATTTTCATTTGCACATATCGTAAAACCTTAGTCTAACCGTTAAGGAAGCAGCCAGATCAACACTCTGGCAGAGTCGGGATTCCCATTGTTCTAACCTAATCAAGACTAAAAACTACTTTTTATTGCAATTTCTTATCTAAAAACGACAAAATTTTTAAAATTTTAGGCCAAAACAAGGGTACTAGGGCACTAGAAGGTACATATGTGACAAAAATCGCGAGAATTCCCCCCCACACTTAGAATTGAATATTGCCCTCAATATTCAAAGTACCGGCTATTATGCCGACACTTAGAACGTAAAAAGGTAATACTAATAGCCAAGTGTGGAACAGAAATATCTATTTTCACAAACAGGATTAAAAAGATATCCCTAGATAAACGTTAGTAAAAAGATCGGATATTGGGCGGCTGGATTGAAAACAGGCGCATCAATCGTCACGATCTAAGGGAAACCTGCAAACAAGAGCAAACAACACACAAAACAAAGCACAGTAGAGGAATCCCCCACACTTAGTGTTAGAAAATAGAAAGAAGACAGAAACATGGGTTGTCACCCATGTGGTGTTAATGTTTTTGTTGACCGAGTCACTAGCTTGACTCGACCCCGAATTCATTTGTTCTTGGGGAAGCATGTGGAAAAGATAATCTCCATCAGACTTTCATTCAAGATGTTTGGATAAACATTGAAGTACTTGAAAGTTCCACTCCGATGAGATACACCCGGCTCAAAAGAATGATAATTGGGGATGCCGGGGTCAAAAACTTTGTCCTCATTCCCAAAGGAGAGAAGGAAGGGACAAGTCACCGTATAGGTGAAGAAGGGTAGAAAAACTCTAACGACATATGTGAAATCAATATAATGGCGATCCTCAAAGGGCAATGTCACATATGTCGGAGAAAGAATGTCCTTTTGAAACTCGGGATTAAGGATTGAGGTCATTTCATCAAGTTTAGGAATAATAGATTCCTTAACCTCATCGTTCTCTAACTCTTCATCAAAGAGAGGATTTACGTTGCTGGAAAAGTACTCGTCATCAAATTCAAAAAGAGAGTTTGAATAGACTTCGAGACTTTCATTTGAAACGTCCTCATCAGAAAGTGATTCGTCATCACTAGAGGAAAAATCATCATTTGAATTGAAAAGAGGGTTAGAGAAAATCCCGGAAGAATCCTCTGAAGTGTCAAGAGGATAGTCATCATAAAAAGACCAATCACTATCACTGTCGGATGTATCCTCGGACTCACTTGGGATTGGGATAAGGTCCTCAGCACTAGACTTTATGAATTCGTCCGATTCCTTTTCAGGAATAGTGCTAGAATGCTCATCCCCCATAATGAGAGAGTCCTCGGAGTCCAAAGTTGGAAAGAATGATGTGATTGCAATAGACTGAGGGAGTTGAGAAATAATTTCACTAAAAGGAATAACACTCTCCTCGTCGTCCTCCTCATCATTATTGCTAGCATAAATGGCTTTTATACGTTCCATTTGCTCTTCTGCTAGCAATTCTGCAATACTTTTGTCCTCCTGCCTTTTCTGGACAGGTGTGATTGCAGGTGAAGAATTCTCATAATATTCCTTTATTTGAATAGTATCCTCATCATCTTCATCGAGAATGGCAGCCCTAAGAAATTTGGCACGCGTTTCCGCTGCTCGTTCTTCGGCTAGCAATTCTGCCATAGATTTTTCATGAGGATGACTGATGGAATCCTGTGGGGGTTGGACATTGTCAAAACCGGGAGTATTGTACCAAGGATTAGGTTCTTGATCCCACGGTTGACATTGATAATCGTCATAAGGACCCTCACACTTCGCACAAGGAATATTCAGAGCATTTTGGAACGATGTATCATTGAAGTTTTGATAACACGGTTCTTGCTCAAATGAATTTTGAGGAAGGTAGCTGAAATCGTTTTGAAAATTTGAATAAGTGAATGTATTTTCGATTTCAGAAGTGGAACACATGCAAAGTCCGTGAGTAAACTCACATCCTTTGCAAAAACATCGTTCACAAAGTGAATTGTCTCCCAACGAATCTCCACATACACAGCAATTTTGCTGTTTGAGTGAAGATGGATGGGGTTGTGGAGGGTGTTCGGAAAATCTTTGAGAATTATTGATGGAATTAAGCTCTCTTTTGAGGGCTACTTCACACCAATAACAAGATCCTCTTGGGGTGTGATTTCCACACCGCTCACACGCACACTTTGAACAACGAAGATTGTCAATCAACGGGCTTTTACAATCAAAACAGTGATAGCCCGGTGACGACATAAGAATTAAACATTAATGAGGGTTAAGAAGATAGAATCAAACGGTTTAAGAGGATGAGGAAAATATTTTTGGGTTTTTTTTTTTTTTTTTTTTTTTGGATTTTTGATAAAAATATTCACAAGGTAAAAATGTAACTTCACGAGGAAGGATCTCCAAGTCACTAATCGTCAAACCGTAACGATATTGTCGCAACACACCTCCCCGGCAGCGGCGCCATTTTGATATCGCACGAAACGCGTCTCAAGTCAAACCTCTCACTAAGAAAGGTCAACTCGCGACGGCTCGACGCGATACTCGATTGTAATAAACCGGATAAGTGAATACCCGGGTCGTAGTCCCAACGAGGCGTGAAATTGAGGATATCGTATGAGGTTTGGTATTAAAATGCTTGAAATGACGAGGTTCACTTGGTTACTAATCTAGGAAAACAAAAATTAAATTAAAGAAAACGCGAATTAAAATCGGGAAACAAGTCTAAACGTCAAATTGAAGAAATACTAACTCTACGGGTACCAAACTAATTTTCCTAAATTCTAAATGATAAAAGAAAATTTTGTAAAAAAGGATTATATTTTTCTGATTAATATTTTATTTAATATGAATTAAAAACTGTTTTGAAAAGAAAAATACATTAAAAATACTAAATGAAATGGGAAAATTATGAAAAATACAGAAAAGTCCTAATTGATAAATTAAATCTAGGAAAAATAAAAGCACAAGGCCAGCTTATCCAGATAAGCTGATAATAAGCTAAATTGGTCTAATAAGCAAAGGGTAAAAAAAAGGTTAAAAGAAATAACCATACACCCTTGGTCAGAAAAGACCCAAGGGCACAATGGAAAAGCGTGTGTGTGTTTAGCTAAGAGACCAGGGTTCGAGTCCCATGGTGCTCTTTTTGGAAAATTGATTTTATTTTTGGTTTTTCCTTTTGAAACTCAATTAGCACTAACAAATAAGCACTTTGTATAGAAACATTAATTTTTGAAAAGCTTAAATAAGCTCAGAATTGAGCTGAAAACAAAACAGTTAGCTTATTAAAAGCTCAAAGTGAATTCATCAATAACTGAAAAGCTAAACTTGTTGGATTATAAACTAATGACAAAAACTGAATAAGCTACATGAAATAAGAACTTTTTACAAAAGAAATAATATTGGAAAACTTAAAAATAAGCTCAGAAGTGCAACCTTAGGACTGATCAGTAGGTCTAGAAAAGTTATAAGCCAAAGGTTGTCTCTAATGGGCTGCTGATGTGCAGGGCACATAACAGTCCAACTGAGGCAGTTTTGGCTTAAAAATAAGTGCTCAAAAGATAAGCTAAAGCTACAAAGTAAGAAAATAAATGAAGCTTGGTCACTAATAAGCAAGTGGGAGAAAATTCAGCTTTGTTTGAGCTTTTTAGGAGCTTATAAATAAGCTGAATAGTGGGGTATTTAGTTCAAGTGTGTATTGAGTCAGTACACATTTGGCTAGAAAACCCACTTTTAAGCTACTTTTTTAAGCACTAAATAGCTTAAATCAAGGCTGAGATTAGTGACATAGTAAACTACAATAAGCAAACTACTAGTAAACTAAAAATCAGACTATAGAAAAGAGATAAGCACTAAATATGTCCCTAAGAAACTGTGATAACAGTCTGCTATTCTAATTTTGGTCTGTGACAGATTTTGAACCAAAATTGATCCAAAACATTACAAATCCAAATGAAAATCAATCAACTCTACAAAATCAACTTGATGAACTTAAATGAACATAAATTAGCAAAAACAAGCACTAAGGAGGCTTATTCTACAATAAGCAGTTGAGATCATAACATGCCTTAGTTCAAAAGCAATACTACTTGAACCTTCATTATCCTTCAAAACAGCTAAACACAATCCAAAATGAGCTTATCCATGTGAGATTAGGCATAATCAACCTCAACCCAATAGCATATGAACAGTGGAACCTAAATCTACCCGTTTTGACCTATGTTTGACCATTATACCAAACAGTCTTAAATGGGCTGTTTTAAATTATAAGCTCTGGAAAATCACATTTAAGCTAACAACTGCAAAGGCTGATGACTATAAAGCTATAATGAGTGTAAATAAGCAATCACAGCTGGGAATGAGGCATGGAAATTAAGCAATAAGCACAGTTGACAAACGTTGACCAATGAAATAAAAACAAGAAAAGTGAAATTTTCATTAACTAAATTGAAATTACATTACTGAAAATTAAAAAGAACAAGATAAATAACAATTAAAGAACAATACCTAATTTTTAAGCTAAAATAAAACCTGCCTATCAAGGCTTACAAAATGAACTACTTATACTAAAAAGCTAAAGTAGGTTTTTTTTAGCCTCTTTATGTTTCTTTTGAGAGAGAAAACACTTCTGTGCTTCTTGGGATAAAATCCCACCCTTGGATTAAAGTAGCTATCATCACAGCCCTTTAATTGATTTGGCGCCCATTTGTCCCACTCGGATTGCCAGCGTGGAGGTGTGGTCACGTGAAATGGTACAAGGAGGGGGGAAATAGTGTTGCTAGGTAGGTATTGGGAAGTGGAGGAGGGGACAAAATTGTTGGAGAAGTACTGGTGAGGTGAGGGGTTGGTTTTGGCGGGATTTAGTTTTGGGGAAGATGAATTAGACCTGGGTTGACCGGGTTATTATAATAAAAGTTGGGTCGTGGGTTGGTGATGTGTGTGTTGGGCTGGGTTTATGGGTTTGGAGTTGGGTTTATTTAAATGGGATAAGGTTTTAGTTTTAGGATTTTATTTGGAATTAGTGATAAGGTTTAGGGGCCATTGTTGTAAATACTGAAAATCCAGGGACCTAGGCTGCCAATTTTGAAAAGTATTTCCAAGGGTTATTTTTGTCATTTTGGTATTTTTGGGGTTGACTTTGACTTTTGACTTTGACTTTTGATCAAATTGCACAATTGTTGTCGAGTCGATCCAAAAATGCCCGTTTTTGCTCCGTTTTCAATCCTTTGTACCTGAAACAAATAAAAACACAAAACAAGGATATCTGCAGTAATATTTGGGTGTTTTTGGTCGTTTTCTAATCTAAATGGGTATAAAAATGATGAGTATTTACACACTCATCATTGTGATGATGTGGTTATAGTCTAGGGTCCTAGATACAACCTAGTTCGCTATAACCTTAGCTCTGATGCCAATCTGTCACACCCCCAAATACCTGATTTGCAGCGGAATGGAATACCTGGGGCGTGACTGCCATAGCATCACAGTTGCAGTTATATTGAACAACCTAAAGTGTCGTTTTAAAATACATCGTTTGATTTCATAAAACATTCAGAGTTTACAAAAAAACTAGGTCCCAAAAGATGGTTCATGTTTGCGGAAATATGTTGGTTACAATCAAACGATAGTTTAAAGTGCATATAAATCCAAGTGAGACGCGTCGTCATCGCGACTCTATGAAATGTCCAAAAGCAGACCATGATGCTCATGCCTTAATTACCTGAAAATACATTGCTAAAAATGGTCAACAATAATGTTGGTGAGTTCATAGGTTTATGTAAATGAAATGTTTGTACGGAAACCACAAGTATAAGGTGTATGACAAAACAATGCCACATAAAAATAATACATTAGCCCTTAAGCACATGACCCCGAAGCTAGACTGAAATGAAATGCCCCATCTGAGTGTTTGCCAATCACTCTAATATGATTCAAATGAAATGCGTCCGTTTGACCAGTTGGAGCGACCAACCCGGACGGAGGAGTCACCCTCAATAGATCTATTCACTCACTCTCGCTTGCTCACAATTAACGGTTCATGATTCCAAATAGGGGACTTTAATCAGGCAATGATGTAACTTAAGCAATGTAACTGAATTTTGATACTTTGGTCCGTATGTAAAAATGATGCAATGTATTCTCCCCCGAGAATTCAGAAATTATGTATAAACAATGTAAAAGTCGGGGCTATGAAAACTCACCGAAAACGAAGTGCACAATCAAAAGTGTAACACCCCAACCCGATAAGGGTAGAAGTATTACGTTATGGTGACATATCAAAGCAAACATAAGCATAAGACTTAAATAATACAAATGAATTTCAAAGGTTACAAGGGAAAATCTGAAATTACAGGGTTACAAATGAGGATAATAACAAAATACTAAGTCTGAAATGCAAATCACTTCTAGTCATGTCTAAGTCCAGAATAGCTAGTAAGATCTTCTAAGTACAAGGTACTCTCCACTCATAACCCAGCTTCCAACTAAAACCTGCCGCAGGAAAAGAAATGCGGCTGAGCTTAAAAAGCCCAGTGAACAGATATATATAACATGACATAACGGTAATTAAGCATAAGCAACGAAGGAAAATGAGAATACAAACGAAAAGCATAATCATGAAAGAGAACTGAAAAATCAAGAGTGCATGAGAACTGAATACTAAAATGAATCAAGAAAAGAAATGAAAATAAAGGAGGGTTCATATAAGGATGTGCCATAAGAACTCCATACGTAATCTAACAAATCATACATACACATTACCAGCATACGAAGAGGGGAGACCTCTAAGTAAATAAAATAAAAGTGTGAGAAGGAATGCAAGGCACACACCCCTGGTCACCATACACATAAAACAATAAAACCTAGGATGCATCCATACGCTCCCTAACATAAGTATGTATGTTAGCTCAAGACTAAGCACACATAAGGTTGGCCAATAATAAAGGCGTTATAATACATATACATAGGGGGAACGCCGTAGATCTATCACACCTCTACGGGAGTGTCATGCCTAGGGTGTCATCCTAAACATGGTCCTAGTACCTCTAGAACTAGTTAAGCTCAGGCACGGAATATCATATCATACAAAATCAAATCTAGCATAGCAAGAGAAACGAGAAAGTAACTCAATTAAGCATGGCAAACAAATAAGCATAGCATGGCAGAAACATTTAAAATAAATGTCAGAAGGGATCAAATAGAATGACCATCATACAATGAAAGTCATGAGTCAAATAAAGGGAATCATAGCAGGCATCGGATCAATAGAAAATATCCCTATTGAGAAGGGAAAGAATATATGTACCTTAACATAGCACACAACCAAAAGCAAAGCAATCAAATGAAAGGAAGCGGAGATCACTCCTTCTTCACCCGATCTACAATAATCATAGGTTTCTTATAAGTTTCCTGATTTCATAATCATAAAGGTTTCATTTTAGTTTCCTTTCCATTTTAGGTAACTTTCCATTTTTAGTAACTTTCCATATTTAGTAACTTTCCAAAAATAGTAACTTTCCATATTTAGTAACTTTCTATTTTTAGCAGGTTTCTATTTTTATCAGGTTTCCCGAATTAGTAAGTTTCCAGAATTAGTAGGTTTCCATATTTAGAAGATCATAAGTTTAAGTATTCAAATGTGACAATGATAATAGTTTAAGGTTCATAATGTTGATTATATAAGTTTAGGGTTTATTATGCAATTATAACAAGTTTAGGGTTAATAGTGTCATTATGATAAGATTAGGGTGTAAAACGTAATTATTATCAAGTTACATGTTTTCATCAGTTAAGTCCCTTAGTTTTAGAAAAATGACAATTTAGACCCTTTAGTTTAGAAAATAAACACATTACACCTTTTAAAACCCTTTTACACTTTTTACAAATTTTACACATGAACTGGTCCTGTTTAGTCTAATTTATTAACCATATAAGAACTCCGAAATAAAATTCCCAAAAATTACCACAGGTAACTCAATTTCTTAAGTATTTTACATAATTTTTCTAGATTTTATTAGCTAGTATAAATACAAATGAAAAATCCATTTCCACAACATGTCCCCGAATCGTATCTGATGAAACATCCGAAAAGTTTCTATTTCTTTTCCCCATCTAGAAAATTTATAAAACTCTACAAAAATTCCAGTAATTACCTAACATATGAAATATTACTCAGTTCAAAGGGAATCTTCTAATTCGACACGGTCTGGAAATTAAAAATCAAAAACCCGGACTGATTTTCCAGACATACGAATTCAGTTTGACACTTAATTTTCTAAAAATCAAAAGGTTGTCTTCCCGACCTCTAAAAATTACAAGGTTAATTTTCCCAGAAATCTCTTTCATTGAATTTAATTTTAGACTCTAAAAACACTCAAAAATACGTTCACATCATTAAGATACAATCGATTCAATTCGGCCTATTTTTCCTGACAGCATCAGATGTTCATGATTTTATACAATCTTTTAGGGTGTTCCATTCCAACCATATACCAAATGATGCAAAGCTCTTATACATTATTTAACATAGATATAGGTCAATTATATGAGGTTATAACATGTTCATATCAATTAAATTCAGATCCATATACAGGTCGATTCATATTAGGGTTTTATTAATCATTATTTTATGTAGTTCGTTTCTAGGATTTTAAGTGTATCCGATTCGACAAGAACATAACGTATGAATCAAGATTAACAAGAAGAACAAGGATGATACGGTTACCCTTGTAGCGTGATCAAGGAGCCAAGAACACGAACAACACACGATCAATCACAACCATGTCTCTTCTCCTTCCTTGATCGAATGAAGAACAAAACAAATAACCATATGGATCGATTTAGGGTTTATGATCATGAATTCAATGGATTAAATAGGACAAGTATTGATTACCTTATGTGTGACACGAATTAGAACAAGAAAATAGTGATCAAATCCTTGCTTCTTCTTCTTCCTTTGGATCGAATGGCATGAACAAAAGAGAGGTAGCCGAATTTTTTTTTAGAGAGAGAAGGAGTTAGGGCTTGGAAATTTTCGGTTATAAGATTTTCAAGGAAACCGTGTTTATTGATTGGAACAAAATAAGGAATGAATCAATCTCATTATGGGCTCATATCAATCACTAATAATGCATGATTATCTCCTAAGTTGGGCCAAAATTTTGGTCTTATTGATACCTTAAAATCGCCTAGTATGGGACTAGATTTAGGAAACATTTATTTTGTACATATTATTTACATAATGTAGGGTTTTAATTAATTTAATTTGTTAGGTAACTTTTGGTTTTAATTACCTTAAGTTAAGTTCACAAATGTTACTTATTTAATTTTTCATAAGTTCTCAAAATTTAAATGTGAGGGCATTTTTGTCATTTCGGATTGTTTTAATTTTGGGGTTTTACAATTTTACCCTCTAAAAACAAATTTTCGTCCTCGAAAATTGAAATACGAAATCGGAATTGAAATACGAAATCGAAAGCAATATCGAAATGAACACGTACCAAGTCAAAAAGAAAAATGTGGATAACTGGATCGTATTGATTCTTCGGTCTCCTAAGTAGTCTCGCTCTCAGGATGGTTCTTCCAAAGAATCTTTACGAACGGAATTGTTTTAGTTCTCATGACTCTTTCCTGCCGCTCAAAACAGCCTCAGGTTCTTCACTATACGAAAGATTTTCCGAATCTGATCGAATGGGCAAAACACAACATGAAGCGGATGATAATCATACTCACGAAGAAGTGACACATGGAATACATCGTATACGTGAGATAACTGGGAAGGTAACGCCAAACGATGAGATATCTCGCCAACCTGATCAAAATCATTGAAAAGCCCTAGGCTTTCATAATTCACAACGAATTCGTGCCAAGGAATATGAAACAACAATGTAGCGGATAACGATTTAAGTCTCACACAGAGATACATGAAACATTCATGCTTGTAAGCAATATGAAGGTAGTACTAAAGAGTAAAACCTCATCAACTCAGTCTAGATTCTTAACGAAAAGGGAACTAGTGCATCATATTAGAAGAACTCATCAGTTTCGAACAGATACTGATCAAACTAAGGAACGTACCACCGGTCAATGAAGCACGTGACGAATCATCAAATGTATTAAGAGTTTTATAAGAGATAGATAGTATAATTGAACTGATGATCAATTGAGTACAACTCGAAATATCAACTTGTATCAAAACGCATAATGAGATGGGTAGCATATTTGTACCGACGATCAATAGAGTATAAGTCGGTGTATCGAAATGCATAAGAAACAAAACAAAATAGGTATAATAATCATACGGATAAAACACATAAAAAAGCTAACGTAGTCGTACATACGATAAACTAGCACATAACAGAGGATCGGAACGTATCAGAGAGCATAACGGAATAGGTCGGATAATCGTATGGAAAACAACAACTCAAAGGATTAACGCATCGTGAACCAGATCTTCTTCATACGCCCAAAACGTCTAACTCTCCACAACGGGGACATCGTACGAAACATACAAATTTCATAGTCCACCATTCAAGGTTTCTCTTCCACAAGGATAACTAATCCACCAATCACAGTAATCAACCCTGGACCTTAAACCAGCAATTCTCCAACTTAATCCAATCCAAAAGGTGTTCTACATCTCCGTAGGCAAACTCAATCATGCCAATACACTTGTCAAACTCTCCGTCCCATACATCTTCAATAGTTGCTCTGTCCGTCCATCCATCTGAAGGTGAGTAGTCGCCATAAAATCTCGAGCCGGTCTTGGAGGTCTTCTGCATTTCTTCTAGAAGTGTGAAACAAAACTCGATTTTTCTGACACGATCACTGCAGGTGCGCCAAGGAGCTTGAATAATCTTCTGTTGAAATAAATCTCTGCCGATCTTCCAAGAGAGCCACCAAGTTGAACGATTAACTACAACCCACATCGTTTGTCCTTCCCAACGTGCGTGTAAATCCCGTTACAAAGTTGCTGACCTTCTTCTCAAGTAGGAAAATATCCCTCTTAACTTTCCAAAAGTTCTCCAACTTATTCTTTATCCCTACCAAAATTATACCCTCCGAGAAACTTACATCGAGCTCTTCTGACGTAGAAATTTTCAACACCAAAATATAAGGATGATTCCCGTGTTTCTCTTTCGTCCCTGAATATGCTAAATCGTCGTACTATGACAATTGTCCAAGCACTCATGAAATACACGATTTATCAACCTCACAAGAATAGTCAGAGCAGTAGCCAATACGATTGGCATCACAATGCTCATAGAGATTATAACGGATACAAATCAATGCTAGGGACATCTTGCTCCTTCACATGAAAATGGACATAATCAGATTGCAAATCGATCATAGAGAAAACTTCACCCTGAAGTTGATTAGATAAGTCGTCGATAACGTATCAGTCCTAATCACCATACTATTAAGATTTCAGAATTCCATGAACAACCTCATACCACCATCATTCTTCTTCATAACCAAACTGAAACACAACACAGAGACGCACACAGACGGATAAACCAATTCATAGAAGTAGGTCCTTCAATACTCTTCATTCACCGTATGTCGTTCGTAAGGGATTTCGGAAATAGGCAAAACGTCGCTTACACATGAATAGAATTCTGATTCAAATAACACACCAACCTCAGGCACTCCTCAAGACATTCTATGACTCCAATAAGTTCAAGGTATATGATGTAACTATTATCACGCTGGCCAGACATCATAATACTTGCATCATATACACATGCCTTTATTGCAATCACAGTCTACCTCATGTCGTGACAAAACACATTCTAATAAACGGATCAAAACAATTACATTCGAGAGGAAATCTTGGTAGTCCATCAAGGAATACATCGCGAAATTCAACATCGAAAACTCTCGAGCGAGTTACATCAAATGGAATATCTTCACAGACGCTAGGGGTTAATATACAGAATTTCAAAGCAAAGGTGATCAGCATAGTATGCCAGGTCAGAAACCTGGGCACAGAGTTTGAGTTTCATAAGTCGTCAGAGATGACAAAATCATAGCTGTTGTTAGCATCTCAATGCTCAATCAACAATTACATGACCAGAATTGAATCGAACATTCCCAAAGAAATCAGATTAACAGAATGAAATTGGTCTTCAAACATTGTAGGATATTCACTAACGCATAAACACAAGATTGGAGCTTGTTATGGATCGAACTAGATGAGAAGTTAGAGAGAGAAAGGTGGGAACTTAGAGAGAGAAATGTATGTGTATTAGATTAGATAAAATGAGAAGTTCCACCCTTTCCCTTGTGTGGGAAAGGGTATTTATAGTTCTTACATAATAAGCCCCTAGCGGGCTGTGGAGCGAGCTGACAGTGGGTAAAGACCCGACCCACTCCACAATACTAATAATAATAACTAAGCTACTACTAATAATACTAATAATCCTACGAGCTATGATGTGCTAATAAGTACTCGGGGTGACCGAGTCTTCAACTGAATATTCATATTCCTAACAATCTCCCCCTAAGGGAGGTCACCCCGGAAGTAATGTTCTGAATTCTAGCACTTCATCCTTGGATCTTGACTTCATAGCTCGTAAACGTTGATTCTTCAATATCATAGATCCTTGTGCATACAGCAGTGAACTTTAAATGACTTCTCTTCTGTCTTGGATGATTTTTGATGATTCTTTGTAAGGTATCATCCATCATGTGTTTCCTAGTCATCTTTCAGCAGTATGTTTCCATGTGATGTGGTACTCTTTGAACCGACATGCTCACTCTATTCTGGGTCATGACTTTTAGCATCAGAGTTAGCAGAAGCTGTGTTGAAGGTCATTTAGGTTGTCATGACTTCTTTGAACATGATGATGGAGTAGAGCGAACATGTGGTGATGGATTGTGTTTGTTGCGCCAACATGCTCACACTTATCTGGATCATGATCTTCAGCTTCAGAGTTGCGAAAGCAGTGTTGAAGGTCTTTTCGATTGATCATGACTTCTTTGTTAAAGATGATGTTGTAGTGTGAACATGTGCTGGTGGAATGGCATCACCAGCTACAACTGCAACTAGCTATAGCATCCAACAGCTACAGCCGCCAGAAGTTCCTGCATACGACAGTTAGCAATAAAACATCCGGTACTTACAGGTTCGGACTTCGAGATTGTTAACAGCATAGTGTGAAAACTCTCTTTAATCCTTACCAAGACCGTTCCTAAATCGAAAACCCACAGAGGGTTTTTTTAAGATCTTACCGTAGTAAATCAACGATTAGGTGAGTCGCTGGAGATCACTCCACGACTGTAGACCGTTTGACACTGCCGTGACCACTAAGCGTAATCCATAAAGAATTACCGAAGTGACCTGCTCTCAGGGCTTCTTGATGTTGACCCTGGCAGGAATTTCCATTCAATCATTGAGAATTACATTTGTAAATTCCCTCATGAATGTTCTGGCAGATTGCTAAGATCTGCGTAGGACTCATAAGTTTACAACTGGTGTCCTTAATGTTGAACAACCAGTGTAGAAGTAATTCGTGTCCCTATGAGATCTTTTTATGAATCTCGTGGCTCTAGACTCAATAGTGCGTTTTGATTTAGTGAGCGGAGGCTGGAGAGAACTGCCACCTTTTCAATATCATCTAACTCGGAGTGAGAGAGACGATAGAAATGTATTGTACTCCGTGACAATTAAAATAAGAGTCCTTTGAGGGACCTTGAGTGGCTAGGGAGGGTTGTGCAGCGTATCACTGGGTCCATGATACTTTGTCTTCAATGCCAGCAATCAACTAAGTGATTCTGACAGCATATGTATTGACCCGGTTTCTGCCTAAAGTGTAAGGAGGGCTTCTTTCTTTTCACCCTTTATCTTTACAATTCTTTTTCATTCTTCAACCCCTTCAGTGCTTACCGAGACTTCATAACTAGCACCTTGTTGGGTTTGTTCCAGTACTAGCTCCATCTCAGTCGGCACTTTTCCCTTATCCACTTTTCTCCTTTTTAATCATACCTAAGGACTTCTACACTAACTAGTGGATTGTCCCTGGGTAGATCCCTCCGGCTCTGGCGGGATCGTGGGAACTTGAGCCTAACCTAACCATCCTTATAACTCCATACATTAATTAAAATGGTCGGTCTTTGGTGTACTTCCACGATTGCCATAAACCAAATCTTTGAAAAATCTCTCAAAGTGTTCATGATTCTGAAACACATTTTTGAAAAATGCTCCCCCTCAACATGTGCTCAAATGATTGTTTTATAAATTTGCACATGTCAGGTGAAGCTCGCACTTTTGAATTGATTGATTTTCCAAGAACATGATCATCGCGAGACACGCTTACATCACTAGTAAACTAGCTTGAAATTATTACCCGTCCAGATCACATTCAAGGAAGGTCGCTCGAAATCGGTACATTCTACTCAGACACGTCCTTTGCGAGACACGCTTACATCACCAGATAAACTGGCTTGAAATTATTACCCGTCCAGGACATGTCCTTTCGACTACTGACTTTAGCTATCGTCAATTCATTGGTGAAGTCTGAGTCACGATCACATGAGGTGCCAAATCCTTTGCTCCCCCTTAATTGATGCATGGGAGAGCATACTACAACATCCAAAACATTTGCTCCCCCTCAATATGTGCATTGTTATACAAAATGGTTTAGCACATATGGGAGAGCTTACATATATGTCCAAAACATCACATTTTATCAGATTTCATATTTAAATCACATTCTCTACCCCGATCAAAAATTTCAAACCCTTTGAGATTTGTGATCCCAATTGATTTAAATGAGTTAGAAAATTTTGGGAGAAAATGTGTCCGATTAAATGTTTTCTGATAATTGAGCAAAGAAGACTTCTCTTCTTAGATACGAAATGACGCACTGAAACGTACATCAAATCGGGAAAAACATGGATATAAAGTAATCCATGCCCAGGTGAACATCACCCAGTTGGAGGAACAGCCGTCCTTTTGGCGACGTGCTTTCCCCAATTTGAAGCGCGGGTTGCTATCTAAAGTAATAGCAAGCCATTAAGACATGTTTTAACTGATTAGTATAACTTCTGCTCGAGCTTCATTTAAAGATCCGTGTCATTGTTGAATGACATTTCTAGATCCGTAAATGTTATCGATAAACAGAAGACATGCCTAGGTAGGACTATTTTTGGTATTTTCTGATTTTTCGATTTTTATGGTTTTTATAGGTTTTATATTTTTGTATTTTCTTTTTGTTTTAAGATATATACAACTATGTACAATGATTTAAGAAGACAATCCTTTACTCCTCCTTTTCTTCCTGAAGACACTTGAGGGTTTCAGGTGTCATGCTCTTCATACCAAGGCGTGGGAGAATAAACTGAAACCTTTCTCTTGGGAGAGCCTTGGTGAAGATGTCAGCTAACTGAAACTCTGTCCTCACAAAATATAGTTCCACAATTCCCTTTTCCACCTGTTCCCTGATGAAGTGATGCCTGATTTCGATGTGTTTTGACCTGGAGTACTGAACATTGTTTCAACAAAGAGCAATGGCGCTTTTGTTGTCACAATATAGGGGAATTTTGTTGTATGAGAATCCATAGTCTGAAAGTTGTGATCGCATCTAAAGGATTTGTGCACAGCAAGCAGACATGGCAATGTACTCAGCTTCAGTGGATGATATGGAAGTACTCATCTGCTTCTTAAAAGACCAACTAACCAACTTTTCCCCTAAAAACTGAGCTCCTCCTGAAGTACTACGACGAGTGTCTTGACATCCCGCATGATCAGCATCAGCATAAGCCGTTAACTCCATTGCTGTGTCCTTAGGATACCAGAGACCCATATGAACTGTGCCTTGAAGATATCGGAAGATCCTTTTCACCGCTTCAACATGCTTCTTGGTTGGCTTGGATTGATACCGAGCACACATACACACAGCAAACAGAAGATCTGGTCTACTAGCAGTGATGTACATCAAAGATCCAATCATGCTTCGATACTTTGTTATATCCACTGGAATCCCTGAAGGATCTTCATCCAGCTTTGTTCTATCAACCATGGGAGTGTCAACAGGCTCACTTGAATCGAATCCAAACTTTTTCAAGATCTCATTGGCGTATTTGGATTGATTAATGAATATGCCTCCGGGACTTTGAGAAACTTGTAATCCTAAGAAGAATGACATTTGTCCCATCATGGACATTTGGAACTTGGAATTCATCTCCTTTGAAAATCTATCACATTCACTAGGATCTGTTGAAGCAAAGATGATATCATCTACATAAATCTGAACAAGTAGTAGATGTTTTCTTGACTTCCTGGTGAATAGTGTGGGATCAACAACACCCTTGGAGAACCCGTTCACTAGAAGGAACTTGGACAATGTATCGTACCATGCCCTTGGCGCCTGCTTCAACCCATAAAGAGCCTTCTTCAAGCGGTAAACATGAGTAGGATGTTCAGCATCCACGAATCCTTCGGGTTGGCTCACATAAACTTCTTCCTTTAAGTCACCATTCAAGAAGGCCGTTTTGACATCCATCTGGTAGACTATCATATTCCGACTAGCAGCATTTACAAGGAAGATTCTTATGGCTTCAATTCTAGCAATCGGAGCAAACGATTCTTCAAAATCAATGCCCTCTTCTTGTCTGAATCCTTTTGCAACTAGCCGTGCCTTGTTCTTTAACACATCACCATGCTCATCAAGTTTCACTTTGAAGATCCACTTTAAAGCAATGATCATTGCAAGCTCTGGAGGAGGCACTAATTCTCATACTTCAAGTCGATCAAATTCATGAATTTCATCCTGCATAGCCTCGAACCAGCAATATTTTGTCATTGCTTCTGTGGCATCTTTAGGTTCGACTTTGGACAACACAGAATTGAAGAAGCACCATAGTGCATCAGTGGCTAGTTGATTACGTGTGGATACTGGACGTGAGGGATTGCCTATGATGTTGTCGATTGGATGATCGCTGGTCCATTTTATGAGATGGTCGTGAGGTTGAGGGTTTTGAACTGATGTAGCAGTGCTGTGTTCTTCAAGAGAGGATGTGTCTGATGAATGTTCAGGAGCAAATATGTTTTCAAAAGGAACCTCATCAACAGGAGCAAAAGGATTAACTTCCAAAGAATGGTTATCTGCAGATTCTTGTAGTACTGGAGAGGATTGAGTATTTGATGATGAAGGCGATTGACTGGCAGCTGGAGCATTGAGACTGACTGATACTGAAGCTGTTGGGCCTTATGTGCCTTGCGGAGCTTGAGCCTCAGCCATAGGAAGTACAGCTGGTGCACTTGGGATGATTCCATTCGTTGGCTCAAAGTATTCATCAAACATAGGATCAAATAACTTCTTCAACTCCTCACATGTAGGTGGTACATAAGAATCCGCAGGTGTGGAATTCTGTACAAGTCCTGAACTAATGGGTCCAGGTGTCAAAAGTTTAGGATCGGGTCCAGAACTAATTTGTCCTGAAGCAGGTTGCTCACTCAGATCGTCGAACGTGACATGAATGGTTTCCATGATTTTACGGGTTCTCTTATTATAGATTCTATACCCTTTACTGTCTGGTGCGTATCCAACAAAAATACCTACATCTGCTTTAGCTCTTAACTTTCCCAAGTCTTGACTATCATTAGTTGGATAGCAAAGTGCACCAAACACACGGAGAAAGGAAAGATCTGGTTTCTTGTTATGAATTAACTCGAAGGGAGTCTTTTCATGAACAGGATGAATTAGAGATCGGTTTTGGGTGTAACATGCTGTTGCAATAGCCTCTGCCCAGAGAAACATCGGTGCCTTTGAAAATATAAGCATGGTTCTTGCAGCTTCCACCAGAGTACGATTCCTTCGTTCGACAACTCCGTTCTGTTGAGGAGTGCGTGGGATACTTTTCTGATGCGTGATGCCAATACTTTCATAGAAATTACGGAGTTGTTGGTTAACAAACTCAGTACCATTATCAGTGCGGATGATTCTGACAGTTTTATCGAGCCTTACTTGCAGCTGTTTTATCAGTTTAATGATAACCTCTGGAGTTTCATCCTTGGTTCTCAAAAACTTTACCTATGTGAACCGAGAATAATCATCTACTATCACCAGAACATATTTCTTTCCATTTATGGTTTGTATTCTCATTGGACCGCACAAGTCCATGTGGAGGGTATGAAGAACTTCCAAGTTGGTGTTAATGGTTTTAGGCTTGTGGGTTTGTTTCTTGCTTTTGCCCAGTTGACATGCAGAGCAGAGATGATCTTTCTCATATTTTAGTCTGGGCATCCCTCTAACAAGATCTTTACGGGAAAGATTATTTATGGTACCGAAGTTCAAGTGGTTCAAACGACGATGCCACATCCATGATTTTGTTTTAGAGGCTTTTGAAAGCAAGCATATGGGAGAGGACTTCAACATTTCTTCAATCGATATGGTGTATAGATTGGTGCCCCGACTGCCCTTGAGGAGATCTATACCATCCAATTCTCTGACGAAACATGTATGTTTTCTGAAAGCCACTTCCAGATCTGAATCACAAAATTGACCCACAGAAAACAGATTGTGCCCTAATCCTTCCACATAATATACCCTTGAGATTACACTGTCACCAAACACATAATCTCCATAACCTATAATCGCACCAAAGTGGTCGTTCCTGAATCTAACTGTCCCGATAAACTTTTTCACGAAGTTCTTGAGCCGTGAGCGATCCCTAGTCATATGTTTAGAGCAGCCTGAGTCCAAATACCAAAGGACAATTTGTACGACCTGCATTTGAAGACAGACAACGATGGATAACTGAAATATGTGGATCCCCACGTGCAGTTGGGGTCCGTTTGGTTAGCACACACAAATTCAGGAGCAACAGAAGTATCAATCACTGAGGTTACTATAGTGGAATCTACCCTAGGTTCAGCAGATGACTTATGATGAAGGCATTGTGTTCCTAAGGGAAAAATTCGACCTGTTGGTCTCCATTCCTTAACTTTTACATTCTTATGTTTATTCACCTTAGGTAATGGATATTTATTTCCTAAAGAAAATTTCTTTCCAGTGGGTCTCCATTGATACCCAACATTTGCAAAAGTTTTTCCTGTTGCCTTCCAAACTTTCTTACTTCTTTCAGATTTTCTAACATAATTAACATGGGGTGGTGCATGAGACATCAGAAATGACACAACACATTCATCATGATTAGCAGAAATTAAGCATTTGTCACATGTTTTACAGACCGCATTAGAATTCGAATTAAATACAGTACTTTTAATACTAGAATCAACACGATTCAATCTAGTCTTTGCAAACTTATTGTTCCTAGGTTGGGCTTCTACACTCTTCTTGTGATAACTCTTAGCTGGCGCAGTCCTATCATTCCTTGTATTACCTTTAGGCTTTGACCCACTAGCTTGGGTGTCACTTTTCACTCCTGTAGAAGTAACGATGGGAACATTAGTTTGTTTCACTAACACATGTTTTCCTGATTCTGATATGCTGGGTTCTGATGTTGTACATGGTAAATCAAAGGCCACATGCTTGTTCTTAACAGTGGATGATGATGCAACAAATCTATCTCTATGGCTGTTAAACTTAGGAACTGAGCCTATGGCGTATTCTAAGTTTTCCTGTATCCTTTTCGTGAGTTTGCAGGCATAAACAACTGCCCTATCAAGTGGCTTTTCAGTTCTATCCTCTTCAACTACCTCACGAAGTGTGTCAAGGCCCTCTCTAAGATGATCGAGATATGTTTGATGGGCAAAGCTATTATTTCTAAGGTTGAATGGAATACGCCCAACATCAACATCATATTTTTTACTAGCAGTAGCCTTTGGTGCATCACAATTACAAGTGGTGCATGGCATTTTACCTTTCACCTGAGCCTTAAGATTCTCAATTTCATTTGACAAAGAGGTTACTTGATCATTGTGATTGTTTCTTGCAACTTTAATAGAATCATATAACTCTTTGTAATGTTGTTTAATCTTAGAATTTTCTTCTCGATAACACTCATTTTCATGATGTAACTTATTTATGGTGTTTTGATATTGAAAATTCTGAGAATCTAAGGGTGAAGGTTTATTGGTGCCATACACATCACACTTGTTGGATTTCAATTGGGCAATTTGGGCCGTCAACAGTCGAATCGTGTTTGTGTGAGCTTGAATTTTTTCATCCCGTTTGTTTAATTCAAAATATGTATCAAACTCAGGAGCATCTAACGATGTCTTGACGTTCGATGTTTTACATCTTTCTTCAAGATGTTGATATTTTAATTGTAAATTAAGATGATCAACTTCTAGTTTAGAAAAACGTTTTACCATGTTGTCATGGTCATCATTTTGAATTTTTTCTTGCAATTTGAAATTCTCCCCCTCAAGCTCAACAACACGATTCTGGGTAACATTTAAAGCAATAGCATACTCATGAAATTGACAAGCAGATAATGCAGCATCAGTAGCAGTATAAAAGACATCTTGTGCAATGCATCTAGCAATCAAATCCTCATTGGCGATGAGAATGTTCTTTCTCTCAATCTCACGACACTTAAGTTCTATCGCATTTTGAGCTACCTCATTTTCCATATCTTTAAACACTACTTTCATCTCATTTACTTCAGTATTAAGGGCAGTTTGCAACCCTTCAAAATGTTCTTTAAGTAGTTTAAAGAATGACATGACCTCAGTTAAGTAACACCTTTTTGCATGTTCAAAACACCTTTCCCCCTCAGTAATTCCGGTTGGTGTGATTCTCTTCTTACATGTTTTATCAAAATCAGCAAATAGTTGCCAAAGCACGTATAAGCTGATTAATGTTTTGCATTCAGTGGGAAGAGACAAAGGCACCAAATTCCTAGGTGTATTGGGAGGATACACCGTTATGGACGCAACTTTTCTAATGAGAGGGGTGTTGGCCTTAAGTTTTTCTTCCTTAAGTTTTTCATTATCATGTTTCCAGAATATCTGTTCTGGTGTTATCTTCTTTTGAGGAGCAAACACAGTCAAACGATTTTCCTCACTATAGTCATGGGGCTTGACTATTATTTGTCTGGCTATGCACTCGGGATCCCTCATTTTCTCATTCATTCTTTCCCTTGTTCTCTCACTTATCTCATCCTCCTCTTTAGTGTAGATATGCTCAGGTGGGTCATGATTAGGCATAAACATCACATTGGCATCATTTAATGCAGGTTGGGCTACCTTAGCAATCTCATGAATAGCTAATTTAGATTTACCTACATTGCTTTCACTATGCTTGTCACTTAACTTTCTGTGCTTATACATCATTTGGGCAGTCTGTCTGGTTTGGTCTTGTGTGTACAACTTATCCTCAAGCTTATTCTTTAAGGTTTTGAGTCTAGAAAAATCATTTAAGAGTTCCTTTTCTTTTTCTTTGAATTCTAGCTTAAGTGTAGTTATACAATTTTGTACTTCCTGTTTCTGTTTGACAGACTGTTCTAGCTGATTTTTCAAAGAATTCAACTCTTGTTTTAATGTTTCTTCTCTTACTCTAGACTCTTTAATAAGTGTACTCATTTGACCTTCTAATTTCTGCTCGCGTTTATTAAGTTCAAACTTAGCACGCTGTTCATACATAGCCACTTGTTCTTTATAAATGTTTAGTCTAGTGATCAAGTTATCATCAGGGACAGGCAAGTTGTTCTCATGGCACTCACATGCATTATCTATGTTACACGCATTATCTAAGGCACACACATTACTTATAACACAAGCATTATTATTTACAGAAGATTCACCATTTGGTACATCAGGCGAGTTGTTGTGATTCAAATACTGTTCATTTGAAATAATATTGCTATTTTCCATGATCAACATTATTTGAATCAGAAACATCTACCTGTTGTACTTCTTTGGGATTCTTTTGTCCATCAACTATATCATATGTGTCATAAATTTTTAGTACCTCGGATATCACAGATGCACTAGAGGAACCAGCTTGTCGAGGTGATGAAGCCAAGGAAGACAAGTTGGCCATGAAGATGGTTTGAGCAGTAGGTTCATCATCTACATCTGAGTCAAATGCATCACAATCATCCGCTTTGAAGATGTTGGGGTCGTTAAGAGCTAGATCCTGCACTGGTTGCTCATCCACATCTTCATCAAACGTATTTCCCCCATCACCAGCCAAAAACAATAACTCTTCCTCATCCAATACGGCTCCATTTTCTTGAGCCTGCATTAACAGCATCTTGTCTTTGAAGTAATTTGAGTTCTGAGGACGTTTAGGTTGATTGCAGTTTCTGGCAATGTGTCCTAGCCCCCCACAATTATAACACTTGATCTGTTTCCCTTGCCCTTGATTGGCATTCCCTGCTCTATTCTGCACATAACCTCGACCCATGTTTCTTCCAGCTCTCCCTTGCACATTCTGAACCACAATTTTCCCATCCTCCACCATTGCTAGATTGCGTGGGTTGGATGAATTCCTTAACTGATTGTTGGTATGAGGGAGTGATGCTTTAAACTGTTGAACCAGTAATGATACTTGATTGGTGAGGTTGTCAATCATTTGTTCGGTCTAAGAGTAGCCTGAGTCAAGTTGAGAACTCATAGCAGGTACTGGTGAGTGAATTTGATGATAGCTTGGGTTGGATGATGATTGGGTTGTTGGTAGAACATTTGTCATAAAAGCCAGTGGATCATTTGGAGTTGAAGGATTTAACTTTTCTCTCAGCACCCGATCGTAGGCAGCATGCTTCTTATGTTGTTGCAGGTAGGCATATAGCTGTTCATAGTTGGTATCCCTTAAACCTTTGTTGAGTTTGACAGCAGTAACATATCTGTCCCATTTAGGAGTCATGTTGTTCACAAACTTTGAGTTTAGTTGGATGTTGGGCATAGTCATTATGATCATCCTCATATCATTCACCAACTTATGAAATCTCACATAGTATCCTATGATATTCTCTCCTAGGTTCATTTTGAAATGCTCGAACTCATCATACAGCTGTGACTCACGGTCTTCCTTTGTGAGTTCTGACCCCGCCAACAACATTTTAACATTGTCCCACACAACTTTAGCTTCAGTGTTGAAATTGATGAGCTTGTATACATCCTTTGGCAGACCTTGAATGACAATGTTTGAAGCTCTAATGTCAGCATCATACCTCTTCTTTTCTTCATCATTAAGATCATTGTACTCGCGAGGTCTGTCAATTCCAAGTGTGACTGTGCCATCTTCACCAGTAGTAACAACATCTCTGGTGGTACCCATCTGCAATGGTCCTTCATCAATGGACTTAAGAATGTTTGCTCCATTTTCTTTTCCCAAGCAGTAAAGTCTTATCCGTTGTGCCTAAGACTCATAGTCCGTCCTATCTAGCATAGGTGGACGAGTGTCAGATCCTGCTGCTTGAATATCATCTGATGAGGTGCTTGATATGGTAGCCATAGTAAATACGTGATTTTACAGATCTTGTGATTTAACCGAGAAATCGAATCTTTCGCGGGACTTTCTAAAATCACCAAGAAACAAACCGTAAACTAAATGTAACTCGCCACTACAAATCACAATAGACAAATCGCCACCCTGAAGACACAAAACACCAAGGACAAAATGCTATTCTGATAGGACAAGTCACTACTTTGGTTGACACAAATCTCTACCCACAAAACGCTACCTTTTGGAAATTGGACAAAACGCCAGTCACAAGACAAGTCGCTACTTTTAGAACTGGGACAAATCGCTGCTTTTGGAAATAGGACAAAACGCCAGTCACAGGACAAATCGCTACTTTTGGAAATAGGACAAATCGCTATCTTGACAGAGACACGTCGCTACACACAAAACGCCACTTTCTGAAACTTGGACAAGTCACTACTTTGACACAAAACGCCAAACACAAATCGCTAAGTTGCTAAAAGATAGAACAGTCACTATCAGGGACAAAACGCCAGCCACAAAACGCCAAATAAGTCGCTATCGTAGCTGTTTGTCGTTTTTGCCAAATCCGGTAAAGGGACAAATAGCTAACTCGAGAAAGACACAAATAGCTACTTTTCTTTCCCAGCCAGACACAAATCGCCATGAAGAACTTTTTACCGTGAGACAAACCTCCACCACGAACAACCTTTTAATCTTCCAAAAACCACCACACAACGCCTAGATCTGTGATTCCAAACACCAAACACTACTCCTATGTAATCCCTAAGCTAGAAAGTACAAGATTTAACAACTTTTAACCTCTAAACAAAGCGTAAAATGGATTTTTATGAGCAAACTATTCGAACCAAAAACAACCCCAAACTACACAAATCCGTGAATATCAACACACATGGACCTAACCATGGTTCTTGATACCAATTGTAGGATATTCACTAACGCATAAACACAATATTGGAGCTTGTTATGGATCGAACTAGATGAGAAGTTAGAGAGAGAAAGGTGGGAACTTAGAGAGAGAAATGTATGTGTATTAGATTAGATAAAATGAGAAGTTCCACCCTTTTCCTTGTGTGGGAAAGGGTATTTATAGTTCTTACATAATAAGCCCCTAGCGGGCTGTGGAGTGAGCTGACAGTGGGTAAAGACCCGACCCACTCCACAATACTAATAATAATAACTAAGCTACTACTAAAAATACTAATAATCCTACGAGTTATGATGTGCTAATAAGTACTCGGGGTGACCGAGTCTTCAACTGAATATTCATATTCCTAACAAACATCCTCAACCGAACACGATAATCTACACTCGTGATGGATAGTCACAAGATTCTCATAGAGATAGAATTAGGAATAACAATTTAATAATGCAGAGGGGACTTAATGTGTTTAGGAAAAGCAAAAGACACCACAGGATATGTCATTCTTGCATCAAAATAAAACTACGCCGCACGATCGCATAAGTAAGGAATAACCGAAACGGTACTTGATGTGTCAGTAGCCTGGTCCCTGGTCAGAGCGAACACTCGACCCTCGGCAGGTTGCTGTCAATCATTCTCATTCTTACGGTTGTTACCATTCACCTTCGGACACTCTTTCGTCTGACGTCCAATCACACTACAACTGAAACCGGCATCCAACGTCTTATAACACGATCACCCAGATGAAACTTCTCACAGTCAACACATGGAGGAGATGGAACCTGGTCCCACAACCTCTTCTACTCAGACGAACCCGAACATAGGGATCAAAACGAACAATGAAGACAAAGCAAACGTCAGGATCAAAATACGAAGGAAGAGATCGCGTCAAACGAGAAGCCTAATATCTACCCAATATTCTCACAGGTCATTCTAAGGGAGGAAAACAAATCTTCCTATATCCATGGTTAATAATTACCAGAGTTCTCATAGGATTAGCAATGGATTATGCAGATTCAAGTAGTATCAGATGATACATTCTATATCCAGCATAAGTAATGAATTCACAGAATGTGTCAAACACATTACTATTGAATGACCTTCGGGATGGTCGGAAAGGTATCAAACTGTTTATCAAACAACTCGGAGATGGAGGTCAAAATCAGGAAGTGAAACCTAAATGGTGTAAGGTATCCATGCAGTTCTTAAGGCATTCCAATCTTACTTGGTTACTAAGCTTAGGTTGCAAAACTTTCTAGCTTCTGAAACAAATGTTCTTATAAGGCATAGCTAAAGGCAGAGGCATGAATCAGAGTGATGCGGAAGCAATGCTACTTACATAGATGTCCTAGTCTACCCATTCCTCACCGGTTATAACTTATGTTCCTATGGGAAGATCCTAAAGCAATTTCTCAAAGGTTGTCTTATGAGTGCCTACAGTGGAAACTTAGTTGTCCAAACTTCACAGGTCAAGGGTAAATGTATTACAAGTCGCAGCCTGTTCTCTGATACCATAATTGTAACACCCCAACCCGATAAGGGTAGAAGTATTACGTTATGGTGACATATCAAAGCAAACATAAGCATAAGACTTAAATAATACAAATGAATTTCAAAGGTTACAAGGGAAAATCTGAAATTACAGGGTTACAAATGAGGATAATAACAAAATACTAAGTCTGAAATGCAAATCTCTTCTAGTCATGTCTAAGTCCAGAATAGCTAGTAAGATCTTCTAAGTACAAGGTACTCTCCACTCATAACCCAGCTTCCAACTAAAACCTGCCGCAGGAAAAGAAATGCGGCTGAGCTTAAAAAGCCCAGTGAACAGATATATATAACATGACATAACGGTAATTAAGCATAAGCAACGAAGGAAAATGAGAATACAAACGAAAAGCATAATCATGAAAGAGAACTGAAAAATCAAGAGTGCATGAGAACTGAATACTAAAATGAATCAAGAAAAGAAATGAAAATAAAGGAGGGTTCATATAAGGATGTGCCATAAGAACTCCATACATAATCTAACAAATCATACATACACATTACCAGCATACGAAGAGGGGAGACCTCTAAGTAAATAAAATAAAAGTGTGAGAAGGAATGCAAGGCACACACCCCTGGTCACCATACACATAAAACAATAAAACCTAGGATGCATCCATACGCTCCCTAACATAAGTATGTATGTTAGCTCAAGACTAAGCACACATAAGGTTGGCCAATAATAAAGGCGTTATAATACATATACATAGGGGGGAACGCCGTAGATCTATCACACCTCTACGGGAGTGTCATGCCTAGGGTGTCATCCTAAACATGGTCCTAGTACCTCTAGAACTAGTTAAGCTCAGGCACGGAATATCATATCATACAAAATCAAATCTAGCATAGGAAGAGAAACGAGAAAGTAACTCAATTAAGCATGGCAAACAAATAAGCATAGCATGGCAGAGACATTTAAAATAAATGTCAGAAGGGATCAAATAGAATGACCATCATACAATGAAAGTCATGAGTCAAATAAAGGGAATCATAGCAGGCATCGGATCAATAGAAAATATCCCTATTGAGAAGGGAAAGAATATCTGTACCTTAACATAGCACACAACCAAAAGCAAAGCAATCAAATGAAAGGAAGCGGAGATCACTCCTTCTTCACCCGATCTACAATAATCATAGGTTTCTTATAAGTTTCCTGATTTCATAATCATAAAGGTTTTATTTTAGTTTCCTTTCCATTTTAGGTAACTTTCCATTTTTAGTAACTTTCCATTTTTAGTAACTTTCCAAAAATAGCAACTTTCCATAAATAGCAGGTTTCTATTTTTAGCAGGTTTCTATTTTTATCAGGTTACCCGAATTAGTAAGTTTCCAGAATTAGTAGGTTTCCATATTTAGAATATCATAAGTTTAAGTATTCAGATGTGACAATGATAATAGTTTAAGGTTCGTAATGTTTATTATATAAGTTTAGGGTTTATTATGCAATTATAACAAGTTTAGGGTTAATAGTGTCATTATGATAAGATTAGGGTGTAAAACGTAATTATTATCAAGTTACATGTTTTCATCAGTTAAGTCCCTTAGTTTTAGAAAAATGACAATTTAGACCCTTTAGTTTAGAAAATAAACACATTACACCTTTTAAAACCCTTTTACACTTTTTACAAATTTTACACATGAACTGGTCCTGTTTAGTCGAATTTATTAACCATATAAGAACTCCGAAATAAAATTCCCAAAAATTACCATAGGTACCTTAATTTCTTAAGTATTTTACATAATTTTTCCAGATTTTATTAGCCAGTATAAATATGAATGAAAAATCCATTTCCACAACATGTCCCCGAATCGTATCTGATGAAACATCCGAAAAGTTTCTATTTCTTTTTCCCATCTAGAAAATTTATTAAAATCTACAAAAATTCCAGTAATTACCTAACATATGAAATATTACTCAGTTCAAAGGAAATCTTCTAATTCGACACGGTCTGGAAACTAAAAATCAAAAACCCGGACTGATTTTCCAGACATACGAATTCAGTTTGACACTTAATTTTCTAAAAATCAAAAGGTTGTCTTCCCGACCTCTAAAAATTACAAGGTTAATTTTCCCAGAAATCTCTTTCATTGAATTTAATTTTAGACTCTAAAAACACTCAAAAATACGTTCACATCATTAAGATACAATCGATTCAATTCGGCCTATTTTTCCTGACAGCATCAGATGTTCATGATTTTGTACAATCTTTTAGGGTTTTCCATTCCAACCATATACCAAATGATGCAAAGCTCTTATCCATTATTTAACATAGATATAGGTCGATTATATGAGGTTATAACATGTTCATATCAATTAAATTCAGATCCATATACAAGTCGATTCATATTAGGGTTTTATTAATCATTATTTTATGTAGTTCGTTTCTAGGATTTTAAGTGTATCCGATTCGACAAGAACATAACATATGAATCAAGAATTAACAAGAAGAACAAGGATGATACGGTTACCCTTGTAGCGTGATCAAGGAGCCAAGAACACGAACAACACACGATCAATCACAACCACGTCTCTTCTCCTTCCTTGATCGAATGAAGAACAAAACAAATAACCATATGGATCGATTTAGGGTTTATGATCATGAATTTAATGGATTAAATAGGACATGTATTGATTACCTTATGTGTGACACGAATTAGAACAAGCAAATAGTGATCAAACCCTTGCTTCTTCTTCTTCCTTTGGATCGAATGGCATGAACAAAAGAGAGGTAGCCGAATTTTTTTAGAGAGAGAGAGGGAGTTAGGGCTTGGAAAATTTCGGTTATAAGATTTTCAAGGAAACCGTGATTATTGATTGGAACAAAATAAGGAATGAATCAATCTCATTATGGGCTCATATCAATCACTAATAATGCATGATTATCTCCTGAGTTGGGCCGAAAATTTGGTCTTATTGATACCTTAAAATCTCCTAGTATGGGACTAGATGTAGGAAACATTTATTGTGTACATATTATTTACATAATGTAGGGTTTTAATTAATTTAATTTGTTAGGTAACTTTTGGTTTTAATTACCTTAAGTTAAGTTCACAAATGTTACTTATTTAATTTTTCATAAGTTCTCAAAATTTAAATGTGAGGGCATTTTTGTCATTTCGGATTGTTTTAATTTTGGGGTTTCACAAAAAGAGATAATGATGAAGTAACCGCGAGGCGCCTACAAGCAACCTATATATATATATATATATATATATATATATATATATATACTAGACTTCATGGCCCGCCCGATGGGCGGGCATGACTTATAAGCCCTTCGGGTGAGGTTTTAGATTTCAAAGCCCGCCCAAAGGGCGGGCATGACTTATAATTATCGTTCAGTAGGAACATGCTTCTGAAACATATTCCAATTACCTACAAATTAAGAACTTTGACCAATGAGTAGCAATCATCAGTTGAATATCGAGAAGATCCTGATCCTGAGCCTGAGCCTGAGCCTTCCTTTCGGCAGAAATGAGGGAGGGCAGAATAATCCATTATCTACACATGATTTATATAGTACCCAACATTAGATGTCATAAGTTATTAGATACTTGTAATCATGGTAGGATAGTAGTTAAACACAATTACTTATGAAAGTGTTGGTTTAGGTTGCTTTATCTAACTGAGCAAATCAAATAATTTAGCTGAATGTAGAACGGTCAAACAGGTTGAATGTCGCCCAAAGTTGATTTGTAATGCACAAAAGCTCAGAAGTCGTTTTATTCAAGAAATTTGGATTAATTATTGACACTTTTATTATCTATTGAATTTGTTTTTATGAAAGGAGAACACAGTCGAATTTGTCATACAAATAGCACAACACAATGTTGGTGCATCAACCCAATCCACCCATTTTGCCGCTTCTAGATTACAGTAAACCAATTAACCTTCAACAGCTCATCACAGCCACTACCTTGCAACACTCGTACTTTTAACTTTGTACGCTAGGATAGTAGTTAAACTGAAGTTATTCACGAATAATTGTTATTTAGTTGTACACATGTATCCAAGCGAAAGGGTCAAACCAACGCACGCGATATGTCTGAAGTACCTTGGCAGCGCGTATACAAATGGCTATTACCGCCACTGGTATATGAAAACAGTTGTTCTGCTTGTCCAGCTGTAAAGCCCAATGAACAGTTAATAAGTGTATGGAAACCGTAAATATAGAATGTCAAAAACTATGAAACACACAATACACGCACAGCAGTACCTATCATATTTCGCGGCGTGGTAGTGTCCCTACAACTTTGTGACTCTAGCAATGAAAAAGTATCACACGTAGCTGGTGATGGCTGTTGCAAAGCTGCATCGCAAACAACAGAGCGATCAGCCGTGTCAGTAGCAAAAGCATCATGATTTTCCAAACTCGTATGGTCAGAATCCAGCGCATTGATGCTACAATCAGTTTCTGAAAAAGATATACAAAACAGGAATTTAGCGTACAAATATTGAAGACTAACAGATGGTAAATGGAAACTACCAACCCGTTGGGAAATTGTGAAATTGAAGACTAACATCATATACATGTAATCGAAGATAAATATAACTAAATTAGTTATATTCATCCAAAATGATAAACCTACTATGTGCACGTAGAAGTTTGGAACTGACCCGTTTTTGCCCAATTTGCACAGCAAAGGAGTTGATATAACCTACTATGTGCGCATAGAAGTTTGGAACTGACCCGTTTATTGCTATTATATAATTTTTGTTGGAATGAGTGACTATTTACCGTTGCCAAACCCATAGCGAGATCAGCAATGAAGGTGTCTTCTATTTCTCCACTGTGACACAAATCAAATCCTTATTGATGCAAAGATTATGCAAGAACAAATATGGAGATACTATTTACGTTTATTGACTTTATTATACCTGTGATAACTGGCCATAACACCCATTATCTACCACATGGGAACAGTTCCCATGAGTTAGACACACAAGATTTGTTATGCCCAAGCCTCATAAAATCATACCAACATATATGCAGTTTGAAAAGTAATTTTATAGCATTAGTATACAAAACAAAGCATGAGGAACTGAAGCCACGAGATGACAACAATTAGTAGTCTTTCTCTACTTGTTGGTACAGGTTCCAGAATATCTAAAATATTGGGATTTGGATTTTACTATGTTGATATTTCGTTTACGTGAACATTTTATACCAATGTAATCGCAGAATCTCCCATAATAATCAATGTTTGCACATCTAAATATTGAAGCTACTTCAAATGGAACTTGTACTATGTGATACACTGACAATTTTTTTTCAAGGTCACATTTATAGATAACTATCCTGCATCAAGCACAAAGTACATGTTGTAATTCTGAGCATCTGTTAGGCAGACATAAGCTTATCTACTAATCAATGACAGAGATGGACCTAATACGTCATTTTAATTCAAATTTCGAATTCTGTACATGACTTCACCATAACTGCAAGTGAGAAACTATACTCTGAAACCAAGCGCAAATACAAAAGGATAAAGCTGAAACAGGTAAACATGGGAGCAACACTTTCACAACGATCCACCATTATATCAGAAGCATCTGGCTTGCAGCTCCTAGAAAAGAAAAAAGAAGCATATCTTCCAAATTTTCTAGGACCTATAACTTACTAAAATGAGCCCAAGATCACCTATGTAAAGAGCTTCACTACTGACTTCGTCAACTCTTCAGAAAAGTGAAACTACACTCTAAGAATAAGAATTTAATACTCGATAGAAAGAATATATGAAGTAAGTGTTTGCAGACTTAACTGGGTATGGCAGCGCCTCCCTCTAATTATATCATGGTGATGTGTCACCTTCTACCTTCTTCTAAATCCATTCATGCTATACTTACTTCTTCATCATGGTCACAAATGACCAACAATTATAGCATTTGCCTGTTGTGCAGCCAGAGCACCTAAATAGTCTGAACACCATCCTTATAATGCTCTTTCTCACTATTTCAGCAGAGTCAACAACAAAAAAAAGGCTTTTAATCCCACTTAAACCACTATTTTATCATCCATTACTTGTTTTCCTACCCTTATCATCCAAACTTATCCCAAGTCCCAAGATATGAAACGTTGTACCTATTGCTTAATAAGATTATCACCTCCTAATCCAAATCAACTAATCAACTATACATACATAGAAGTATTTGATGATAGTTTAGATACACGAAAAGCGTTGATGGTGTGTAGAGTGATAGCCGGGAGGGTGCACCGACCTCTAGAGAACATTCAAGAGATAACCGAGCAGGCGGGGTTTGACTCGTTGGCCGGCAAAGTCGGGCTTCATTCGAATATCAAAGATCACTATTTGCTTAGCCTCTAAAGAAATGGTATATTTGAAAGGTTTCTCTTTGGTAAAGTTCTTGCTACGGATTTGTTTAGATAGAATTATAATGATTTGGTTGATATGCAAAATCTGAAAATAGGCTCCATATGTATTTCTTTATGAATTCAGCTACATGAATGCATTCATAAAAAGTTTTGATTTGGGGTATTTTATGATTGTATAGAAATTCGATTTTCGATTCTTAAAAACCATCTGAGATGTTTTTTTTGGATTACGGCTTAGCTATTTGGTAACCTACATTTGACATATAAAGTCTCTTTGCAAAATATAAGGAAAACCAACAAATCTTGATGCATTGAGGCCACATCTTATTTTGGGTTTAAATGTCATAAAACAACACATTACAAATTTTAATGGCACAGAAAAACAAGTTAGAACCAAACAACTTGATAACTTCATTGTCTAGATTGGTGTAAACTATATGAAAATCAAACTACAATGTCCATGGTTTCAAGGTTTCCATGTGACTTGTATGCATATTATATGCACATTAATTACCACAATAGAAGTATACCAAACCTTCTTAATCATTCATAAACCTTCTTACTACAGAACAAAAGCTGCATACTATATTGGATTTATGAAGACTTCATTCAAAATTTCAAATATATAATACACCAAAGAGGGCAGGTGGTCCTATATAACAACAAATTGTACATGATCCAAATAAGCAATCTGGTGCAGGAAAATTTTGTTTTTGTCCCATTTTGCTGACTTAACTGACTCGAATTGTCGACGGCCAATCTTCTGCAAGCCTGACATTTAGAAAGAGAGAGTGAGAGAGAGAGACAACACATTACCAACTAACTTTCAAGTTTCAAATAATGATCAAATTATAGACAATGGTTCTTTGGGTATATATCCCTCTTATGTTATTGTAAGATATTCCCGACACAGCTACCGCCGATGTCTTATTGTTGTGGCATTTGTTCCAACCACAGTAAAATTGATCAATTATTATAGGAGTTTAGACTTCTAAAAGTTGAATATTGGCAAATGTCACTCCTTTCATCGAGCCTAAACCACCCTGCAAATGATAGTGAAAAAGGTGTTAAAGATGACTTGAACCACTTAATCAGCGTGGTTGCTCAAATGTCTACTATCGCAAAATTCTTCTCTTTTTAATGTTTATGTAAAAATCTGTCATTATATGCTAGCGGGGGTTAAACATAGCTGATTACATGGAGTGTGTGTATGAATCAAATTTTAAGAGTTCAGTGTGTTACAAATCAGAGATGGTGTTTATCAGGCTAACCCTGATTGGGTTGAAACTAAATAAGGGGGTGGCATATCTGAGGATACATCAGAGAGTGAAACGACTACCTGATATGGTGCCACTGAGGATACTACTATAGGATCAGTAGCCACATATTTCCGATACTGGAAACAATTTTAAGTCTAATTCCCTAACCAAACACATGCATCAACAAATTCACAGCATTATAAAAAAGCACAAATAGTTTAAACCACTTAAGCTAACAAAATGAACAGAAAGCCAACAAAATGAAATGAACCTCTTTAGAAGCATCAACACGATCTTCATTCAAAATACTTAAAAATGAATCAATATCCATACTCACATAATTCTTACCCTTATACCAAGTTCACAAATAGTTTGACGGTTTGACCCACATTGAAGGAAAATGTATCATATTATTTCAAGACAGATATTGAACTTATATTTGTGGGTCAGCCTAACCCAGACCAACCCGGTTGACCCACATTATAGAACAAAATACTTTTTTCAGATAACGTTTATATGATCATAAATAAATCACACTACTCGCAATACAATGCACCTATAAGTATATGGTTCAAGTTGGCATACCTATGGTTCAGAGAATCTCTATGAATTTACCATTTCTGCGGGTTCCCATATTATTCTTCTATGTAAACTGCTAACTTTCGTAAGTCCCATGATACTATGGGCGACCAGGTAGAAGCAGCCTGCAAGTTATATCAGCGTTCAACATTAGTTTAACTTTGTAGTGCGTCCATCAATAGTCACAGTGAGGTGTTGGCTTACAGTTTCTACAATTGTTGCACTAACCTGTGCGCACAACAGCCGTTGTGGATCTTTGAACATTGTCCCCCTCCATAGCCCTTGTGCATCGACTGACTGTAGGTTCCGGATCAGTTGATGTTGCACTGTCGGGATGAGATTCTGGTGCAACTGCACAAACAGAAAGCCAGCAGATATGGTGAATCTTAACTTGACGTGGGACAAACATTCACAATTGGTTTGTAAACATGTGACTTCAAAGGTGGTGATGTACACTAAATTGCCAACGTGTCACAAAGGTTCTGCAATTACTTGTTTGACTGACAATGCTACTAACTAAATGAAAGACTCTTGTAACATGTATGTTGAATTCATTAAAACTTCTGAATACATAGAGCTGAATAATAGCTAATATGACGTCCGACACTTTGGTTAAATAATTACACGTTCGCATACATTTGGGCATTTAGTCATATTTCTATCAGCTGTTCTTGTCGCACCATTACTTCTTGAGATGCAGAAAAATAAGCAATCCCAAACACCCCCTTATTAACCAAACCCATTCATAAACATACTAATGGCTTTAATCTTTACAAACGAAAGTAAAAAAAAAAAAAAAGATTAGAATTTTACTTGTTTGGGTTTGAGATGACGATGAAAGATTTAAACTTTAGTCTTTTAAGCCGCCTGCCATGTAACAGACTCCGCACACGTTTTTTGCATTGTTAGCCCTCTGGTATTCTGTTCCTGCGCCTTCAGTAGTGTTCTCTTACCTTTTGTTCTATTGTGTATGTTCTATGCAAATAGCGAAGAATGGAGCTCAGAACTGCAAATACATAAACAGTACCAAACACTTAAGATGATATTAGGGTTTTGAGAAATAGTATATTGTTTGATTAGGGTTGAAACTCGTAAAGACGAATAATATGTAAACAATCGTAGTATCTTCATCTCCCTTCAAACTGAAAAAGAAAAGTCATTTAAATGGAGTGCGTTAGTGGTACTGTAACATGATAATGATATATGCTCATAAAAATTCATAGCAGCAATGGCACATATGAAAAAAAAAAAAAAAAAAAAAAAAAAAAAAAAACTTGAACATCAAATTACTTTTAATATAAGCTTACCTTCAACCCCCTCTTCGATATCTTCCATGGAAAGTGAGAGTTGCAAATGAGCTATCGACATCTTGTCTGTTCCTGGTATTAGACGAAATCATTATGCTGTCACCATCTTAACCTGAAACAATGCGAGGAGTACAGTGAATACTACCTAGAATACGTAAACAAACCAACCGAAATAACAGTGCTATAAGAAGTACATACATGTCTAATGAGCCGATTAGGCGATTAGACTATTGCTGCTATGTGATGAAATAGGAATGTACTGATATGTAAGAGGCGCTTGTAGATTATCGACATCAACGTTGTATACCTCTGAGATACTTGTCGTTTTCAATGGAGATCCTATGGGCTGAAAAGTCAAAATTCTTTTAACGGAAACAATCAAATTTCTTACTTTCTTCTTCTTATCCAACATTCTTTTAGTTTCCAACTGTCGGGTAATGGAGATAGTTTCACCCGAGCTATTTCCTCATTAGCCCTCTACGTAAATTAAAACAGTCACGCAAACCAAAATTTGGGCACAAATGACTCAATGATCAGCCTATAACATTGGTTGCAGAACCCCTGTTGTTGGCTCCTAGCACGTTCAGTTTCCGCACCACGGGCCTGCATAAGAACATCCTTGTTCCAGATCGCTATGAACAATCTGTGTCCCTCTATTTTGTTCCTTTTAGACTTTAGACGATACATACGTCTGCGTCATTCGTTTTTAAAACAAAAATGACACGTGAGTATAATAATAAATTCTAATACGAAGTTTTCAAGCAAAAAATGATTTTTTTTACCTTGAGGGTCTACACCATCTGATCCTATAACCTGCACATATCAAATAATGACCACGTCTCAGCTTCTTGTTCTCTAGCTTGTTTCTCTCTTTGCTCACTTAACTATTTTGTTTTCAAATCCTTCAAGAGGAAGAAAAAGCAATGGAGCTTAATCACACATTTCAATTTATAAATGTTACGATCATTCATCCAGTGGCTTCGAGAAATAAATTTTATCATAACTTGCTTTAGACTGAATCAGAAGACTCTACCTCAATAGCAGGTCCTGGTCCAAGTTTGTTCAAAAGTTGACAGAGAAAAATATCATCAACCAAAAGAATTTTAGGCTCTTCATCCCAAGCATTAACACGGGCCTGCATAAGAACGTCCTTGTTCCAGATCGCTATGAACAATCTGTGTCCCTCTATTTTGTTCCTTTTAGACTTTAGACGATACATACGCCTGCGTCGTTCGTTTTTAAAACAAAAACGACACGTAAGTATAATAATAAATTCTAATACGACGTTTTCAAGCAAAAAATGATTTTTTTACCTTGAGGGTCTACACCATCTGATCCTATAACCTGCACATATCAAATAATGACCACGGCTCAGCTTCTTGTTCTCTAGCTTGTTTCTCGCTTTGCTCACTTAACTATTTTGTTTTCAAATCCTGCAAGAGGAAGAAAAAGCAATGGAGCTTAATCACACGTTTCAATTTATAAATGTTACGATCATTTATCCAGTGGCTTCGAGAAATAAATTTTATCATAACTTGCTTTAGACTGAATCAGAAGACTCTACCTCAATAGCAGGTCCTGGTCCAAGTTTGTTCATAAGTTGACAGAGAAAAATATCATCAACCAAAAGAATTTTAGGCTCTTCATCCCAAGCATTAACAAGCAGATTAAGATTTGGAAGAGTGCTATTCAACCACTCTATCACAGTTGTCCAAATTAAAAATGCCCATATCAATAGCAAAAAGAAAATCAAAATTTAGCTAAATTTATCGACTCCACCTGGCTCACCATCATTAACTGATTCAAGTTCGAATGCGTCACTGCTGGCAGAGAATTTGAAAGGTTAAGTCTACCATAATCATGGGTAGGATCATATTGGCATGCACAAATGTTTTTTACATCTGAATAAGATAGCTTATTTTGCTACCTCTATCAATATCATAGTTAATACAAATAGGATTTTAGCAAGTTATATATAATTGGAACCAATCGATGAACCATTGTGATTGGTAACATGTGTAGATCGTGCCTGATGAAGGAAAGAACAACACAAAATCTCAAACAAAAAAAAATTACAATGATGATTGAAGATTCATATGAATACAAACATATAATACTAAACACCACAATCATTTGCAAAACCTCATATAAAAGCATAACAGTGATGAAATCTTACTTTGGCTGCTATAAGGCATTCGATGATTCCAATTGATATACAACATACTAAAACACGATAAAGTACAAAAACTAATGATATGTGATTTATATAAAACACTTCATACCGTCTAATAACTAATATATTAAAACAAAGTTGTTGTGAATGGCATTTTCATCAAAAGCACCACCAAAATATGAATTGAATGAATTAATAGCCTGCATATGAGGAAAAATATCACGCTACTTCCAAATAACATCTAGTATTCTCAAACCTGCACACACAAAAAGAAGATGATCGTGAGATAATTAATGAAAAAAAAGGCTGAGCAAAAAGAAAATTAGGGTTTGGAGAAAAGTATATTATGAATAAATGTGAGATTTTTTTTTACGTATATGTTATCATTAGGGTTATCTTTCTTCAAATTACCTCATATATTTGAAGCCTATATTAACCCATTCCTTAATTATAGCTTAACAATATCAAATTTTTAAGCATGACTTAAATATTTTGTATTGTAAATCACAAAAAAAAATGCTTGTTCCAGTGGTTGAAGCATTCGTATGTGGATCAAATGGCCAAGGTTCAAATCTTGTAAACGACAATTATAATTAAATTTTTAAAAATGTAATTTTCATTAAAATCAGAATTGCTTATGTGGCATAAATTTGAAATTTTATTCAAATATTGCTTAGGTGGCATTATGACATGGCATTACTGGGCAATCCTGCATTTGATGACGTCATGCGCCTATTGTTATATATATATATATATATATATATATATATATATATATATATATATATATATATATATATATATATATATATATATATATATATATATATATATATATATATATGCGTGTCTTAGTTTTAAAGAAAATAATACATTTATCTCAATATGCTATGTAAGTTATAATTTCAATTGTGCTTGATTCTTAATGGTTAAATAATTTTTAAGGTTGGATTTGGCTTTTGAAATGATTTACAAATATGAAATATATTTCTTACCCAATTTCAAGTTTTAACTCTATTTGTGTCTTTAAGTCCAAAATGAGTCACAAGGGTCCAAATTAAGCCCAAGAGTTCAATTCTTAGTCAAAAGGTTCAAATTATGATTAAAGGTCCAAATTATATTAAGTGGTTCAAATTAAAACTTGAGGGTCCAAATTCATATGTTATTAACCTTTTCATAACTTATATCTCAAAATCTGATGGGATTTTTATGACTAGCTCATGATCAAAAATTCATATCTCTCAAACCGTAAGTCGAAAAATCATGTTCTTTATATCCCTAGCTTCCTCTATGTCCCTACTTTACTGGAAAAATAAGTTTACTCAATAATACCTTGAAATCTATAAACCCTATGAAGGTAAACTCAGTTGGAGATGATAGATATACTTCTCTACTAAAGTCCACATGTTTAGTTTTCAAAAAGTTATGCATTAAAACTCAACTTATGCCCTAAATCCAAACAGTGTACAGTTCTGACCTAGTTTCACCATAAAATTCATATCTCAATCATCGGGTATCGTCACGGGAATCACCACTTATGGAAATGACCACAAGACATAGATCTATAACTACATATTTTTCTTTTAGTCCAGATCTTAATGAGGTAAAATGGGTGAGTCGTTTTCCAACTGATATTATTTTGGACAGATTCATCTTTTCAATATCATGATTTTCTAGGGTTTATAAGCTAGGTTTTGCTACATTTTGTGGTACTACCAATCTTAAACCTCTTTAAATGGATCAAATGCTAATATGTCCAGGAAACAAAAATGGTTTTTAGAGAAAACATATGTGGTCTCTTATGGAAACTTTAAAATGAAACTAGTTTCAACAATCAAAAGTGTAATTACCAAATCTTGCATTATCTACTTCTTTCAAGCTTAGCCTCCTATCTAACTCCATGATCCCTATGAATATTTGATTAATCTCCAAAGGTACATACACAAGTTTCCTTAATCTACTCTAGTAATACCATAGATAAGTAAATTGAAGGAAAGAAAAGATTAGAAACAAACTTGTATGTTAGGATCTTCAAATCAACACTAATGTACTTAGTAAAATCAATCACCAAGGGTCTCCTTGGCCTTGTAATCACCACGACGGCAGCAACAAGAGGAAGGAATGGCAGATTTTTGGTGTAAAGTAGCAATGGTGATAAGATCTATGTGTAAAAATGACCTATATATACCACCATAAGACATAGTGGATTACAAGTGTTTTGTTCATGCAACATAACCATGACACTTGTATCATGGCTATGTATATTCGGCCACCTAGCCAAATAGGTGTTAGTTGGTGAGTTTTGATGTATAATTTTGGTTATTAGGTGTATTGTGTAGTGTAGGTTGCTCCCAGTACTCAATCGTAAGGTTTTTAAGACGCATAATGCAATACTGGGTAACGTAAAAATGTAAAACTTCAAAAATTATAAAAACTTGTTATCATGACCAAATTTTGTAATTTAGATGAGTGGTGAGTTCATCGGAGGGTATAAATATAATTGAAAACCTAAAAACAAAGGTTTAGAACGCGCAAGATGTAAAAGGTGCAAGGTTTACATAAAATTGGCAAAAGTGAACAATGACTTTTAAAAATAGAATTGTAAGGAACCAATGATGCATAAAAAGTGTAGACTGGACATAGTCTAGTTTCGGTTGAATTAATTGTACGTTAAACGCGAGTTGTTACCAAAATTTGACGAAATCGTGAAATGAAACAGAGAATGGGAATTATAGAAATTTTTGAATAATAGGATATTATAATGGAATATTAAACCACTATTAATATGAAAAGTGTAATACTTGAAATTTGAAAACATGCAAAATGACCAAAATGCCCTTTTGATTTTAAAAATTTATTAAAATGCATCTAAGTCACCAAATAAATCCCAAACCTTCGGGAATGAACTAGATATGAATCTAAATAATTTTTGTGACTACATTTCAACATTTTAAAAAGTACAAAAATATGAAAATAATTATTATGGCCGGTTTTTAATTATTTCGTGTATTATTATAATTATTAATACAAAATAAATTAAATAAATACAAGATAAATGCAAATAAAATTAAGAAAAGATCACAATCAGTATTTGACCTTAATTAGGATTGCTTTGGCCGAAATTCTTGAATCCTTATCACTTATACACGTTTTTATAATTTATGTATATATATAATATACCGAAAACCTTAAAAACCCTTCATAAAATTCGATCTACTTCATACGATCTGGGGAAAACTCTTGGGATATTTTTCGGGTGTTCTACAGCATCTAAGGAAGTTAGGAAAATTGATTATAATTTCGTGGGTTCATCCATTCGATCGCTAGACCTTTTTCCTGTCGAATTAAGTTAAACCGAGAGGTATAATTCTATATAACCCTTTCGTACATTCGATTCTTCATGTTATATTTTTCTTATGTTCTTATGATCACATAAGACCTAAATAAAATGTATAATTCAAATCATGCATGATAGATCGATCGCTATAATTTTAGAGATCTAAAACGTGTGTAAAATCCAAAACAAGCTATACGATTTATCCAGGAGTTATGATTAATTATTTTGAACCTTATACGAACCATATGATCTGGGAAAAATGCTAATTCGAATTATAGAAGCCTAGATAGGTCGTGGTTAATTTATTTGTGTATCGAGTCTTATGAAAAACAAAGAAAAATTATAAAAACCCTAGAACCGATTAGGGTTAGGGTTTTGGGTGATGGATCTGGTCTAATTAATTCATACTAAGGATGTAGTAGTGATTTTTTGATGATTGGTAACTTTAGGATTAGGGTTTAGGAATTAAAAAGGTTATACGCCTAGAAAATAAAATAAGGAGGACTTGTTTTGCCAACTTTGAAACTTAAAGGTTATTTTTATAATGTTAATTAGATCAGTATAAATGTATAAAAATTATAAGATGAGGTCCTTATGTGTAAAATATGCAAGATCATAATTTATTGGTTTATTTATGGTTCGAATTGGAAATTAATAAATTAGAGGGACTAAAAGTGTAAATTCAGGAAACTTATGATTGTTTTGTGTAAATAATGATGTTAGGGAGGTAATATGTAATTTTAGGTATTTATGGGGTCAAAGTGTAATTAAAATAAAGTAAGGATGTAAATTGTAAACTAAAAGGGACTAATTATGTAAATATGTGAAACATGGAGGTGTAATTCGTACCATATGATAGAGTGAGGGTATATTCTATAATTTAGTAAACATAAGGGCTTGTGATGTAATTATGAGTATTAGTGAGGGTTAAATTGTAAATTATGTAATTATAAGGTCTATTTGGTAACTTTAATAACTAAAGGGTGTAAAGTGTAAATAATGAAACTTAAAGGACTAAAGATGTAATTCTGATTAAAAGATGTATTTAGAAATAGTAGCTTGTGATATTTCATTTAAAACCCTTAATTTTGATATGTTTACTTTTAAAACCCTAAGTTATGGAAACTTGACAAAATGAACCTTGAACTATCTTAACTTGCTAAAATGTACCCTACTTCCTAAATAAGGATGCTTTCTAAAAATGGATGCTTTCTATTTGTGGGAACTTACTAAATAAGGACGCTTTCTAAAAATGGAAACTTACTTGAAATGGAAAGATAACTAAGAGTACTTTGTAATTCTCTTCTACTCCCCTAGGTGTGAAGAAGGAGTAACTCGATCTCTTTCAGCCTTTTGTCTTTGTTCTTTCTTGCTAATAAGGTACAGATATTCTGCCCTTCTTGTAAGGAGCCTTCGTTTCTCTTTGGTCTCTTGTTTTGATTTCGTTTAGGATTCCCCAAACCATTGCTATGTTCCCTTTGTATTGTGAACCTTGATATGATCCACTTGACGTGAACTTTTGCTTTGAACCTTTGCTTTGATCTTTGCCTTGAACCACTATGAACCTTGATGTGAACCTTGCCATAAAACCTTGACTTGAACCCTAGTATGCTTGATATTGTAATTGGATGAGAAAACCTTTTTATTTATTTATGAAATGTTTTAAGAAGACCATTTTTAAAACTAGCTTATTGAAAACTATTTTAAAGACTATTTTTATGAAAACCATTTTAAAAGATTATTTTATGGAAACTATTTTAAAAGGATTGTTTTCAGATGAACTTTTAGATTGAACCTTGACCTATTTATGGATATGACCTACTTGAACTAAAGTGAATTGAACCCATTGATATGTAAACACGAACTTGAAACTTGAACTGGACTTGTACACTTGACCTTGATCTTGACCCACAGTTTGAGACTACGAGCCATACTAGGCATGAGGGTTTTATGTCCTTGTCATTGATGCACCAATGACTTGACTTTTGGGTAGGAAAGTGATACCTATCCCGTCCCTGCCATGACTTGATACTTGACTTGCGCGTAGATGAAGACATTGTGGCAGCCTACAGGGGCGCATGGATGCATCCTAGATTTGGATTTGTACTTGACTTGACTTGATTACTTGTATTGTTAGTGACATGATGGGTGTGTGCGATACACGTCATTCACTCTTGGGAGCACGCGACTCCAACCCTTGGAGGTATCCCCAAATATTATACTTGTCATACCGAGGTCACCCCTCAGTATACATGTATACTTGTTTACTTGACTTGATATGATATGTTCTGGGCTCGTAGAGGATTGTTGTATCTGTTTATCCTTCTGTTTACCTTACCTTTTTCACTTGTACATTATTCCTTATTTGTTTCCTATGCCTTTACTCTTGATAACCTTTACTACATTTACATTTCGTGAACCTTTATTGCTGCTTGTTATCGTTATATCTGTTCACTGAGCTCTCGTAGCTCAGCCGCATTTTCTTTTCCTGCGGCAGGTATTTAAGCTAGGAAGCTGGGTTTTGCTTTGGGATGAGAGCAACTTTGAGTGAAGCATGGACCTTAGTACCTTAGTTCTACCATTTGATATTTGACTTGTTATGCCTTCGTTTGGCACTTGATTGTTTAGTACTTCATTTATTTCTTTTCATTTTCTTGTTGAACTTGATATAAGTCTTGTTGGCTTATTATCTTTTGGTTTAATGTTAAGACTTCCGCTGTTTTTATTATTACTTGTTCTGATGTGAAACCATAGCATTGTGACATCTTTGCCCTTCTCGGGTCGGGGTGTTACAATTTATGGTATCAGAGACAGGTTTGGACCCTTAGGTTCCCAAAAACCCTTAGGCTTAGGCCATTGACCTGTGAGGATTGGGTAGATATTAGGTTTCCTTTCGCGCACTCTCTTTTCCTGTCCTGCTCTGTCATTTTCCCTTTGCTCTTACTAATCGTTTTGACAATCATTCAGATGGTGAACACGTGATTTACCCAGTACACTGATGGGAATGATGGCCCTGATTTCGAGGCCATGATAGCTGCTGCTATGGCTGCTGCTCTTCCTGAGTTGGTGACCCAAGTCACCAATAACATCAGAAATGGGGCAAGTTCTTCTGGTGGTGGTGGTGATGCTCCACCCACTGCTCCACCTGTCGGCATTCATGTTTGGATCGAAAGGTTCAACAAACTCAAGCCTCTCTCCTTCAAGTCCGCTGCTACTCCCCATGAGGCAGAGGACTGGATTACCCACGTCGAGAAGTTGTTCAGGGTTCTAGGATGCGCTGACGAATTTAAAACTCGTTTGGCCACATTCAAGCTGGAGGGTGACGCTCTTAATTGGTGGACTACTCTTGTTCAAGCAAAAGGAGATAACTATGCTGAGACCTGTTCTTGGGCGGACTTCATTGAGGTGTTCTATAGGCAGTATATTCCATTATCGGAGCAGCAGAGATACGAGAGAGATTATGCGACGATTCGTCAAAGGGATCGTGAGTCTTCTGGTGAGTTCATGCAGCGATTCTTGCGCTTGGCCAGCTTCGTTGGGCCGGAGGTTACTGGGGATGCTCATCGTCAGGCTCGTCATTTCAAGTGGGCATTGAAGAGGTGGGTACTAGATCGTGTTGTAAACTTTGAGTACAAAGATGTGGCTGCGGTTCAGGATGCTGCACGTAACATTGAATTGCTACATGCGGACGAGGGTTCTAATAAACGGGATAGAGATGGAAATCGAGTAAACTCCAAGGAGCAAAGTCGCCTGGACCAAGGATATGAGCAGCAAAGGCGGTCTAATAGGAGTTCTGAATCACGAGATCAGACGGATCGTGGTCATGATCAGAGAGGTCGGGATTCGAAGTCAAATTCTAATCAGGGTGGTGATCGACACGGGCGCAGCGATTGTCAGAGGAAGTGGAAGGATCAGTCTTCCAGGGACTACCAGTAGAATCGGGTTTCTGGATCGAATACTCAGAAGGGATCAGCTGAGAAACTACCTACTCCAGTTAGTTGTACTTATTGTGGGAAGTATCATTCGGGAGTTTGTCGTAAGGCTCCGGGTGCTTGCTATGGATGTGGACCTACGGGGCATATGGTGAAGGATTGCCCTAAGAATCCGTCGGCACTTGAAAAATATCTTGATCCTCCTCCTCCTACTTCTAGTTCCGGTCGTGTTTTCATGCTTTCTCGTGACCAGGCAGGCAAGGCGTCTGGTATGTGATTGTTTCGTTTCCGTTCTATTTTCCTTTCCGTTTCCTTGCAAATTTCGAGGATGAAATTTTTTGTTAGAGGGGAAGAAGTTGTAATACCTGAAATTTGAAAACATGCAAAATGACCAAAATGCCCTTTTGATTTTAAAAATTTATTAAAATGCATCTAAGTCACCAAATAAATCCCAAACCTTCGGGAATGAACTATATATGAATCTAAATAATTTTTGTGACTACATTTCAACATTTTAAAAAGTATAAAAATATGCAAATAATTATTATGGCCGGTTTTTAATTATTTCGTGTATTATTATAATTATTAATACAAAATAAATTAAATAAATACAAGATAAATGCAAATAAAATTAGGAAAAGATCACAATCAGTATTTGACCTTAATTAGGATTTCTTGGGCCCAAATTCTTGAATCCGTATCACTTATACACATTTTTATAATTTATGTATATATATAATATACCGAAAACCTTAAAAACCCTTCATAAAATTCGATCTACTTCATACGATCTGGGGAAAACTCTTGGGCTATTTTTTTGGTGTTCTACAGGGTCTAAGGAAGTTAGGAAAATTGATTATAATTTCGTGGGTTCATCCATTCGATCGCTAGACCTTTTTCCTGTCGAATTAAGTTAAACCAAGAGGTATAATTCTATATAACCCTTTCGTACGTTCGATTCTTCATGTTATATTTTTCTTATGTTCTTATGATCACATATGACCTAAATAAAATGTATAATTCAAATCATGCATGATAGATCGATCGCTATAATTTTAGAGATCTAAAACGTGTGTAAAATCCAAAACAAGCTATACGATTTATCCAGGAGTTATGATTAATTATTTTGAACCTTATACGAACCATATGATCTGGGAAAAATGCTAATTCGAATTATAGAAGCCTAGATAGGTCGTGGTTAATTTATTTGTGTATCGAGTCTTATGAAAAACAAAGAAAAATTATAAAAACCCTAGAACCGATTAGGGTTAGGGTTTTTGGGTGATGGATCTGGTCTAATTAATGCATATTAAGGATGTAGTAATGATTTTTTGATGATTGGTAACTTTAGGATCAGGGTTTAGGAATTAAAAAGGTTATACGCCTAGAAAATAAAATAAGGAGGACTTGTTTTGCCAACTTTGAAACTTAAAGGTTATTTTTATAATGTTAATTAGATCAGTATAAATGTATAAAAATTATAAGATGAGGTCCTTATGTGTAAAATATGCAAGATCATAATTTATTGGTTTATTTATGGTTCGAATTGGAAATTAATAAATTAGAGGGACTAAAAGTGTAAATTCAGGAAACTTATGATTGTTTTGTGTAAATAATGATGTTAGGGAGGTAATATGTAATTTTGGGTATTTATGGGGTCAAAGTGTAATTAAAATAAAGTAAGGATGTAAATTGTAAACTAAAAGGGACTAATTATGTAAATATGTGAAACATGGAGGTGTAATTCGTACCATATGATAGAGTGAGGGTATATTCTATAATTTAGTAAACATAAAGGCTTGTGATGTAATTATGAGTATTAGTGAGGGTTAAATTGTAAATTATGTAATTATAAGGTCTATTTGGTAACTTTAATAACTAAAGGGTGTAAAGTGTAAATAATGAAACTTAAAGGACTAAAGATGTAATTCTGATTAAAAGATGTATTTAGAAATAGTAGCTTGTGATATTTCATTTAAAACCCTTAATTTTGATATGTTTACTTTTAAAACCCTAAGTTATGGAAACTTGACAAAATGAACCTTGAACTATCTTAACTTGCTAAAATGTACCCTACTTCCATAATAATATTAATGAATGACTTAACAGGAATTGATACTTAAATCTTTCTATTTGTGGGAACTTACTAAATAAGGATGCTTTCTAAAAATGGAAACTTACTTGAAATGGAAAGATAACTAAGAGTACTTTGTAATTCTCTTCTACTCCCCTAGGTGAGAAGAAGGAGTAACTCGATCTCTTTCAGCCTTTTGTCTTTGTTCTTTCTTGCTAATAAGGTACAGATATTCTGACCTTCTTGTAAGGAGCCTTCGTTTCTCTTTGGTCTCTTGTTTTGATTTCGTTTAGGATTCCCCAAACCATTGCTATGTTCCCCTTGTATTGTGAACCTTGATATGATCCACTTGACATGAACTTTTGCTTTGAACCTTTGCTTTGATCTTTGCCTTGAACCACTATGAACCTTGATATGAACCTTGCCATAAAACCCTGACTAGAACCCTAGTATGCTTGATATTGTAATTGGATGAGAAAACCTTTTTATTTATTTATGAAATGTTTTAAGAAGACCATTTTTAAAACTAGCTTATTGAAAACTATTTTAAAGACTATTTTTATGAAAACCATTTTAAAAGATTATTTTATGGAAACTATTTTAAAAGGATTGTTTTCAGATGAACTTTTAGATTGAACCTTGACCTATTTATGGATATGACCTACTTGAACTAAAGTGAATTGAACCCATTGATATGTAAACACGAACTTGAAACTTGAACTGGACTTGTACACTTGACCTTGATCTTGACCCACAGTTTGAGACTACGAGCCATACTAGGCATGAGGGTTTTATGTCCTTGTCATTGATGCACCAATGACTTGACTTTTGGGTAGGAAAGTGATACCTATCCCGTCCCTGCCATGACTTGATACTTGACTTGCGCGTAGATGAAGACATTGTGGCAGCCTACAGGGGCGCATGGATGCATCCTAGATTTGGATTTGTACTTGACTTGACTTGATTACTTGTATTGTTAGTGACATGATGGGTGTGTGCGATACACGTCATTCACTCTTGGGAGCACGCGACTCCAACCCTTGGAGGTATCCCCAAATATTATACTTGTCATACCGAGGTCACCCCTCAGTATACATGTATACTTGTTTACTTGACTTGATATGATATGTTCTGGGCTCGTAGAGGATTGTTGTATCTGTTTATCCTTCTGTTTACCTTACCTTTTTCACTTGTACATTATTCCTTATTTGTTTCCTATGCCTTTACTCTCGATAACCTTTACTACATTTACATTTCGTGAACCTTTATTGCTGCTTGTTATCGTTATATCTGTTCACTGAGCTCTCGTAGCTCAGCCGCATTTTCTTTTCCTGCGGCAGGTATTTAAGCTAGGAAGCTGGGTTTTGCTTTGGGATGAGAGCAACTTTGAGTGAAGCATGGACCTTAGTACCTTAGTTCTACCATTTGATATTTGACTTGTTATGCCTTCGTTTGGCACTTGATTGTTTAGTACTTCATTTATTTCTTTTCATTTTCTTGTTGAACTTGATATAAGTCTTGTTGGCTTATTATCTTTTGGTTTAATGTTAAGACTTCCGCTGTTTTTATTATTACTTGTTCTGATGTGAAACCATAGCATTGTGACATCTTTGCCCTTCTCGGGTCGGGGTGTTTTCAATTTATGGTATCAGAGACAGGTTTGGACCCTTAGGTTCCCAAAAACCCTTAGGCTTAGGCCATTGACCTGTGAGGATTGGGTAGATATTAGGTTTCCTTTCGCGCACTCTCTTTTCCTGTCCTGCTTTGTCATTTTCCCTTTGCTCTTACTAATCGTTTTGACAATCATTCAGATGGTGAACATGTGATTTACCCAGTACACTGATGGGAATGATGGCCCTGATTTCGAGGCCATGATAGCTGCTGCTATGGCTGCTGCTCTTCCTGAGTTGGTGACCCAAGTCACCAATAACATTAGAAATGGGGCAAGTTCTTCTGGTGGTGGTGGTGATGCTCCACCCACTGCTCCACCTGTCGGCATTCATGTTTGGATCGAAAGGTTCAACAAACTCAAGCCTCTCTCCTTCAAGTCCGCTGCTACTCCCCACGAGGCAGAGGACTGGATTACCCACGTCGAGAAGTTGTTCAGGGTTCTAGGATGCGCTGACAAATTTAAAACTCGTTTGGCCACATTCAAGCTGGAGGGTGACGCTCTTAATTGGTGGACTACTCTTGTTCAAGCAAAAGGAGATAACTATGCTGAGACCTGTTCTTGGGCGGACTTCATTGAGGTGTTCTATAGGCAGTATATTCCATTATCGGAGCAGCAGAGATACGAGAGAGATTATGCGACGATTCGTCAAAGGGATCGTGAGTCTTCTGGTGAGTTCATGCAGCGATTCTTGCGCTTGGCCAGCTTCGTTGGGCCGGAGGTTACTGGGGATGCTCATCGTCAGGCTCGTCATTTCAAGTGGGCATTGAAGAGGTGGGTACTAGATCGTGTTGTAAACTTTGAGTACAAAGATGTGGCTGCGGTTCAGGATGCTGCACGTAACATTGAATTGCTACATGCGGACGAGGGTTCTAATAAACGGGATAGAGATGGAAATCGAGTAAACTCCAAGGAGCAAAGTCGCCTGGACCAAGGATATGAGCAGCAAAGGCGGTCTAATAGGAGTTCTGAATCACGAGATCAGACGGATCGTGGTCATGATCAGAGAGGTCGGGATTCGAAGTCAAATTCTAATCAGGGTGGTGATCGTCACGGGCGCAGCGATAGTCAGAGGAAGTGGAAGGATCAGTCTTCCAGGGACTACCAGTAGAATCGGGTTTCTGGATCGAATACTCAGAAGGGATCAGCTGAGAAACTACCTACTCCAGTTAGTTGTACTTATTGTGGGAAGTATCATTCGGGAGTTTGTCGTAAGGCTCCGGGTGCTTGCTATGGATGTGGATCTACGGGCATATGGTGAAGGATTGCCCTAAGAATCCGTCGGCACTTGAAAAATATCTTGATCCTCCTCCTCCTACTTCTAGTTCCGGTCGTGTTTTCATGCTTTCTCGTGACCAGGCAGGCAAGGCGTCTGGTATGTGATTGTTTCGTTTCCGTTCTATTTTCCTTTCCGTTTCCTTGCAAATTTCGAGGATGAAATTTTTTGTTAGAGGGGAAGAAGTTGTAATACCTGAAATTTGAAAACATGCAAAATGACCAAAATGCCCTTTTGATTTTAAAAATTTATTAAAATGCATCTAAGTCACCAAATAAATCCCAAACCTTCGGGAATGAACTATATATGAATCTAAATAATTTTTGTGACTACATTTCAACATTTTAAAAAGTATAAAAATATGCAAATAATTATTATGGCCGGTTTTTAATTATTTCGTGTATTATTATAATTATTAATACAAAATAAATTAAATAAATACAAGATAAATGCAAATAAAATTAGGAAAAGATCACAATCAGTATTTGACCTTAATTAGGATTTCTTGGGCCCAAATTCTTGAATCCTTATCACTTATACACATTTTTATAATTTATGTATATATATAATATACCGAAAACCTTAAAAACCCTTCATAAAATTCGATCTACTTCATACGATCTGGGGAAAACTCTTGGGCTATTTTTTTGGTGTTCTACAGGGTCTAAGGAAGTTAGGAAAATTGATTATAATTTCGTGGTTCATCCATTCGATCGCTAGACCTTTTTCCTGTCGAATTAAGTTAAACCGAGAGGTATAATTCTATATAACCCTTTCGTACGTTCGATTCTTCATGTTATATTTTTCTTATGTTCTTATGATCACATATGACCTAAATAAAATGTATAATTCAAATCATGCATGATAGATCGATCGCTATAATTTTAGAGATCTAAAACGTGTGTAAAATCCAAAACAAGCTATACGATTTATCTAGGAGTTATGATTAATTATTTTGAACCTTATACGAACCATATGATCTGGGAAAAATGCTAATTCGAATTATAGAAGCCTAGATAGGTCGTGGTTAATTTATTTGTGTATCGAGTCTTATGAAAAACAAAGAAAAATTATAAAAACCCTAGAACCGATTAGGGTTAGGGTTTTGGGTGATGGATCTGGTCTAATTAATGCATATTAAGGATGTAGTAATGATTTTTTGATGATTGGTAACTTTAGGATCAGGGTTTAGGAATTAAAAAGGTTATACGCCTAGAAAATAAAATAAGGAGGACTTGTTTTGCCAACTTTGAAACTTAAAGGTTATTTTTATAATGTTAATTAGATCAGTATAAATGTATAAAAATTATAAGATGAGGTCCTTATGTGTAAAATATGCAAGATCATAATTTATTGGTTTATTTATGGTTCGAATTGGAAATTAATAAATTAGAGGGACTAAAAGTGTAAATTCAAGAAACTTATGATTGTTTTGTGTAAATAATGATGTTAGGGAGGTAATATGTAATTTTGGGTATTTATGGGGTCAAAGTGTAATTAAAATAAAGTAAGGATGTAAATTGTAAACTAAAAGGGACTAATTATGTAAATATGTGAAACATGGAGGTGTAATTCGTACCATATGATAGAGTGAGGGTATATTCTATAATTTAGTAAACATAAAGGCTTGTGATGTAATTATGAGTATTAGTGAGGGTTAAATTGTAAATTATGTAATTATAAGGTCTATTTGGTAACTTTAATAACTAAAGGGTGTAAAGTGTAAATAATGAAACTTAAAGGACTAAAGATGTAATTCTGATTAAAAGCTGTATTTAGAAATAGTAGCTTGTGATATTTCATTTAAAACCCTTAATTTTGATATGTTTACTTTTAAAACCCTAAGTTATGGAAACTTGACAAAATGAACCTTGAACTATCTTAACTTGCTAAAATGTACCCTACTTCCATAATAATATTAATGAATGACTTAACAGGAATTGATACTTAAATCTTTCTATTTGTGGGAACTTACTAAATAAGGATGCTTTCTAAAAATGGAAACTTACTTGAAATGGAAAGATAACTAAGAGTACTTTGTAATTCTCTTCTACTCCCCTAGGTGAGAAGAAGGAGTAACTCGATCTTTTTCAGCCTTTTGTCTTTGTTCTTTCTTGCTAATAAGGTACAAATATTCTGCCCTTCTTGTAAGGAGCCTTCGTTTCTCTTTGGTCTCTTGTTTTGATTTCGTTTAGGATTCCCCAAACCATTGCTATGTTCCCCTTGTATTGTGAACCTTGATATGATCCACTTGACGTGAACTTTTGCTTTGAACCTTTGCTTTGATCTTTGCCTTGAACCACTATGAACCTTGATATGAACCTTGCCATAAAACCTTGACTTGAACCCTAGTATGCTTGATATTGTAATTGGATGAGAAAACCTTTTTATTTATTTATGAAATGTTTTAAGAAGACCATTTTTAAAACTAGCTTATTGAAAACTATTTTAAAGACTATTTTTATGAAAACCATTTTAAAAGATTATTTTATGGAAACTATTTTAAAAGGATTGTTTTCATATGAACTTTTAGATTGAACCTTGACCTATTTATGGATATGACCTACTTGAATTAAAGTGAATTGAACCCATTGATATGTAAACACGAACTTGAAACTTGAACTGGACTTGTACACTTGACCTTTATCTTGACCCACAGTTTGAGACTACGAGCCATACTAGGCATGAGGGTTTCATGTCCTTGTCATTGATGCACCAATGACTTGACTTTTGGGTAGGAAAGTGATACCTATCCTGTCCCTGCCATGACTTGATACTTGACTTGCGCGTAGATGAAGACATTGTGGCAGCCTACAGGGGCGCATGGATGCATCCTAGATTTGGATTTATACTTGACTTGACTTGATTACTTGTATTGTTAGTGACATGATGGGTGTGTGCGATACACGTCATTCACTCTTGGGAGCACGCGACTCCAACCCTTGGAGGTATCCCCTCATATTATACTTGTCATACCGAGGTCACCCCTCCGTATACATGTATACTTGTTTACTTGACTTGATATGATATGTTCTGGGCTCGTAGAGGATTGTTGTATCTGTTTATCCTTCTGTTTACCTTACCTTTTTCACTTGTACATTATTCCTTATTTGTTTCCTATGCCTTTACTCTCGATAACCTTTACTACATTTACATTTCGTGAACCTTTATTGCTGCTTGTTATCGTTATATCTGTTCACTGAGCTCTCGTAGCTCAGCCGCATTTTCTTTTCCTGCGGCAGGTATTTAAGCTAGGAAGCTGGGTTTTGCTTTGGGATGAGAGCAACTTTGAGTGAAGCATGGACCTTAGTACTTTAGTTCTACCATTTGATATTTGACTTGTTATGCCTTCGTTTGGCACTTGATTGTTTAGTACTTCATTTATTTCTTTTCATTGTCTTGTTGAACTTGATATAAGTCTTATTGGCTTATTATCTTTTGGTTTAATGTTAAGACTTCCGCTGTTTTTATTATTACTTGTTCTGATGTGAAACCATAGCATTGTGACATCTTTGCCCTTCTCGGGTCGGGGTGTTACAATTTATGGTATCAGAGACAGGTTCGTGACTAGGCAGGCAAGGCGTATGGTATGTGATTGTTTCGTTTCCGTTCTATTTTCCTTTCCGTTTCCTTGCAAATTTCGAGGATGAAATTTTTTGTTAGAGGGGAAGAAGTTGTAATACCTGAAATTTGAAAACATGCAAAATGACCAAAATGCCCTTTTGATTTTAAAAATTTATTAAAATGCATCTAAGTCACCAAATAAATCCCAAACCTTCGGGAATGAACTAGATATGAATCTAAATAATTTTTGTGACTACATTTCAACATTTTAAAAAGTACCAAAATATGCAAATAATTATTATGTCCGGTTTTTAATTATTTCATGTATTATTATAATTATTAATACAAAATAAATTAAATAAATACAAGATAAATGCAAATAAAATTAGGAAAAGATCACAATCAGTATTTGACCTTAATTAGGATTGCTTGGGCCCAAATTCTTGAATCCTTATTACTTATACACGTTTTTATAATTTATGTATATATATAATATACCGAAAACCTTAAAAACCCTTCATAAAATTCGATCTACTTCATACGATCTGGGGAAAACTCTTGGGCTATTTTTCTGGTGTTCTACAGCGTCTAAGGAAGTTAGGAAAATTGATTATAATTTCGTGGGTTCATCCATTCGATCGCTAGACCTTTTTCCTGTCGAATTAAGTTAAACCGAGAGGTATAATTCTATATAACCCTTTCGTACGTTCGATTCTTCATGTTATATTTTTCTTATGTTCTTATGATCACATATGACCTAAATAAAATGTATAATTCAAATCATGCATGATAGATCGATCGCTATAATTTTAGAGATCTAAAACGTGTGTAAAATCCAAAACAAGCTATACGATTTATCCAGGAGTTATGATTAATTATTTTGAACCTTATACGAACCATATGATCTGGGAAAAATGCTAATTCGAATTATAGAAGCCTAGATAGGTCGTGGTTAATTTATTTGTGTATCGAGTCTTATGAAAAATAAAGGAAAATTATAAAAACCCTAGAACCGATTAGGGTTAGGGTTTTGGGTGATGGATCTGGTCTAATTAATGCATATTAAGGATGTAGTAATGATTGTTTGATGATTGGTAACTTTAGGATTAGGGTTTATGAATTAAAAAGGTTATACGCCTAGAAAATAAAATAAGGAGGACTTGTTTTGCCAACTTTGAAACTTAAAGGTTATTTTTATAATGTTAATTAGATCAGTATAAATGTATAAAAATTATAAGATGAGGTCCTTATGTGTAAAATATGCAAGATCATAATTTATTGGTTTATTTATGGTTCGAATTGGAAATTAATAAATTAGAGGGACTAAAAGTGTAAATTCAGGAAACTTATGATTGTTTTGTGTAAATAATGATGTTAGGGAGGTAATATGTAATTTTGGGTATTTATGGGGTCAAAGTGTAATTAAAATAAAGTAAGGATGTAAATTGTAAACTAAAAGGGACTAATTATGTAAATATGTGAAACATGGAGGTGTAATTCGTACCATATGATAGAGTGAGGGTATATTCTGTAATTTAGTAAACATAAGGGCTTGTGATGTAATTATGAGTATTAGTGAGGGTTAAATTGTAAATTATGTAATTATAAGGTCTATTTGGTAACTTTAATAACTAAAGGGTGTAAAGTGTAAATAATGAAACTTAAAGGACTAAAGATGTAATTCTGATTAAAAGATGTATTTAGAAATAGTAGCTTGTGATATTTCATTTAAAACCCTTAATTTTGATATGTTTACTTTTAAAACCCTAAGTTATGGAAACTTGACAAAATGAACCTTGAACTATCTTAACTTGCTAAAATGTACCCTACTTCCATAATAATATTAATGAATGACTTAACAGGAATTGATACTTAAATCTTTCTATTTGTGGGAACTTACTAAATAAGGACGCTTTCTAAAAATGGAAACTTACTTGAAATGGAAAGATAACTAAGAGTACTTTGTAATTCTCTTCTACTCCCCTAGGTGTGAAGAAGGAGTAACTCGATCTCTTTCAGCCTTTTGTCTTTGTTCTTTCTTGCTAATAAGGTACAGATATTCTGCCCTTCTTGTAAGGAGCCTTCGTTTCTCTTTGGTCTCTTGTTTTGATTTCGTTTAGGATTCCCCAAACCATTGCTATGTTCCCCTTGTATTGTGAACCTTGATATGATCCACTTGACGTGAACTTTTGCTTTGAACCTTTGCTTTGATCTTTGCCTTGAACCACTATGAACCTTGATATGAACCTTGCCGTAAAACCTTGACTTGAACCCTAGTATGCTTGATATTGTAATTGGATGAGAAAACCTTTTTATTTATTTATGAAATGTTTTAAGAAGACCATTTTTAAAACTAGCTTATTGAAAACTATTTTAAAGACTATTTTTATGAAAACCATTTTAAAAGATTATTTTATGGAAACTATTTTAAAAGGATTGTTTTCAGATGAACTTTTAGATTGAACCTTGACCTATTTATGGATATGACCTACTTGAACTAAAGTGAATTGAACCCATTGATATGTAAACACGAACTTGAAACTTGAACTGGACTTGTACACTTGACCTTGATCTTGACCCACAGTTTGAGACTACGAGCCATACTAGGCATGAGGGTTTCATGTCCTTGTCATTGATGCACCAATGACTTGACTTTTGGGTAGGAAAGTGATACCTATCCCGTCCCTGCCATGACTTGATACTTGACTTGCGCGTAGATGAAGACTTTGTGGCAGCCTACAGGGGCGCATGGATGCATCCTAGATTTGGATTTGTACTTGACTTGACTTGATTACTTGTATTGTTAGTGACATGATGGGTGTGTGCGATACACGTCATTCACTCTTGGGAGCACGCGACTCCAACCCTTGGAGGTATCCCCTCATATTATACTTGTCATACCGAGGTCACCCCTCCGTATACATGTATACTTGTTTACTTGACTTGATATGATATGTTCTGGGCTCGTAGAGGATTGCTGTATCTGTTTATCTTTCTGTTTACCTTACCTTTTTCACTTGTACATTATTCCTTATTTGTTTCCTATGCCTTTACTCTCGATAACCTTTACTACATTTACATTTCGTGAACCTTTATTGCTGCTTGTTATCGTTATATCTGTTCACTGAGCTCTCGTAGCTCAGCCGCATTTTCTTTTCCTGCGGCAGGTATTTAAGCTAGGAAGCTGGGTTTTGATTTGGGATGAGAGCAACTTTGAGTGAAGCATGGACCTTAGTACCTTAGTTCTACCATTTGATATTTGACTTGTTATGCCTTCGTTTGGCACTTGATTGTTTAGTACTTCATTTATTTTTTTTCATTGTCTTGTTGAACTTGGTATAAGTCTTGTTGGCTTATTATCTTTTGGTTTAATGTTAAGACTTCCGCTGTTTTTATTATTACTTGTTCTGATGTGAAACCATAGCATTGTGGCATCTTTGCCCTTCTCGGGTCGGGGTGTTACAAAAAGAGATAGAAATTCTAAGCACGGCTCATGAATATTTACATATTACAAAACGAGCTTATACCAAATTGTATCTTAATTTTGCATTAAGCTAAAACATGAGCTCGTGTTGTGGCCGCAAACCTGAACCCTAAAAATTACCATTAGTTTCAAGCGTCCATCAAATCAAATAAAAAAAATGGCACTCCGTAGGTATGCTTTGAAGCTTCTTAAAGAAGTTGCTGAAAAGTCTGAGCCTCATCTAAAGGAGGTTCAGAAAAAAGTGAAAACTGCTACCCAGAAGCTTAAATCGTAGGCCACCCTGAAAAAAAGAGGAAAACCTAAAACTGCTATCCAGAAGCTTCCTTCACCCGATGCGATAAAAGTAAGTCAAGGTAATAAAAGTTGAGAGGAACATATCGAAGACGCTATGAGAAATGCTAATGGGGCTGATTTTGATCCTTATGATTATATTACTCGTCTTCCTCAGTTTGTGCACATATCGAAAAATGTTAAAGCTGAGCTTTCGGAGGTTCCTCCTACTGCTGATGAAATCACGCCCACAATTCATGTTCCCTCGCTCTCGGTTTCGCCTCTTCCGCCTCCTGGTGAAATCATGCCGCAACTCCCTCTCAAATTGATTGATATTGCTCCTCCTGCTCTCAAGACCAACGAAGATGAACCAGACAACAACAAGCTTTTGTTGTATGCTTTTCTAGGACTTTACGGAGCTTTGTTGGGCTATGCCCTTTACTGTTCTATCAAGTTTGTTCTCCCCTTCATTTCCTGTAACATTTTGTTTTTGTAAATTTTATTACCATTAATTTATATTTAATTTATAATAAAAATTTTTGTATTATTTTCGGTGGATTTATTGATTTTTATCATGTTTGTTTCTGTTGAATTGATGTGTCTGTGAATGACTTTGACTTGGTAGGGAGTGAGATGAGATGTCTGCTTGTAGGTTCCTGAATTGTGATTCATTTTCGGTTTGTTAGATGTTTTAAAAGGATTTATTGATTGTGTATGATTTGACTGTGAATGAGTTTGACTTGGTAGGGAGTGAGATGAGATGTGTGGTTGTTGGTCAGGTTTAGGTTTAGGTTTTGGAAGTGGTAGCGTTGAAGTACGGTGCTGATGTTTAGCATACAGTAGAAGGTCCGTGACTTGTGATTAGATTTGGGTGTTAAAAAAAAAAAATTGTTGATTGACCATGTTTTCATTTATGAATATGACATGATTGTGAATCATTGTGTTTATTAGGTTAAAGTTTGGAGATGTGTAATACATGTTCATTCAGTTGTAGGTTTAGGTTTAGAGTGTTGCAGTAATAAAGTTTGGAGATGTGTAATACCGTTCCAAATATATATATATATAAAAAAAAAAAAAAAAAAAAAAAAAACACGACAACTACGTACCCACCTGTACACTCATTTTTTTCCCACCAATTCATTAGGCTATTTGACCAAGCTTTCAATTTGACCAGGCATTCAACATACCACATTGAAGGCGTGCCAAGCTGATACTCTAAATCACAATCCGCTTGTTTGTTTGTTTTGAAAATTTTTTTTAAGAGCAAAGATTTTATTAAAACACCCAATTAGGCAAAAACAGTTTTTTGAAAAACTTTTTAATTAGTTGTAAAGCCTGTGGTTTTACCGCGGGCATTGATATCCCCAAATGACAGACGCGAGTAAGTACCTTTACCCGTTTACAAATACCTGCGGGTTTGTGGGTAAAAAACCTTTGAGTGACGAGTAAGAGACATTCGTGACTATCGCGCGCGGGTGCATTCTTGTGTTTAACATATGACTCATTAATTCATTTAGATAAACTAGTTGGGCTACAAAGTACTGCTACATGAAGAAAGTCAAAGTACTGCTCGATAAGAAGTCAAAGTACTGCTCATGTTCTAAAGAAGTCAAAGTACTGCTAAAGATAAAGGACTGATATGCAAATACGTTTAAGGATTAATGTGTAATTCTAGAATGTTCTTAGAGTTATTATTAGATTATAATTAGAATTACTTGTCGTTCAAGTATTGTAAATCGACTAGGGTTTTCCTTGTGCCTATAAAAGGATCCCTAGGTTAGCATTAGAGATACGATTAGAGATACAAGTTCATACGAAGTTTTAGAGAAAAGTATTAGTCGATTATTAGAGTATTAGTGTTTAGAGTTTGTTAGTGAATCTGTGTAAAATAAGCAGGTTCAAGGTTTAATATAATCAAAGTTTTGTGTTAATTCTTCTTAGCTTTGTTGAAGTAGATTCCGCATACTTAACAAAGTATATCAGTGTTTCAATATTAGTAGTTTTGGATTTATCCAAGGTTGCTAAACCCTTAGACAAGCTACAAGTTAGTTTGGTCAGAGTATATCGATCCAACAAGTGGTATCAGAGCTTGTGTGGAGACTCTGATTAAGAAGAAACCCTTAAAACTGATTTAACAACAAACCCTAAACGATGACGACTGAAGCTGCACCAATCCTATCCATCACCTCACTCAGAATTCCTATCATCAAGAAGGGAGAATATGATCTCTGGAGCATGAAGATGAGGCAGTACCTTGCTATTACAGACCATGCTCTATGGGATGTGATTGTCAATGGTAATGTTGTTCTTGATGAACCTGTAGCAGTTGAAGGACAACCTAAACCACCTCAACCAACCTTGCCAGCAGCTACAAAGAGAAATCAAGATAAGGCTCTCAACATACTGTTGTCTGCTATTCCTGATGGTCACCTACTAAAGTTCCATGATGCTAAGGATGCAAAGCAATTGTGGGCTGCGATCAAGACAAGATTTGGAGGTAATGATGCTTCCAAGAAGATGCATAGAAACTTATTGAAGCAGCAGTTTGAAACTTTCACTGTTGGTGAAAGAGAAGGTCTTGATGCTGCCTATGACAGATTCCAAAATTTACTTAGTATGCTAGAGTTGTATGGAGCAGAGGTAACCGTTGAAGATGCAAATTTGAAGTTCTTAAGGAGTTTGCCATCTGTCTGGCATGTGGTTGCTACTATGATTAGAGGACAACCTGGATTGGAATCTATGAACTTTGATGATCTCTACAACAATTTGAAGGTGTACGAGCAACAGATGAATGGTCAAAGTTCTCAGAAAACTCACAACATAGCTTTTGTGTCTTCTGAAAACAGAAGCAGTACTTCTACTAAAAGTACTGCTTATCCTTCTCAAAGTACTGTTGGTGATACACAGCACGTTTGCACAACCACTACTACCCCCAACCCATCACCAACCAACAACACCAACTCTGATGATGTTGTATGTTCCTTCTTTGCTCAACAAGCCACTCTACCTGTTACCTATCAAGAAGACTTGTTGCAGATTGAAGAAGATGCTTTAGAGGAGATTGACATCAGATGGCAAGTTGCCATGATCACTGCAAGGATCAAGAAGTTCATGAACAAGACAGGAACGGGAATTGATTTCAAAGCCAAACAGGGTATAACTTTTGACAAATCCAAGATTGAATGCTTCAATTGTCAAAAGCTTGGACACTTTGCAAGGGAATGCAAGTTTGCAAAATATCAAGCAAACAAAATGATTGAACAACCTAAGGTTGAAAGAAAAGAGGTTCCTATTACTGAATCACAACCAAAAGCTTTGGTGGCTCAAGAAAATCTAGCTGAAATTGACTGGAGCAGTGAATTTGATGATGAACCTGTAACCTATTCTATGGTTGCAATGGAAGATTTTGATTGGAGCACAACTTTTGATGAGGAACCAGGATTTGCTGCTTTGGAATCAAGAGATGGTCTTGGAAGCTTTGACTGGAGCATGGAGGATGAAGATGAACCTGTTCAGATTGCTATGGTAGCTACTTCACCAAGTTCATCCAATGTCTCTGAGGTATGCTCTAAGTGTAATGATGTCTATCAAAAGTTGCTTAAAGACTATGTGACTGAAAGAGATAATTGTAGAACAGCTAGGTCTGAGGTAGCTGGTTATCAATTAACTTTAGAGTCAATGGAAGCCAAAATATTAACACATGAAAATAATGAAATGGCTTGGGGAGAAAAATATGAGCAACAAGATTATCAATTAAAATTAAGTGAATGGAAGTTAGGATGTAAGGTGTCTGAATTAGAAAAGATTACTAAGGAAAGAGATGCTTTGTTAGAAAAACTTGGTAGTATTAAACAGGCTGGTCTATCACATGTTCAATTTGTTGAAAAACAAAGAAGAATAAACAGTAGAGCTGGACTAGGTTATGGTGTTGAGGATAGTAGTTCAGATGAGACCCCACCTAGTGATAAGGAAGAGATCTCACCTAGTGATGATGAACTTACTAGCTCAGAAGAAAACACATCTAGGAATGAGGAACCAATTAGTGAATCACCTCCTGAGTTTAAGAAAGATAAGGAGTACCACTCAGTTCCTCCACCCACTGGTAAACTTCAACCCCCTAGGACAGATGTTTCTTGTTATGGTGTAGACAACCTAGAGTTTAGGAATAAGCTTACTGGTCAATCTAGTTCTGAGAAACCCAAGGATGATTTTCAAAGGGGTAATGATCAAAAGTTTCCTACAGCCTTTCAAAAACAAGCAGTACCTCCAAAATCTTTTCAAAGTACTGATAGACATTCAGCAGTACCTCCAAGAGAAACTTTTCAAAATATTGCTAACTATAGGAAACCTTTTAATCATAGAAGAGGATTTGGGAATATGGAGCGAAAATTATGTTATGTATGCTATAGTCCTGATCATTTGATTAAGCACTGTGACTTTCACTTAGAATATTTAAGTCAGTTCCCAAAGAATAGACCTGCCAACCATAAGCCAAGGGAGACTAGACCAGTTTGGAATCACTCAAATAGGGTTAACCATAGTAATTTCTCTAAAGATTATAGGTACCCTCACCAGAAAAGACCTTTTTCAAAACCATCAGTACCCTCAAGTACTGATAAGTCTAAGGTTTCTCAAGCAGTACCCTCTAAAAGTACTTCTAAGTTTTCACCCAATCATGGTACTGCTAACACTTTTTCACATAGAAGACCTAAGAGATTCACTTCATATAAAAGGTCTTACACCTCAAGCAGAGTACCTAGGTCAGAGAAACCTAAAGTCAAACGAAATTGGGTTAAGAAAGAAAGTACTGATGGGAAACAAGCAGTACTTTCATCAGATAAGGGTGTAAACAGGGAGTGTTGTTGATAATACAACACAGGACATGGGACCAAAGCAAATAATCATTGACCATGCCTTCAAAACCAGTGGAGATTACATACTTAAGGAATTCAAGTATGTCACTCCACAAGGGGAATACAAGTCAGTAATGGCTTGGGTTCCTAAAAGAAACTAACCCTTTTCTTTTACTGTGCAGGGCAACCCAGAGGAGGAGCTTAAAGATCATATTATTGTTGATAGTGGTTGCTCTGGCAGCATGACAGGGGACAAGGAGATCCTGTCAGATTTTAAGGCATATTATGGAGGAAGAGTTGCATTTAGTAATGATCCTGATGGAGGGAGAATCACTGGCAAAGGAACCATCAAGGCTGGATGTATTGATTTTGAGAATGTTAGATATGTGAAGGAGCTCAAGTTCAATCTTTTGTCAGTTTCTCAGATTTGTGACAAGAAGTACCCAATTCTGTTCACTGATACAGAATGCCTTATTCTCTCTCCTGAGTTCAAGTTTGTTGATGATCACTTGGTAACATTAAAAGTACCAAGAACCAATGATGTGTACAGTTTAGACTTAAAGAGTCTCAATTCTGCTGGAAGAGAAACATGTTTAGTAGCCAAGGCATCATTGGAAGAAGCACATCTATGGCATAGAAGACTAGGTCATGTAAATTTCAAGAACATCAACAAGCTGGTCAAATGCAATTTAGTTAGAGGTTTACCTTCCAAAACATTCAAGCCTGATCACTCATGTCTGGCTTGCAAGAAGGGTAAACAACATAAAGCTTCATGCAAGAAGCTTGAGGACAGAGCTATTAGAGAACCTTTGGAGTTGCTACACATGGATCTGTTTGGACCAGTTTTAGTAGAGAGTTTAAACAAGAAGAATTACTGCTTGGTTGTGACTGATGATTGTAGCAGATTTAGTTGGGTCTTTTTCTTGGGATTCAAAGATGAAACCTTTTATGCTATCCATGACCTGATAGTAGCCCTTGAAAATCAATTGAGACTCAAAGTAAGAGGTATTAGATGTGATAATGGAACATAATTCAAGAACAAGCATATGGATGAATTCTGTGCCAAGAAAGGGATCAAGAGAGAGTTTAGCATTGCTAGAACTCCACAGCAGAATGGTGTTGCAGAAAGAAAGAACAGGACATTGATAGAAGCAGCTAGAACAATGCTTGCAGATTCACAATTACCTATTCTCTTTTGGGCTCAAGCTATAAGTACTGCTTGCTATGTTTTAAATAGAGTATCAGTTACTAAACCTCAGATGAAGACACCATATGAGCTGCTCATGGGAAGGAAACCAAACATTCATTTTCTAAAACCTTTTGGCTGTTCTCTGACTATTCTAAATACCATTGATTCTCTGGGAAAATTTGATGGTAAGTCAGATGAAGGATATCTATTAGGTTACTGTACAAATAGCAAAGGTTTTAGAGTATATAACAGGAGTACCAAAAGGGTTCAAGATTGTCTTCATGTTGAATTTTTGGAAGATAAAGAAACTCAGAAAGGAAAAGGTCCTGATTGGATGTTTGATCTTGATCTCAAGTTCACTCCATCTATGAATTATGTGCCTGTTAGAGAAGAAAATCATGCTAATCACAAAGAAGATGATTCACAGTACATTGTTCATGGAGTCAATGTTAGACCAGAAGATGTTCCTGATAAAGAACCTGAAGTTACTAATAAGGAACAAAGTACTGCTCAACCAACCAATACAGTATCTGATGAAGATCAAGCCATACAAGATGAACTTAATAGGATGCTTTTTCAAGAAACTATAGCAAAATCCTATGAAGATGAACAAAGGAGGGCTTATGATGCTGCAAAGAAGAAGGGTAAATTCAAAGATACTGCTCACAGTACTTTTGATCAAAGTACTGATGATCCTTTTGACAGTACTTCTGGTGTGTTAGAACCATCAAATTGGAGCAATGATGATGATTCCAATGTTGATGATGAAGATTTGGATAATGCTAACATTCCTGGGTTAGAAGAAATTGATGATGAGCTCAATCATGAAGGTATTTTCTCAACTACCAATGAAGAACCTGATGTCACTAATTTGGAATCTGATCTTCCAATTCCACCAACTCCTACATTGAAAGTTCATAAAGCTCATCCTCAAAGAAATATTTTTGGATCACCCTCTTCAGGAGTGGTTACAAGAAACAATGTTAAAGGTCTCTCTAAGCAACATACTGCTTTACTTAGCTTTGTTTACAAACAAAACAGGATGAATCACAGGGATCAACAAACATGCCTGTTTGCTTGTTTTCTATCTCAAGCTGAACCCAAGAAGGTAGCTCAAGCTTTAGCTGATGAAAGTTGGGTTGGAGTTATGCAAGAGGAGCTTCTACAATTCAAGCTTCAAGAGGTCTGGGTATTATGTGACCTATGAGATGGTAAGAGAGTCATTGGTACAAGATGGGTTTTCAGAATCAAAAGAGATGAAAGAGGGAATGTTATCAAGAATAAAGCTAGATTGGTTGCACAAGGATATCGCCAAGAAGAAGGAGTGGACTATGATGAAGTGTTTGCTCCTGTTGCAAGAATAGAGGCAATAAGGTTATTTCTTTCCTTTGCATCATACATGGGATTTCCTGTCTACCAAATGGATGTGAAAAGTGCCTTTCTTTATGGCACAATTGCTGAGGAAGTTTATGTTAAACAACCTCCTGGTTTTGAAGATCCTGCACATCCAAACAAAGTCTACAAGGTGATCAAGGCACTGTATGGCCTTCATCAAGCTCCCAGAGCTTGGTATGAGAGACTCTCTACTTTTCTGTTACAACATGGTTACAGGAGAGGAGCAATTGATAAGACTTTGTTTATCAAAAGAGATAAGAAGGACATTATGTTAGTCCAAGTCTATGTGGATGATATTATCTTTGGAGCCACGAAGAAGTCTATGGTGAAAGAATTTGAAGAACTTATGCAGCGGGAGTTTCAAATGAGTTCTATGGGAGAATTAACTTTCTTTTTGGGGCTTCAAGTTAGACAAACAAGAGATGGAATCTTCATTAATCAAGAAAAGTATGTTGAAGACATACTTAAGAGATTTGACCTACCAACTGTCAAGCCTGCCACCACACCCATTGATAACAATAAACCATTAGGCAAGGATGAAGATGGACAAGCTGTGGATGTGAAGCTTTATAGATCTATGATTGGTTGTCTTATGTACTTAACTGCATCAAGACCTGACATCATGTTTGCTGTATGCTTATGTGCAATATATCAGGTTACACCCAAGGTTTCACATATGTATGCAGTCAAGAGGATTTTTTGATATCTCAAGCATCAACCAAAGTTAGGATTATGGTATCCTAAGGAGTCACCTTTTCACTTGGAAGCTTTTTCAGATAGTGATTATGCAAGAGATAATTATGATAGAAGATCAACCTCTGGTGGATGTCAATATCTTGGAAGAAGATTAGTCTCATGGCAATGTAAGAAGCAAACAATTGCAGCAACCTCCTCAACTGAAGCAGAATATGTTGCTGCTGCAAGCTGTTGTGGACAAGTTTTGTGGATGCAGAATCAACTCTTGGATTATGGATACAACTTCAAAAATACTCCTATCAACATTGATAATGAGAGTACCATCTGTATTGTGAAGAATCCAGTTTATCACTCCAAGACCAAGCATATTCAGATTAGGCATCACTTCATTCGAGATTGTTATGAGCACAGGCTTATAAATGTGGTCAAAGTTCACACAGAAGACAATGTAGCTGATCTACTCACTAAGGGATTTGATGTTTCAAGATTCAACCACTTAGTTGTGAGCATTGGGATGATTAACTACTAGGCTACATTTGAGGGGAGGCTTTAGTATTAGTTATTAGTTGTTAGTTAGAACCTATGTTGTATTTGAGGGGAGGCAACATAGTTATTAGTTAGAAGGTTGTGGATAAGAAGATGGAAAGTACTGGTTTTCTATACAAAGTACTGGTTCTGCAAAGTACTGCTTCAACGTACTGCTTTGAAGAGTACTGGTTAGGTGGACGTACTGCTTACGTGGAAGTACTGTTCCAACGGTCAAAAATGTGGGGTTACAGTTAATTAATTCATTACGGAAGGGGTAAAAAGCCAAATACAACGGTAACACTATTAATTAGGCTTTGATTTTTTAAATCTTACCCATATTTATCCTATCCCATTATACCGATTTTCACTCTTCACTTTATTCTTATCCATCCATTTATTCATTCGGTATCTACAATTCTAATCGACAATTACCTTCGTTTCACACTCTTCACACTAAATGGCTAATCGTGATTTCTGTTCTAAGCATAACATGGTCGCGAACTTGGATATAACGGCAAAGAATGTTGATTTTCGTGCGATAATTGAATTCTTTACTGGGTCATCAATCAATTATGCTATTTTAGTAAACCCTGATGTAATTGGACCATGGATTCAACAGTTTTGGTCTACTGCTAAGTCTGATGAACAAGATGGTGTTCCTTTTATTCGTGCTAAGGTTGCTGGTCAAGCAATTAGGGTTACTGAATCTTCAATTAGGGAAGATTTACAGTTTAATGATGCAGGGAGTGCTATTCGTTTTGCGAGACAAGAGATTTGGGATACACTCAGGGATATTGGGTATGAAGGTGATCTCACCATCCTTACTTTTCAGAAGCCATTGTTTAGTCCTCATTGGAAATATCTCATACATGTTCTACTTCACTGCTTGAGTCCTAAGAGTACTTCATGGGAGCAGTTTGGTCAGAACATTGCTTCTGCATTGGTGGGCTTAGTTACAAATCGCCCTTTCAACTTTTCAAGGATGATTCTTGATGGAATGCTCTCACACATCACTAATGGTTCACCATTCTTGATGTACCCAAGGTTTATTCAGGTATTCTTAAACAAACAACTTGAGGGAATTTCTAAACCTCAAAGTTTTCTACCTACTGTCACACTTCCACCAAAGGTGTTTACATTCTTTGCTAAGAAGAGTATCAAGTTCTCTGGGAGAAATACACCTTTAACAGCCCATATATTGGAAGTTGCACAAGCAGTTAGGGATGCTAAGCAAGAGCAAGAGCCTGAACAAGAGCAAGAGGAATCCTCTGCATCAGCAATTAGAGAGTAACCAGCTTCAAGAGAAGATAGTGCTTCTCTACATACTGCTTCTCATCATACTGTTTCGTCTTTACAAAGTGCTGCTCAGGAGAATTCACCTCCAGATGTGACTCCATCACCAACTCCCAATGCTTCTGCTTCCACAGATAGACATCAAACATCTGAGGAAGATGAGGAAGTAGTTGAGGATGTCTTGACCACCTATGAACTTTCAAGGGAATTAAGGAGGCTCAAGAAGGTTACTGATGATCAAGCTGATCAGATATTGGATTTGACAAGAAAGTTCAGACGATTAAAGAGGTTTGTTTGGCCATTAGTAAAACACCACAGGTTGTGGGTCAAGTCACAGAAGAAGACTGGTCAACACTCACAGAAGTCTAAGTCAAAGAAGAGAAAGATTCACAAGCAGTCTTCATTCCAATTGGGGAGGAATTTAGAGAATTTGAATGAAGATACTGAGTTCAATCAAGATACTGGGCTTTATGATGATACACCACTTGAAGATATTCCTCATGAAGATACTGTTCAGAGGAAAAGTGATGAAACAGAGCAAATAAACATTGAAGATGCTACTGTTGAAGTAAAAAGTGGTGATACTGAGGAAGTGGATTTGCAAGGTACTGATGTTGAAAGTACTGCTCTTCAAGGTACTGCTCATCAAGGAACAATTACACCAAGGACTTTGGATTTTGAGGAAGATGTTGGACTTTCAAGTCAAGTTCAAGAGGAAGTTGACCCTTCCAATCCTGTTCAACAGGAAGAAGAAGTTCAAAAACATACTGAAAGTGATGATGAGACCATTGCTGACATCATGTTGAATATGTCTAGACTAAGAGGCATAAGTATTGTTGATGTTGAACAACAACCTCATACTTTTTCTCAACCTACACAGGAATTAGATCCAAAAGACAAAGGTAAAGGGATCATGGTAGAAACTAAGAAGAAGAAGCATACCTTGAAAGAACTAAAAGCTATTCAGGATGCTAAAAATGAGGAAGCTGCAAGGAAATTACAGGCCGAATTAGATGCTGAAGAGTCAAGGAAAGATATCAAACCTAGAAAGCCACAAAGCAAAGCTCAAGAAAGAAATTTTATGATGGCTTATCTCAAAGGAAGAGGATATACAGGTTTGGTAAAATTGACACATACAGAGATGAAGGATTTGTATGATGCTGTTAGGGAAGCTTTAGAAAAAGATCTTGCAAGCATTATTTCATTTGAAGATAAGGAGCTTGAAGATAGTAGAAAGGAAAGAGTTGTTACAAGGAGCTCAAAGAGGAAAAGAACAACAACTGATGAACAGTCATCAAAGAAGCTCAAAGATTCTATTGAATTAAGAGTAGACACAGCTGATGAGCTAAGAAATTATTTAAGAGTTGTTGACTTTGAGCATCCAAAATCAGAAGATGTTGCAGATAAGAAGTCCAAGATTTCTACATTCTCAGTTGTAGAATCACAAGAAGGGGACTACTTGATATTTCATAGACAAGATGGAAGCTTTAGAGTATTCAATTTGTTATGGGATATACTACATCCGATAGATAGAGAAGATCTGCTTCAGCTATATCTACAAGTGCAGACTTATTTTGAACATATTCCACCACAAGGAGTAGGTTTGGTTCTGGTAGGAGATCTCACAACCATCTGGGAAACAGAAGAGACAAGTGATAGTGCTCTCTGGAAAAATCAAGAGGATTGGGAAATTAACAGATGGAGGTTCTTTGAATCAGTGGGAATACATGTTTTGGAGCTAGAAGATGGAACAATGATCCACATGTTAGCAGAGCAAAGATATCCACTTACTAGGGATCTGATGATCAGAATGCTAGATTATGGCATGGAAGTGGAAGAAGAAAGTGAAACTGCATTGATGGTGATTGGATTTTTCATCAAATGGACCATGCTAGCTGAAGATTGATGCATAACAACTGGTATGATATTTATAATATAAATCTTTTGAAAAATAAGTACTTTATTTAAAAGTACTGCTTGACAAACAGTACTTTCTCAAAGTACTGCTTGCAGCATGAAACCAGTAAAGTTTTTATAAAATCAGTGATTTTTGAAAAGTGCAAAAACATTTTGAAGCACAAAGATTTAAACAGCAACAAATGGTATTCAACTCACCATGTTTAAGTAAACAAGAAAGAGTTTGACTCATCATGAGGGTACGGCTCTGATGTGATTATCAAATCCGTTTTTAGTTGACAATTTACTAAAAATTGTATGGTTTTCAACTCACCATATCTATGATAGTGAAGAGTTGGCTAGCCTACAAGATAATGGCTTGTAGTAAAGGCTGTGGAAAACCATTGTATGGTAATTAGTTCACCATGGTAGTGATTGTACTAAAAGAACTAGCTAGTCCAAAAGCAAACGGCTATTGGTAAAGACTACTCAAATCCGTTGATAGCTGATGATTTGCTAAAAATCATATGGTTATCAATGTACCATGGTTCTTAAACCTAAACATTGGCTACTCCAGAGTTAATAGCTTTGGTAAAGAGACATCAAAATCCATTAAGTTTTCAATGATTCACCTCTCACAGGAGTTAACACACCTGGAAGTGATGAGAATAGTATGAAACTTTTAAGATCTGATGTACCTATTGCCAATATGATGCTGAGTTGCTGAAAAGATGAGTTGCTGAAAAGATCTGTTGCTGATAAAGATTGAAGTTAATGATTACTTTGATGATGACAAAACAAAAACATGAGACAGAAGTTAATGATACAATCTTCCCTTGAAGATAAAGATGTTGAAGTTAAAGAAATACAAAGGAACTTGAAATCAAGCAAGTGGAATTCAAGTTAGGGGAGGATTGTTGGGCTACAAAGTACTGCTACATGAAGAAAGTCAAAGTACTGCTCGATAAGAAGTCAAAGTACTGCTCATGTTCTAAAGAAGTCAAAGTACTGCTAAAGATAAAGGACTGATATGCAAATACGTTTAAGGATTAATGTGTAATTCTAGAATGTTCTTAGAGTTATTATTTGATTATAATTAGAATTACTTGTCGTTCAAGTATTGTAAACCGACTAGGGTTTTCCTTGTGCCTATAAAAGGATCCCTAGGTTGGCATTAGAGATACGATTAGAGATACAAGTTCATACGAAGTTTTAGAGAAAAGTATTAGTCGATTATTAGAGTATTAGCGTTTAGAGTTTGTTAGTGAATCTGTGTAAAATAAGCAGGTTCAAGGTTTAATATAATCAAAGTTTTGTGTTAATTCTTCTTAGCTTTGTTGAAGTAGATTCCGCATACTTAACAAAGTATATCAGTGTTTCAATATTAGTAGTTTTGGATTTATCCAAGGTTGCTAAACCCTTAGACAAGCTACAAGTTAGTTTGGTCAGAGTATATCGATCCAACAAAACTAGTTAAATGGATCGTGTTCGGTTTAAGTGTAAACAATATAAGGTTGACAAAGCTCAACCGATTACATAAACACGTTTTGTTCATGTTGAGATTTTTCTAACCCGTTAACTTGAACCCGACTCAAATTGCCACAATTACTCTTGATACGTGTGAATGTATAAGACAAAAGGAGTAATCACTTCTTTTTAAATTTTAAACGACACCACTACCACATTTATTTTGTTCCATCAACTCTGATAAAAACTAATGGCATTTGACCAAACTTTAATTTGTTCTTCACCAAACGTAACTCAAAACCAGTTAATGAATCCCCAACCACCTCTGAAGTGCTGATTTAAACTCCCCTCACTCTCCTATTCCATCATCCTTCACACACTCACCTTTTGAAACACACCTCAAAAAGCCACAACCACAGATGATGATGATGCTGGTAGATGATACTTTCATCATGTACATCTATGTAGGTTGTTCTCTAAATCTTGTTTAAAATATCATGATACATTACTTTATATGTTGATTTTCTTAGCGTTTGGTAAGTAAAAGAAGAAAAACATTTTTGATACTATTTCTGGTCTTCCATTTTCATGGTATAAAGTTATAGCCGTTTAATTTTGTTATTTAAAGTTTTGATTTGTTGTTAACTGTACGTGTTTGTGTCGTTTGAACTCAAAGCAAATATACATGGAAAAGTAAATTATTTTACGGTAGAAATGCAAATTATTTTGCTGTAGAAACACAAATTATTATACACTCAGTGGCGGATACAGGATTTTAGATTGTGTGTGGCACGATTTTTGGCTCGTTTCGCTTCAGAAATTGCCCTTAGTTTTAGTTGTCCAACGATTAGAGTAGAACTAGTTGTTTTTTGCGATTTGAGTTCTTGAATACAGGTAAATTTAAACACATTATACAAATATACAGTATTTTTAATAATCGGTAAAATTAGATGTTTATGAAGAAAAAAAAAGTAAAGTAAAGTAACTAACGATACCGTCCACGGGTTATGGGTCCAAATACCGTCTTCCACGGTGTATGGGGGAGGTTGAGACGTAGACAGCCTTACCCCTACCTAAGGTAGAGAGGCTGCTTCCGGTTCTACCAAATGTAAAAAAGGACCTCTAGCCTTGCAAGGGGTGATAGATGTTTACGATATTTTTATCTTTTTCTAAATAAGGGTAATACATAATATCTGAAAAGCATAATGTAAAAACTGAAAAAAAAAATCCAATAAACTTAATTGATTTAAATTATTGTACTCTAAGACCAGGGGGTGCAGCTGCCCAACCTTCGCCGTGGGATGAGCTGGAAGTTCGCCGAGCTTCGTTGCTGCACCAAGCTGGCTCGCCGATCTTCACCGTTCTAGTTCTCCTCGTCTGGACGACGAAGGAAGTGTCTGACAAAAAGAGCGTATTTCATTTACTTGTGAGTATAAAAAGATAGTGGTGGGGCCCAAGTGAATAAGTTGTGGTTAGTTGTATTGGGGAGGGGGGTTGTTAGTTGTGGTTTGTTGTGCTGATGTGGCACACCGTAGGGCCCGAATGAAGAGCTTGGGTTGCTCACTGCACCCCCTGCTCTAAGAACAAAATATATCTTAACGATTGTTTATTGCTTAAAACATAAGCCCACCTATGACCTACCTAGCTGTCATTAACTAGAATAGAGTCAAATGGACCAAAAAAGTGACCCAATGGCCAAAACACAAACAAAAAGTATATAATTCAAGGAGAACTACTACGTATAACCTTGAATGACAATAAGTAAACAATAATTGCATACAGATTAATCATAAAATTAGACGTATATACAATTCGAGACGAAAATAATACAATCAACCCTCTTGACTCCATAATTAATTTGTATATACATACAAGACACATTATTCATGTTCAAAGATCATGTTGATAACCACATGGGGTGACCCAATGGTTTGGATTTGGTCTCTTAAATGAGTAACTCCTTAGAGGTCCCAAGTTCAAACCTTGGGGAGAAAATTAATCCGCATGTGGCCACGGAGGTTCACCTGCGATGACTCTGGGCTATCCAAAAAGGTAGTCGCCCTAGGATTAGTCGGCTCGCAATGTCGAGTCGGAACCCTGGTAAAAAAAAATCATATTGATAAAAACACAACTCATGGATCATTAAATTAAATGTATGGATTGATACGTGAAGAATAGTCCCTAATTCCAGCACCTTCCCAACCCATCCACTCTTCCCATATGTCCCTAATCTGGATAATCCATTCCTCTCATTGGTTCATCTATTCCTTCATCCGACGGTCCATACATGTCCACCTCACTCAAACTTGTTTCATCTAGCAAATTACCTATTATTGGGAGCTGTTAGAGTTTGTGGATATAAATTAATATTTGTATGTCCGGTTTCGAACACGAGACTTCGGGATTGCACACATTACGTATGAGTCTCAATGTATTAATAATTAATATAATGATTTATGATTAATTATTAAATCACAAATATTTATATGGTCGAACAAGGAAAGAGGAGGGGGTTGAGTGTCGATTTTTGGAACTTGAGGTGGTGTTGGACTCAAACTTGGAGAGCAAGTTTGGAGTGTATATAAACCCCTCAAAGCTTAATATGATCGACTAATATACATATCCCTAACCGATTCTATAAATCGTTTTTCTCTTCCACTTCCCCACTGATATACATACACGTAACATTAATGGCAGTAAAGATGTATATCATGCATGTGCAAGTGTTTTGGATACGTGTGTATTCATTCATGCGTATATGCATGGATATTAATTCTCTTTTATTTTTATGTGCATACGTACAGTGGAGTATCGACCGTGTATTATCAAGAACATCAAACCCTAGTTGTTGTGATGTTTTATTTGTGATACATAAACCTAGCTTTTCACATTGAGACGCTAGTAATACGTGTATACAGGAACGGAGTACAAGCTTGCTTTAGCTTGTTGTTACTTTACCCTATTTGACCACATAGTGGTCGGTCTTTACTAAACCCATATTAGGGTTTATATCGTTCTTGGAGATCCGGTTTCTTGTTCTTGCTAGAAACCTTAAGGTATGCATCTATTTAAATATTAGTTAATTAGTTACATGTTTATGTAGATCCATTCCGCTGCGTGCTTGCTTTGATGTTATGTGGTCTATTAGTTTATAGTTTTATGATTCTAATATTCCAACAGTGGCATCAAGAGCCCGTTTTTAACATGTAATTAATTACTAAAAACCTTAAAATTGAATCTTGATTGAATAGATACATGCAATTTTTTTTTATTCTAGGGTTTTGTTTTACAAACCCTAATTTGTTTATTTTAGGTCGACACCCATATTTAATTTTTAGGGTTTTAGTTTTTGTAGAAAACTTGTAGAAACCCTAGGATTGCATGAAATTTTAAGGATTAATTAATGAGTACCTATGTGATGTCATTAATTAGATGCGTATGTTATTGGTTTTGAATATGTGTTACATGATTTTAAGTGCCAATATGGGGATCCATGAAAAATCTTGCATGTTTTGTCATGGAATGTTATGTGTTTAATTGCTACATGTTTTTTAAGATAAATCTTAAATTAGGGAAGACCCTAATATTTTAATTATACTTGGTTAGGTGCAGTGTGGTATCTAGTTAATTAAAACTTACGCGGCCAAGCTATTTGGCGTCTGTGGTCCATTGGGTACAATGAGCTCGAAAACCAATGGGAGTTTTATTAATTAGATACATTAAATATTCACATAGATAATTAATAGGATTTATCAAAAAGGTTTGCATGTGGCTATATAATATTGTTAATGATCATATATGTGTTATTGAGTGTTTATTTATTTTTTAAATTACTTGTTCTTTGTGTTTAATTATGATGGATTGTAACATCAAATAGAGTAATTTTTTGAATAAAAAATAAATGAACCAAATAACTATGAAACCTTTGTAGTAAACTATTTAATTGCCAAGTCTTATGTGCCGACAGTGGTTCGCTTCGCACGGTAATTTGCTCCCAGGCGAGACTAGCAATTAATAATTTACTACATAAATGTTTTAAGCTTTAAATCTTAAATTTTTAATTGATTGATGCGACTGTACAAAAGTGGTCGAAGCGGCGGACCTATTATTGACAAACTATAAAGTGGGTATAAGGAGGCTTGACATTAAATTGTCATCCGAAATAGGCGCGTTTTTAACTACCTTAGGGTAGACGTTTGCCTCTCCGCTCGCCTGTGCGTCAATAATAGACTTACCAAGTACACCATGAAAAAGTACGAAGCATCTTAAGGCAATGTTGTAAGTTTCTCAACGCCATCAATTAAAATTTTGTTGATTTTAAGCTGCGAATTGGTAAATGGTTTTTGTAGAAAACATATGATACAAAGATGAATGCATGACATCTTTGTACATATTTTTTTGATTACACATCAAAAATTTATACCCTTAAAATTTAAGTAATATGCCATCCAACTACGAAAAGGAACACCTAAGGTTTCATCCTACATCACTAGCAGCCAAAACTGAATGTGATGTTCAAAGGGTGGTTGTCTAAGGGTAAATTGAGTACTTTCATTGCTAGCAGCCAAAGCTGAATGCGATGAAACGACGTTAATTTACAGTTTCTTAAGTTGGTTAACTTAATTGAGCACTTTCATCACTAGCAGCCAAAGCTGAATGTGATGAAACGGCGTCAAGGCATAAAGATTTGGGGATGAAACATGCTTACATTTGCAACTGAGGTTGGCATAATATGTAAGTCCCATGATTCTAGGAATTGCAATTATATATTGGCAATTGAGTTTAGCTCTACCTTGTTGAGTACTTTCATTACTAGCAGCCAAAGCTGATGTGATGAAACGACGTCAATTTGGATCCTAATTTTCAATGAAAATTAAATGGTTAAAATTTTATTTACCTTGGGTGTTTAATTTTCTTGAAAAGTTATTATCGAAAATACTAAAATTGAATTTTGAAAATTCTTTTAATGTATTTAATGCAACGTTAAAAACCGTAAACGTGAGGTTTTCTTTTAGTAGTAAATTGATCTACACCCGTAAGGGTTTTGGATAGAGTCAATTTTTACTGAAAAGAATAAACCTAGTCTACTTTCTGTGTGAAGAGTGAGACTTAATCCTGTTAGTGCAAATATTACGATATTTAAACTAAACGATTTCTTCGGTTTTAATAATGACAAACATGTAACTTGTAATATATAACGTAAAATGTGCAAGTTACTTGTAAACACAAATCATCAATGCATACTTACATCAACAACTCTCGACGCCTCAAGTATGCTTCAACAAAGTCGTAGATTTCCATCCCGACGTAAATCACTCAAGGTATGGACAAACAAATCTACTACTTGAGAAATGATCAAAGGATTATATTTTTCTAAACTTCACATTTTTATAAATGTGACAAAACATTTTTCAAAAATACATTTTACAAATTATTTTTGAATTAAAAAGAAATGTTTTATTTGGAAAAATCATTTCAAATTATTTTGAATTAGTAACAGCTATTTTTCCCCCCAAAATAGCTCCAAACTTCCCCAAATAAACCTTCACCACTAAAAGACAAAATTTGGAGCGTCTGGAGCGTTTTCGACACCGATGGCTCCAAGGTTCCGTTAAATATTTAACGGAGCCGTGGCACAATTAGTGGAGCCGTCCGTACGTAACGGCTAGATTTTTCTTTGCCTATAAATAGTGGACCATTTCACACTTCCAACTTGATTTTTCCAGTCCTTTTTCTCTGGTCTAATCCCTCCTCACTTAGAAAACTTTCTTTGATTATTTGGAGAGTCTTAGGTTGTTTAAGAGTGATCCAATCATCCACTCAAGTGATCCTCTTCATTCCTCTTGATTAGCAAGAGAAGAACACAAAATATCCAAGTAGATACAAAGTGTTGTCATCCCTCTTGATTAGCAAGAGAAGAACACAAAGTATCCAAGTAGATACAAAGTGTTATCATTCCTCTTCATTTGCAAGAGAAGAACTCAAGGTATCCAAGAAGATACAAGAGTTATAGTTCTTAGGTCTTGTAACATTTGTTACACTCTTGATTGTATCATAGCATACATCAAGATCATTTTACCTTTGTGAGAGAGAGTGAGTCAAGATCAAGTGTGATCTTGTAGAGATAGTGAAGATCTCTTGAAGCCATTGGGCTTGTGTGATTGATCATGTGGATCAAGGGTAGATCGTGGTAGATTGGTGCTAGCTAAGATTAGCACTCGACATCTAGCTTAGTGTCGGAAATAGGATAAGCGACGTGTACGGTGTAGATCGGGTAGATCGTGGTAGATTGGTGCTAGCTAAGATTAGCACTCGACATCTAGCTTAGTGTCGGAAAACAAGTTAAGCGACGTGTACCCTTTTCTCCGCCTAAAGGGAGTTTGTTGATTAGTGAAGTAACTCTCGAGTTGGGTACTCGGGGAGTGGAGTAGGGCGAAGAGGAGCTTCGTGACCGAACCACTATAAATCATTGTGTCCGGTTTGCGCCTTCTTACTTATCTTTTTACTTTCATTTTATTCTTTATCGCTTTATATTTATATTTGCATTGCATTTATGCTTGTGTGGCTAGTTGCTTATGTTATGTTGATTATGTATGTGTCATGGTTGATTGTGCTTGTGTTGTAGTTTAATTTATTCATCCCTAGATGATATGTGATCATTGTTGACACTTTTCATATTACGTCACACTTGATTGGGTGTTTGATACAAAAGGTTTTAAGTTTTTAAATGGAAACGTATTCACCCCCCCCCCCTCTACGGTTTCCACAATTGGTACCAGAGCCACGTCGCTCAAATTTTTAAAACAAATGGTTTTCAAAATTGAGTACGATCCCTGTATCAAATTACCCATGAAGGTGATAAAAATATGAAAAGTATTTAGTTACTTAATACTTACAAGTTTTGTTGTTAAGTATATGTTGTCATACTAGCTTGAAGGTTTTCTTAAATTGATAAAAGTTGGTTCGGTTCAAAAACTGATGTCAGACGTATGGCACCGTTAAATATAACGGACGGCTCCATTAAATATGGACGGTACCGCTAAATTTAACGGTACCTTCGTCTGTTTTTCAGAATTCGGTAATTTTCAAAAATTCGTATAAAATCAACCGTAAGTCCGTAGGAGTCGTGCCACCTATCGTTTTAAACGTAATTGAGTCTACTTTCACTTAAAAATATTTTTAGAAAGTGATTGTAAAGTGAAATTTACAGATGTCTTTAATTCGTAACAAAGAGTCTTTTCCGGTCATGCCGATTGCACAAATTTTTTTGTCAAATCACAAAGTGAACATCACACGTTGATGCATTCATGATTTCAAAGTGTTGAACTTGATCAAATCTTTGAATGGGGTGGAAAATAATTCATTTTCAAATAAAGTCAAGCTAAGTGTACATTGTTATACTTAATACACAAAATGACGATAAGTATCTTTGTGTGTTATGCTAAATGACTATTTGCTTTTCTTTATGTCTTAGTATTATTAGTTAATACTTTTGTATGATTATTGTTATCTCTAGTTGAGCTAATTTTATTTATAAGCATAAATGTCCTTCATGCCTTGTTGCTATGTGTCGAATATTAGCTTTTCGGCTTATGCGTCAATAGGACTTAGGCTAGACTTCTTGCACTAAGTAGCGTAATTGATTTTGCATTGCATATAGGCATAGACCATTTTTCTTGCATTTGTTGCAAGTTTTTAAAATGGTTTAGTAACCTTCTTAGAAATAGAAACTAAGTTGGTAGATCATGTGTGTCGAAAGATATTGTCTTACACAATTATTTTTCAAAAGGTTTAAGTGTAAAAAGTATATCACCCCAAAATACTTAACACTTTCATAAAATCCGTAACATGATCTTTAAAACATTACATTAGTTTATCTTGTTTGACCATGGGTTGTCTAAACAAGATAAAAGGCCATTTTAATACACTAGTATTTAAGTAAAAGAAAATGTATTAAACTTGCATTGATCTAACACATATACAAAATGTTTTTAAACATTTAGTATTTTACGTATGTGGTATAAAAATGGTTAAGGTAATTATTTTTATATACTAATGAGGTGTCGAAAAACTAAGAGTATTATACTTAATAATATAAATAGTTTTTCTCAAATAAAATAAATGACAATTTCAAAGTAGTAACTTAATTTGTCATTAACCTCACACATACAACTAGTGTTAGAATAAATGGAACACACTCCTTAAATTTTTATTTTCTTTTTAAAAAAGGAGTGATTGTGAGGGTCAAGAAAGATTTCGAGTACATATCAATTCATTATTCAAATTATGATTGATATCATCATCGAATCTAATTGACAAGTTTTCGAGTGTGGACATGAAATTGGAGTCATTATTTGTTTAGCTTCAAGATAACATCAAAACATGATGAAACATATTATCTTGAATCTACATACTCAATCACACTCGATTGTTATGAAAATAAAGATGCATAAAATACACAACCAAGTAGGATTGACAACTTGGATGTTTCATCCGAAATATACAAGTAATTTACATTGCAATGCAATTAGTAAATGTGTCATTTCCGAAAAACCAAACACGAGCAAACAAACAACATATGTAAACTTTGCTCATGAACGACTCAACACTCAAAGTCACATGTCTAGTAAAAGTGTCACACATAATATGTTATTAACTATTATGTAAGTCATCAATCTTTGAGAATATCACATGTATTTCTCTTATCAAAAGATTGACAAAAGATAACTTATATCTTATGCATCTTATTTTCTTTGTAACATGAATGGTTATGCTACAAGAGAATACATTGCATCCTGTTAACAAATATAGGACATTAAAGTTAAATAATAACCTAATAAGACATGTGTCATTGCATAAACAAGTAAAATTGGTCATACACTAAAATACTTGTTTCACAAAACATTCGTAAGAGTGATAAGTTTCCTCTTAGAAAAGCATATTTGTTGAAATATACAATATGTCTCATTTTTAATATAATGCTCACAAGATCTATTGAGGTATGTAACCTTCACTAGATTCTTTCTCAAGATATGCAATGGAGCATTCTTGAAACACACACGATGTAGTAGGTTCTACATTGTATCGCATTAGAGTGTCTCTTGGTTCTAGGAAACCAAATCATGTTAAAATAACATGTAACGACTCAACAAACAAAGATGATGTTCAAGAGATCATAAAATACACCATCTTCATCAAATAACCTCTAAATCTCAAATACGAAATTAAGAACATTTCGCTTGCCTTTGTTAGGAGTTGTGTAAGACATGTCATTCTCTTAACCAACTTTCAAAGTATGGTTAATTAAGTCATATTAGGCCATGTATAAGCAAAACAAGATAACATCATCTTTGCTATACTTCGATAGGCAAATATAGGAATTTGAAATTTTCTAACATTAGAATGACTACTGGAGAACCTATCGCACTAGAAATTCAATTTGACCTAACGGTTTAATTGCTTCCAGGAGAGAAGTTGGGTTTGTGGTATAACCCGTAAAAATGGTCGTGTTTAGCCTTAATTGAGCACCACTAGTGATAGTCTCATACTCATTCTCTAACTTGAAAAACTTTCATTCCTACATTTGACTAGAGATAGTTTACATCGGTGAACTTTATCTCCCATTAGGATGATTATCTTGAACAAGTAGTAATTAGGATCTGCCTTAGCAAACCTAGATTGCTTGCATCCCATATACGTGTTTCAAAATGATAACATGTTCTCATAAGATATGATTAAATATCTTCATGATCTTAAATGCTATATGATTATCATGGTTTGCATGATGTTTGCATTTATTCCTTATGTGCATTTTACATGATTTACTTGTAAAGTTTGCACCCACACTATGTCCTTTTGGCACATTAGGAATTAGGTATGCCCATCACTATGAACCCTTAGAAGTCATAGAGTCATACACTAGTGTCAAAACCTATAAGTTAGAGTAGTCACGAAGTTGTCCTAATTCCCCAGTCATCACTTCGCCTTCTTCCAAGTAATACACCCGTTTGTCATGGGAAGGTTAGATGCAAACCTAGTAGAACTCGGAGTAGGATTGACAACTTAAATATTTCGTCCGAAATATTCAAGTAAGTTTAACTTGCGATCGCAATTGTTAAATGTCATATCCAAAACATCATACTCAAGCCTTTTAACAACATAAGTTAAAACGCTCATCCCAAAGCTAAAAGCTAACATCAACCCTCGGGTGACAAAGGACTCACGAGTTGCTATATAAGTGATTAGTAGTTCCTTTCACCCTCGTGTGAATATACACGTCTTAAGATCCCAAACCCTGCTGCAAATCAGCACCATAGGCCTAGCTTTACATCTTTCAAAACCCCATGAAACACTCACGTGCGAAGCACATCGAAATCCGTAAATCAACCAAACCTCTCAACCGAGAATCCCCTTACCATCTCCGTCTAGGTCTAGGAATGATGGAACATTTTCCATAAATCTTATGACTATTTAAATATTTCACTGGAAATATTTTAGTCATCTTGTGTGTCTCGTCTCATGACTCTTTAACTATTTCACTGGAAATATTGAGTCATTCTTTAAATCCCTCTCATGACTATCTAAATATTTCACTGGAAATATTAAGTCATCTTTCACATCGCTCTAATGACTACCTATGTATTTCCTCGGAAATATAAAAGTCATCTCTTCTCGTCCAGTACCGTTCAAAGAATTTATTAGGTATAAGAGTCTCACTATATCAGCGAGATTTATTCGTGAAATCCTCTTAAATTCTAATGACAACTTAAATATTTCATCCGAAATATTTAAAGTATATTTAATTTGCGAAATGCAATTAAATGTCATCTCTCGTTCTCGATCAACGTTCACCTAATCCCGTTGGATTCATTCATAAAAGAATTTATTCGGTATAAATTCTTTTAATCTAAAGTCTAGAAAAATCACAACATATGTGAATTTTCTTTGTCAAAAATCTTGCTTCCCACTCGATGTAGTCTTGAACCTAAAACCGTCTCCTATCAGAATAGATTGTATCTATCATCTGATTCCTTAGCCTTTTCCCTCACACTTCCGCATGGTATTAAACACTACCAATGCTTCCGCATCCCACTCACCTTCCACACACCTCAAGCGAAAAACCGCTAGGATAAGTTGTGATAACCCCACTAGAACCTTATCACTAACCTTACAACTCTGAAGATTTTATCTTCTTAACCCTTAGGATATCTCCAAGTAATCACATGCCTCATCATATAAATATTCTATGAATATTCACAATAATTGAGGAGAGCTACGTGACTTCAAAGGTGAAGTTCATCGCATGCTATCCTCCACTTGTCATGACGTTACTAAGCTCATCGCTTCCGTCAACGTTTGTTTTCCTTTTCATACTTTTACATCTTGTTCGGATGGTCATAGATTAAGGGGGAGCGAAAACACACTCATATAGTCTTTCATCAAACACTCTCAAGAACACACAAATGTGGTTCTTATTCCCTAGGAAACTTCCCTTTAGCTGCTCAGAACTAGGCTGAACAAGAAAATTCGTGACTTCCAGGTCACGGTACCGTTAAATAGGCCACGGTACCATTAAACTTAACGGTACCGTGTGGTATTTAGTGGTACCGTGCCTATGTTTGACGAATTTTCACTGTTTCCTTTAGATCCCTGCATCCCTAACCTCAAACCTGCAAAATTTTGCAAACTCACATACACCCTAGGATTCCCTCACTACACCATAGGACTTTAACACCAACTTTAGTTCGAATACCACAACTCTTGCCTATATAAGGCCTCACCAATGCAAGCTTATCTTGCATCTCACCTTCAAACCTCACATTAACATCATCATCACACTCAACCCTTTTAGCTACACTTCACTCTTGACAGTGATAGTTAGTCTAAGAACCTTCAACCCATAGAACATCACACTCAAACCTTATAACCTTCAACTCATCACACTCAAACCTTACAACTACTCCTCACTTTGGATAAGTGATAGTTAGTTCAACAACCTTCAATCCTCACAAACACATGAAACCCTTCATGCACCAAATTATCTCTAACACACAACTAGGATCATCCAACCTAGAAACCTAGAACTTCGTTACCTTAACCCCGTTAGAGATATCCACCAACAATCCTATTAGGATCACATACACCTTTTCTTTTTCCCTTTTGAAATATATCATGCATCTCATTGTTAGTGCAAGTGATATATTAACCTAAACCATCCTTTCCCACCTTTCCTCAAAGGGCAAAACCAACATCTCCGACCACATCATCATCATCCTCCACTTTTAGGATTCCTACACCCTTACCTCCACCAAGTCCACCACAACCTTTAGCTATCACACTACCCCTATCACCATCAAACCACTTTGGACTTGGCACTAACACATCATCCTTATCACTATCACCATCACCACAACCACTAATGGGTCATCCCATTATTTATCCCCTACAACCACTTAACCCAAGTTGTCCTTGTTGTGACCACAACCAACACTCTCCCACCTTATGGAATTATTTAGGTATAACCTCTATCGAGTCTACTTTATGACACGACTTGTCATAATAGTAATCATTTAGAGTATGTCCTATCAACAAACTATCCTTAACATTAATGATCTTAGGTAGATGATTATGTTGTTCAAAATGTTTGATAGAACATTCCTTCCCAATGACAACTTGGAAGAAGTCATTTAGTGTGTCAGTCAACGAACGAATCCCGTTCTTGTTAGTATGATTGATTGAACAATTACATCTTAGGTTGTTGGTCTTTACCGTTTTGGCACCCTTTTAGGTTGTGTCACTAACATAGTTTAACCCATGCATGTCATGCTATGTGTATTCTATCCCTATAATGTTGCTCCTATACTGTTATATATTATGCTGCACGAAGCTAACCCTTGATGTAGGAAAAGCCTTTGTAAGAATTTGATCCATGGATCCGCTAGATACTAAGGTAAATAAACAAGGGGATTAAGTCACCATAGGGGAGCATTGAGCTAGGGGGAGCTCGGGAGAATTTGAATACATAGCATGGAGTCCTTCTAATGGTGGTGATAGAAGACTTCACTAGGATGATGCAAACTCGCCTTTCTGGGGAGAAAGGAATGTAGTTCAATAAGGGGGAGTAGGGAGCGCTCAAGGCAACTACCTTTTTGATTCGACAAAAGGGGGAGAAGGGGAGTGTAAACAGGTAACTTTTACATTTTACTATGTGTTACGGTTTACATATTTAAACTAAACGATTTCTTCGGTTTTAATAATGACAAACATGTAACTTGTAATATATAACGTAAAATGTGCAAGTTACTTGTAAACACAAATCATCAATGCATACTTACATCAACATCTCTCGACGCCTCAAGTATGCTTCAACAAAGTCGTAGATTTCCATCCCGACGTAAATCACTCAAGGTATGGACAAACAAATCTACTACTTGACAAATGATCAAAGGATTATATTTTTCTAAACTTCACATTTTTATAAATGTGACAAAACATTTTTCAAAAATACATTTTACAAATTATTTTTGAATTAAAAAGAAATGTTTTATTTGGAAAAATCATTTCAAATTATTTTGAATTAGTAACAGCTATTTTACCCCCCAAAATAGCTCCAAACTTCCCCAAATAAACCTTCACCACTAAAAGACAAAATTTGGAGCGTCTGGAGCGTTTTCGACACCGACGGCTCCAAGGTTTCGTTAAATATTTAACGGAGCCGTGGCACAATTAGTGGAGCCGTCCGTACGTAACGGCTAGATTTTTCTTTGCCTATAAATAGTGGACCATTTCACACTTCTAACTTGATTTTTCCAGTCCTTTTTCTCTGGTCTAATCCCTCCTCACTTAGAAAACTTTCTTTGATCATTTGGAGAGTCTTAGGTTGTTTAAGAGTGATCCAATCATCCACTCAAGTGATCCTCTTCATTCCTCTTGATTAGCAAGAGAAGAACACAAAGTATCCAAGTAGATACAAAGTGTTGTCATCCCTCTTGATTAGCAAGAGAAGAACACAAAGTATCCAAGTAGATACAAAGTGTTATCATTCCTCTTCATTTGCAAGAGAAGAACTCAAGGTATCCAAGAAGATACAAGAGTTATAGTTGTTAGGTCTTGTAACATTTGTTACACTCTTGATTGTATCATAGCATACATCAAGATCATTTTACCTTTGTGAGAGAGAGTGAGTCAAGATCAAGTGTGATCTTGTAGAGATAGTGAAGATCTCTTGAAGCCATTGGGCTTGTGTGATTGATCATGTGGATCAAGGGTAGATCGTGGTAGATTGGTGCTAGCTAAGATTAGTACTCGACATCTAGCTTAGTGTCGGAAATAGGATAAGCGACGTGTACGGTGTAGATCGGGTAGATCGTGGTAGATTGGTGCTAGCTAAGATTAGCACTCGACATCTAGCTTAGTGTCGAAAAACAAGTTAAGCGACGTGTACGGTTTTCTCCGCCTAAAGGGAGTTTGTTGATTAGTGAAGTAACTCTCGAGTTGGGTACTCGGGGAGTGGAGTAGGGCGAAGAGGAGCTTCGTGACTGAACCACTATAAATCATCGTGTCCGGTTTGCGCCTTCTTACTTATCTCTTTACTTTCATTTTATTCTTTATCGCTTTATATTTATATTTGCATTGCGTTTATGCTTGTGTGGCTAGTTGCTTATGTTATGTTGATTATGTATGTGTCATGGTTGATTGTGCTTGTGTTGTAGTTTAATTTATTCATCCCTAGATGATATGTGATCATTGTTGACACTCTTCATATTACGTCACACTTGATTGGGTGTTTGATACAAAAGGTTTTAAGTTTTTAAATGGAAACGTATTCACCCCCCTCTACAGTTTCCACAAATCCTATTCCTTTTCATGAATGAGAAAGGTATAATAGGATAATTAGAATTGTCTAAATTCTAAGAAATAACTCATGGCGAATTTTTATGAAATTACATGGTTAGGAGTTATTAAATTAGAAGCTAGACTAATTACCGCGAAATTGGTAAAAGGCAAACTAGGATGATTGATCTAGTTGTTGTGCTTTAACCATTGAAAGGTGCTACATACCATGATGGGGATGGTAGACCTAACTAAGGAAGATATTGCATACCCAATTCTTTCAAGTTAATTGCATTGATGGACATTCCATCATTGACAAAGTAGAATACATTCTTTGAGTACCTTAGTATCGTTACGTAAGGGATTCATCAAAGGTGTAGGAAAGTAAAAAGCACGCTATTTGCTTTTACTGGTTATGCAACACTTACAATGTTGTCAAACCCAGTGGGAGCATTGTGTTGTAATTACTGAATAATGAGTTCATGTAGTGATCTTAAATTCAGTGGGAGCTACAAGTCTTGGTAGTAACCCAGATTATCTCTAGAATCTCTTGAGATGATTACTTTCCAATTATAGACACTTGTGGTATTAAGGATAGTCGTGTACGTTTCCTTACTAGACAAGGTGATTTTATATCTACTTATATCTATGACACAATCATATTGATCAAATAAGCAAACTATTGACGTGTTGTTTATCTGATACATAATGTTGTTCCATGCACAAGTGGGAGAAATCTATATTGTGTGCAAGCAACAACATAAAGGAATATGATTTATAGGGTTCTCTTGACTATAAGGTAAGAGATCAATGTTCTAATGTGTTTTATACACATTCTAATTTATAGAACACTTGGAGTTAATATCTACTTTCATTACTAGATATTAATGACAAGATAAATTACATACTTTCATCATTGCAGCCTCAGCTAATGTGATGAAACTATGTTAATTTACAAGTTTCTAAAATTAGATAATTATTAGAACAAGTGTCGATATAATAATAAGACTACTTCAAATGTAAATATTTATGTATTGTTGTAATGACATAAATAAATGAAGTAATTTTATACTACTTCAAATTTGAATGTTTATGTATTCTTGGAATGACATAAATATATGAAGTAATAAATTAACTTGAAATAATATTGAAACCAAGTTGTGGGTTTAAAATTACTTTAGTTATACATGTTTATATTGAAGATATAAATATGAAGTCTTTGATTGCAATAAGACTTATAACAAAGTAAGACGTTAACTTGTTATGTTTTTTTTTAATTAAGACATGTACAAGGAGTCATTGAGTTGATTAATGACTTATAACGTAAATTGGGATTATAACAGTTTATGTCTCTTTGGTAAGACATAGATATTAAGTGGTTTGGACAATAAGGCACTTATGTTATAAAGCATGCAATTGGCTTGGAAAATCTATTGTACCATGAAAGTGATTTAGTTGGTAAATAGGTAAGCCAAAACCGAAATATATTTATCTTACATATTGTAAGAAAGACTTACAATATTAATCCTAATTGAATACATAGTAATTATGGTATGTTCAGTTAAGAAAATCAAACTCTTGTTATATTGTTTGATTTGAGATAACTATATCCTCTATTCTTCCTAAAAGAAATCAAGGTTAGAAAATTGAGTATGAATTGGATATACTCAATTAAGACTCCAACCTAGAAGATTGATAAGACACCATTTAATATGGAATGTGACGAATCACATTAAGTCTTAAAAATTGAAGTTCAGAATTTGTTAAACTACGTGTTGGGTAGGTTATTAACAAATTAAGGTTAGGAACTGTCAATTTGTATATGCAAAGTCCCAAAAGAGAACAAGTTTTGTGTTGCTCTATTTGCTAAGCATTTATAGGTAATCTATAAATTGCAAAAGGCAAGTGGGAGTTTTATCTTCAAAAGATAAAAATTACAAGATACATAATCTTCTAAATACGCTAGCAAAAATCATAATGAGGATTTAACATGTTAGTGTTAAATCTCAAGATGATGGAATTCTTATTCATAGATCCGCAAGGATATCTCAAATATTTGTAGAATACGTTGAGGGTTATGAGTTACAGGATCGTGATATGCCTGTTAATAAAATTGCAAATGTTTATTTGGCAAATTACTCATACTATGAATAATTAGATGCAGTCCGAGAAAAAGATAACTAGTTTGAAAACGTAGTTAATCTTAAACTCTATAGTAACCCTATAGAATGGAAATGAATTTCTACAAAGGAAATAAAAATCCTTGAGATTTAAATTCTTGTGTAGAAATCATAATGGACAAATTTGTATACATATTTAATATGTGAAAAGATTATCAATCACAATTAAGCAATTAAATGTGATTGAAATTCTTTCTAAGCACATTAAATATATAAAGATCATGATTGTCATTATTAGTTTCATTTATATGAAATTAATAATGGAATATCAAAACTCTTTCTTGGATAATTACTTGAGCGAGGACGAAAAGTAATTGAAAGGAGTGTTTGAATTCAAATAATCTTTAGTAGTATACAAAATGAAAATCATTTGTAAATGGATTAATGCATGCATCTAAAAGATATACTTACTTTTAGTTATTAAATCTAGTTTTGATTTATAATTAAAATAAGATATTTCTTAATATTCCTGAAAGCTAGTGGGAGTAAAGTATTTATTTTCTCATTTCATATATGTTGTATAACATATAGGAAGTAACATTCCATTGACGTTAACCTTAAATGTTAAGTCTTAGTTTGGAATAATACTTCATGTAGAGATTTAGAAAATAAAACCTTGGAATATATGTTTATTGTCATAAACATAAGCGGTAAATAATTAATTCTAAAAGAACATGATATTAGAAGGACTGAATAGAATCATATCTTTGGAAAGATATGACATGAACAAAATCTAAGTTTGACACAAGGATTTTTCATGTACATCATGTTGCTTGTTGTATCATGCTTGAATTAAAGAAGATTGACAACATTAATATTTAATTGTAATTATTAGATAGTTAAGTGTAATGGATATGGTTTAGAATTTACATCCTCAGCCTGGATTTGCTCCAAAATTCTAAATATGAACCATATGGCATATTGTTGCATAATTGATATAGTTGACAAATCTTGAGGGATTTGGAGATATCAAAACATTACACGATGAATGTTAAAAGTTTACGGAACTTTTAAAGAGCATATTGTTGTTTGGATACAATGATGCTAGTAAAATTGAGATGACACTCAATACTAGTCATGGTGGGAGCTCATCCTTATTAGGAGACCATGTGTACTAGTTATGCTTAAAGCATAGTTGCATTATACATAAAGAATTAGAATACTTTAACTACAAAAGTTTGGTAGTTTAATTGTCGTAAATTCGCGGTTGAGGATGTCACGCAATTTATGAAATGTTATGTGGCAATATCTAGATAGATGGATGCACACATACATGAATTTCATTCTTGAAATAAGTATTCTCAAAATTCCGATAGATCAAATTAATTGATTTATGCCTTGTCAACAAGTATGGTGGTCATGACTTGTGGCATAATCATTAATGGAAATTATCATGCTTGATCTGGTTAGTATTTGGATAAGGGACTTGTAAACAATTATTATTTTAATGAAATAAAGTGTGGATAACGTTTATTCTCATTGTTAATATTTGTGTCCTATATTTGCATGTTTAAATCCGTGAATAACTTATGTTATTCTAAATAGTCCGTTGTCGATCAATAATATGGGAGTATTATTGAACTAAGACAAATGTGAGGATTGGTAGAATGTACTGTAAGGTTGAGATACCAATATCACATGATATTCAATATTGGATAAATTGAATATAGGACTTATCCCAACTACATGACTATACTTTATGGATCGTCGTCATTAAGTAAATCATGAATATTTATCCTCAGACTTGAGATACCAGGTGACTGCCAAGGATGTAGCTCATTTTCTGTAAGGTAGTCTAACGCTATCCGTAAAAGGTAGTTATAAGGGCTATTTTCGGAGGTGATGCAAAGTTCGAGGGTCACGCTCGTAGTCAATAAATGATTTGTTCCTTCAAATTTGTTTTGAAGTATAATACTGCTGGGCCCCTTGTAGGATTGACAAGATGTTTGTACGGCCGTACCCAAAGTCTATCTGGAAGACGTTCAGATGTTTTGGTTATCTTGATCAATTATTAATAACGAGAAACAGAATAGTTAATTATGGAATGACCTAGATCCATATCCATATTAACGCGGTATTAGAAACAAAAGGATAAGTATGATGATAATATCATCACGTGGTTTTTTCCAGGAAAACCATACTCGGTTCGATCTGGGGGCATTGGGATCTGTTAAGCTAGACTAGCCCATGTCATTACGATATTAATGAATATCCAAGTGGGAGCTGTTAGAGTTTGTGGATATAAATTAATATTTGTATGTCCGGTTTCGAACACGAGACTTCGGGATTGCACACATTACGTATGAGTCTCAATGTATTAATAATTAATATAATGATTTATGATTAATTATTAAATCACAAATATTTATATGGTCGAACAAGGAAAGAGGACGGGGTTGAGTGTCGATTTTTGGAACTTGAGGTGGTGTTGGACTCAAACTTGGAGAGCAAGTTTGGAGTGTATATAAACCCCTCAAAGCTTAATATGATCGACTAATATATACATATCCCTAACCGATTCTATAAATCGTTTTTCTTTTCCACTTCCCCACTGATATACGTACACGTAACATTAATGGCAGTAAAGATGTATATCATGCATGTGCAAGTGTTTTGGATACGTGTGTATTCATTCATGCGTATATGCATGGATATTAATTCTCTTTTATTTTTATGTGCATACGTACAGTGGAGTATCGACCGTGTATTATCAAGAACATCAAACCCTAGTTGTTGTGATGTTTTATTTGTGATACATGAACCTAGCTTTTCACATTGAGACGCTAGTAATACGTGTGTACAAGAACGGAGTACAAGCTTGCTTTAGCTTGTTGTTACTTTACCCTATTTGACCACATAGTGGTCGGTCTATACTAAACCCATATTAGGGTTTATATCGTTCTTGGAGATCCGGTTTCTTGTTCTTGCTAGAAACCTTAAGGTACGCATCTATTTAAATATTAGTTAATTAGTTACATGTTTATGTAGATCCATTCCGCTGCGTGCTTGCTTTGATGTTATGTGGTCTATTAGTTTATAGTTTTATGATTCTAATATTCCAACAATTATACCATCTGCGCATACAAATAAGGATCCCAAAATTTAGTCACAATAATAAATATACATCTATTTTAAATATATAAACCTCGTCTATGACCTTGTTAAGCAACTAGCTTTTTAAAGTTTAATGGATAAGATTTATCGGCGACAAAGCGTCACCTTTTAGATTTTGCTTAGGGGGTGTTGCTTAAGCTTATATGTGTCTTTACGAGCTTATTTAATTCCGGCGTATATTTCATAAGTCCTAACTTCCTGGCTCATTTCGATACTAGGCTTGTATAAGCTCGTTATATCATAACAAATTTACATAGATCCATGTATCTCATGTCATAACAAACTTAATATAAGTCCAAGTGTCTCAGTATAAGCCAGAAAATCGAGACCTATAATATATAGCCGAAATAAACTAGCTCGAAAGTCCTCATATTGTTGGAAAAATTGGTCATGGTGGGTTTGAATGACAATTGATGGTCATCAAATGCACTAATGGGTATTAACAAAAAAGTTAATGTGTGGTCATATGTAATGACTGAATTAATTTTGCGTTTATGAGCCATTAGTATGATTAATTAGTTGACCGTTTTTCTTGACATCCTTTCACTATAAGTTGAGAGCTCACCTCTTATTTCCATACAGCAAGAAACACCAAAAAAATACACAACTCTTCACTCCTCTCCTTTTTGTGTTACCATTCATATTTCTTGTGTATCCGGTTCGTAATATAGGGAAGGCACGGTTTTGGTTCGCCTTGATAAACCGTTTGTGTTAACGGAGTTATCCGTTGTCGTATCCTGGGAGATAGACGTTCACGATTCTCAAGCACCGTGGAGAGGACGAATCTGTCTTAATGAAACTGTTAGCATCACAAGCCTCGACATTTCCTTGTGTTTTTGTGTCTCAACTATCAAAATAATTACGGTATCATTTTCTACACTTTACTTTTCCTTATTATTATCATCATATAAGTTGTTTGTCTCTAGTAGCAATACACATATTACCTACAATCTTAAGACAGATTCGCTTTGCTATTAGAGGCTAATAACGAGGCATAATATTTTGAAAAAACATTATGATTTGCGGAGGAGATATTAAACTGATTCGTTTCATAAGTTAAATCATCTAAAGACATTAACATATAATATTAATAACTCGTAGTGCAACATACTTGGTTGATATTAGATATTTGGTCTTTGTATCATCGGGTGGATGACATAACACGCTAAGAATCCATTTATCATTTATAAGAAAAGAGCTTGCATGGTATGTTAATTACACTAGGGGATAAACACTTCAGAATGAAAATCAAAATATGTTTGCTTTCCAAGTAGAGTTGAATATTGACGTAAAATTGTTGGTGTATTTTTTGTTTTGTTCAAATAAAACTTGTAGATTTTATGGTTATTAAGCATGTATAAATTTACACTTGGATTGAACTCGTGTAATTAGTCTCATTACATAACAACATGGAAGAAAGAAGGAAAATGATGATGTTAATTACATTTGTTTATGGAACTTTATTATTTGATAGACCGTTATCGTTATATAGACATACATATTTGCATTTATTCAATGTTTTAATATTCATGATTATATCTCAATGACTAAATGTGAAGGGTTACGGTAAAGAAACGGTTCGTTTTTTTTAATATTAATATGTAAAATGAAATAATTACGAGTTATGTCCGCCTAACACTTGCAAATGACTAGGTGATTTACTTTTCATTTCTATAGTAACTCGTAAAGGATTATAAAATAGCATGAATTGTTGATATGTTATATGAAATATAAGTGGATTGATGATAACAATTAATAATCTTAGAATAAGAATGTCCTAAACGTTGACAAACTGTAATATACAATTTATTGAGTTTGTATACTTGGTTTTTTGAAAAAACTTTGATAGTTCATATATGTTTAATTGTTATATTGCTTTGTCTTTAATGAAATGGGACTCCTTGAGCATGAATGCTTATTTGTAGATTACTAGTATCTTAAACATGTGAATGGTAAAGTTGATACTACCATGGTAAATTTACGTTTGAATGGTAAACTTCCAATTACAAGTAATTTTAGAATAATAATGTTATCGTAAAAGAAAGTATGCATACATACATTTATGAGTTTGTATGTTTTGTTTATAAAAGGCATGAGCACCGGTTATGATAGTTAATGTTTAATTAATTATGTGACCTTGACTTGTGTCTAAGAAACTAAAATGAATTTGCCTTTGCTTTGAAAGGATTTGTGATTATTATGACACTATTACGTAACAACCGGTTGTACGCCTTCTTTTTCGAACTTGCTAACATGATTTTGATATCATGAAAGACGATAATAGTTTTATGAAATCTTGTTTAGGATTAAACCATTTTCGGGTTGTTTGTCCTCTATTTCTAAAGTTTGTGAATCGACATTATAATTGAACAATAGAGTGTTGAAAGCATGTTGGCTGAAATCGTGTCATGATACTAGTTTGTGTAACTGGTATTGTTTCATGACTAAATATTGAGATTAAACTCATTCTTGCGGAATGCGAATTTTGGTGTATTTTGGAATCCAAAATAATTGTTGTCACAATTACGTAGTCGGAAAAAAAATGCTTTGTTCGCATAGTAAACAATTGAGTTTTGTACCAATTTTTATAGTGCGTAGCTAATACATTTAACTTGATTTCTAAAACATTTAAGCTTAAACGGATGAATTGTTTGGTCACAATTTGTGTTTTGGTACAACATTTTCTTTGGGACAACTTTGTTGTCACAAGTGTATAGTCGAAGAAAAAGGTGTTGTTTGCATAATAAATAAATGAATTTTGCACCCAATTTTTACAGTGTTTAGGTAACATTGTATATTTAATTTCTGAAAAAAAATTGAGCTTAAACGAAAGAATTATTTGATTGTAGTTTGTGTTTTAGTACAACAAGTTTTTTTTAAGCGGTTTAGTTTTCTTGTTTTGAAATTTAAGTTGTTTGGGTGCATACATTTGAGTTGTTTGGTACAACATCATCTGGTTGTTTTATGCAGAATTATGTGGTGTTTTGTGTAATGTTCAACACAATATTGTTTGTGTTAATTGGTGGAAAAAAATATTATGGAAAATTAGTGTATATTTAAGGTTGTTTGGTGCGATTTTGTTTGGTACCATTCAACTAATTTTGTAACATGAGAATAAGCAAGCCGCTCAATTTTGTACCGAGTATTGAAAGTTTGGATGTTGAACATAACCGTGTAGGACATTGTGAAATGTCAAGAAAGAACACACATATAGATGACAAAAAATTACGTTGGTTTATGTAACTAACTTGAATTGTGTGATTGTCATCCAAAGTGAGCTATTGTCCATTCGCTAAGTTGGACATATTTTGATTGTGTAAAATAATTACACATGGATTTTATATGATTATAATCACATAATAAGTCGTGATAATCATATGATTATGAGAGATTAAATGTGATAATATATAGAGTTAATTACATAAATGGTCACTGTGATTTGACGGTTTTTTCACTTTCAGTCACCAAAGGTTTTTTTTACTGCTTCAGTCACTGTGGTTTGCATATGTTACGGATCCAGTCCATATCCGAATGAAATGACCAAAAAGCCCTTGTCATCTTCTTTTTCAAATCTTTTGACAATTAAGTAAGGGCCGTTAGTCCTTTAGACTAACGGCCGTTAGTAAATAACCGAAAATTTGGTTTTCTAACGTTTTCGTCCGTTTTTACACGTTTTCATCCGTATTTACACGTTTTCGTCTGTATTTACACGTTTTCGTCCATTTTTACACGTTTTCATCCGTGTTTACACGTTTTCGTCCGTATTTACACATTTTTGTCAGTATTTACACGTTTTCATAGTTTTTACACGTTTTTGTCCGTATTTACATGTTTTCATCCGTGTTTACATGTTTTCGTCCGTATTTACACATTTTCGTCCATTTTTACACGTTTTCATCCGTATTTACACGTTTTCGTCCGTTTTTACATGTTTTCGTCCGTTTTTACACGTTTTCATCCGTATTTACATGTTTTCATCCATTTTTACATGTTTTCATCCGTATTTACACGTTTTCGTCCGTTATTACACGTTTTCATCCATATTTACACGTTTTCGTCCGTATTTAGACATTTTCATCCGTATTTACACGTTTTCATCCGTATTTACATGTAAAAATGGATGAAAACATGTAAAAACGAACGAAATCGTGAAAAAATTAACGAAAAGGTGTAAAAACGGACGCAAAAGTGTAAATACGTACGAAAATGTGTAAATACTTAAAAAAAACATGTAAAAATGAACGAAAACGTGTAAACACGAACGAAAACATGTAAATACGGATGAAAACGTGCAAAAATGGTTGAAAATATATAAAGACTAGACGAAAAGGTGTAAAAACGGACGAAAAGGTGTAAAAACGGACAAAAACATGTATAAACGGACGAAACGTGTAAATACGGAAGAAAACGTGTAAATACGGAAGAAAATGTGTAAAAACGGACGAAAACATATAAAGACCAGACGAAAAGGTGTAAAAACGGACGAAAATGTGTAAAAACGAACGAAAAGGTGTATAAACGAACGATAACATGTAAAAACGGACGAAAACGTGTAAATACGGACGAAAATGTGTAAAAACGAATGGAAACGTGTAAATACGGACGAAAATGTGTAAATACGGATGAAAATATGTAAAACGGACGAAACGTATAAAGACCGGACGAAAAGGTGTAAAAACAGACGAAAACATGTAAAAATGGACGAAAACATGTAAAAATGAACAAAAACGTGTAAAAACGGACGAAAATGTGTAAAAACGGATGAAAATGTGTAAAAACGGATGAAAACATGTAAAAACGAACGAAAACGTGCAAAAACGGACGAAAAGGTGTAAAAACGGACGAAAACGTATAAAGACCGGACGAGTACGTGTAAAGGACTAACGACCGTTAGTATAAAGGACTAACGATCGTTACTTAATTGTCAAAAGATTTGAAAAAGGAGATGACAAGGGCTTTTTGGTCATTTCAATTCGGATATGGACCGGATCCGTAACATATGCAAACCACAGTGACTGAACCAGTAAAAATAAAAACTTCAGTGACTGAAAGTGACAAATCCGCCAAACCACAATGACCCTTTATGTAATTAACTCTAACATATATATAATCACAAGTGAATTGGTATGACATGTTGTAAGTGTAGGACTTATACAAATACCTTATGGGATCCTCCTAAAACATCTGTGGTTTTAGGTGGTGATTTGTTGAAAAGAAGAATGTTAGTAAATGAAGCTATGAGTAATCAGAATGATGCATCTTCTGCCATACGCTTGATTCCTTGGTCTATAGCATGCTAGACTTGGAATTTGTTAATTATGATATGAAAAATAATTAACATAAAACATTCAAAAGTTGTGTATACACTAGTATGAAACTTGTGTAGTGACAAATTACTAATGGTCATGATGTCATATCTTTGTGAGAATAATCTTGTAAACAAGATTAATACATTGAAAAGGAAAACTTTTCTATTATAAAAATATTCTTGAGATAGATTCCATGTGGGGGACTCGGGCATAGCTAGAGTTCAAAAGGACACCAACAAAGGTAAAGTTCTTGCCTAGTTGGAATACTCAAGAAATACTTGGAGCATGATATGTTTAAAGAGTTGAACAAAATTCGAATTTTCATAGACATATTATGTCGATACGACAACTACTCTCAGCATGAGTTATCCCTATTGACAATATGAAGTCATAGAATAACATTGTGGATCCGCTTGTGAAATGCTAAATGCGAGAGTTGGTTAGCAAGTCGTGAAGAAGAATGGGACTAAAGCCCTTGAAAAGTTTATATGAAGGAAAACCTAACCTAGCTGACTGGAGATCCCAAGATCTGGGTTCAATAGGACAACTTACTTGTATAAACTGAGATCACTGTGAGGGAGTAATAAACTCCATATACATTGAAGGGAGTTGGTAAACTTCCTAGTCCATTCCTATAATAGTGACAATATAAGGATAAACATATGGCTTTTAATGATTAATAGAGAATCACCTATGTGAGAGAGAAGTGGGGTCGCTTCGAAGGGAATTGTAGGGGCACAATTCCTAAGAGCTCTTGCAGAACCAGGCTAATGTTCATGACCATAACGAACATAACTATGAGAACCAAAATGTGTCAAGGAGATATTTGTGTGAACATATATTGTCGTCTACACAAACAGCGGACAGTTCAAAGAAATCGAGTTCTACTGGTTGCTAGGAGGCTAAGTATATTTCAGGAGGGAAGGTTCAAAGGGTAACACCTACCTATCCTATGCAAATATCAACTGCAAAACCCTATTACAACATTGAGTCGTTGAAATTTGTTTCCTTTTATCAATTTCATTCATGTGGGGGATTGTTGGAAAAATTGGTCATAATGGTGGGTTTGAATGACAATTGATGGTCATCAAATGCATTAATGGGTATTAACACAAAAGTTAATGTGTGGTCATATTTAACGACTGAATTAATTTTGCGTTCATGAGCCATTAGTATGATTAATTAGTTGACCATTTTTCATGACATCCTTTCACCATAAGTTGAGAGCTCTCATCTCATTTTCATACACCAAGAAACACCGAAAAAATACACAACTCTTCACTCATCTCCTTTTTGTGTTACCATGCATATTTCTTGTGTATCCGGTTCGTAATATAGGGAAGGCACGGTTTTGGTTCGCCTTGATAACCTGTTTGTGCTAATGCAGTTATCCGTTGTTGTTGTATCCTTGGAGATAGACGTTCACGATTCTCAAGCATCGTGGAGAGGACGAATCTGTTTTAAGAAAACTGTGAGTATCACAGGCCTCAACATTTCCTTGTGTTTTTGTGTCTCAACTATCAAAATAATTACGGTATCGTTTTTTACACTTTACTTTTCCTTATTATTATCATCATATTAGTTGTTTGTCTCTGGTAGCAATACACATATTACCTACACATCTTACTATATTATAAAGCATTAAGGCCTACTAATAATGGAAACTCTTAAAATTAAGTAATCCAGGTTATAAAGCTAAAAGTACAAGTAATTAAAACACATTTTCTAACATTTACAAGTTCTTAAGCTCAAAGTACAACTAATTAAAATAGAAATACTAACATTAAATACAATAAATAAATCATTATGTACATTAAATACAATTAATTAACGGGTCAATAAATACAATTAATGCATTTATTAAAACATCCCTTACATAAGAAATACAAATTATCAAGCATATTGTACAACAAACTTAAACACAATTCCTGCATTAAATGTCACTAATACAAATAATAAAGCACATTATACAAATATTCAAGCCCGAACGGGCAACGGGCCAAATGGTTTGGGCTCGAGCCCGAACGGGCATGAGCTAAACGAAATTCTTGATATCCGTAAATTTATTGTCAAAAAGAACATAATAAACTAAAATACATGATTCACCGAAAAATTTTATTTCAGGGTACCCGCCGCCACAACGCGCGGGTACCCTGCTAGTATAAACTTAAACAAACACCTCCTTAACTAACGAGTGTACTATTAGCATTTTACGTTTTATAGTCACAACTACTTTATAACTACAGTAAAGCTATATGATCAAACATTACAAAAGAACTTAAATAGTGTCTACATATATGCGTAAGTAGAAGATTAAAGTTAATTAATTCTATGTAATCAGACTTTTTTTATAAAAACAGAATTAGTAAATCTTTTATATAATAAAACAAAACCCCTAGTGGGGCCTTTTTCATTTCAAAAAAATCAAATCATTCCTTCTTTAGTAATAATTTTTTAATTAGATTTAATTTGTTAGATGTAGAAAAATAAAAAAAGTTAATTATTTCCTAATTTGCTTAAAAAATTAAAAAAATCGTTTTTGTACTCACATATATAAAAAAAAGTGAAAATACACATGGGTCTCAACGACATTTTTAAATAAATATGGACCAAAAATGTAATTTAAAATACAAAACCGGAGTCCACCCTATCCAATCTCGCTGTTAATATTTTTTCATCACCATAATGTAATTAAGAAGAAAAAGCTCGCTTATTGATGCGCATCATATGTACCATAAATCTCCAGTTCCACCCTGTTCAACCACCAAATCATCATCAACATATTCTGATCTAACCTTCCGATTTAATGTTACAACATCGATCTAATTCGTGATTTAGCAATAAGGTTTGTTAATCATCAGTTACCTATTTTTGTGCTCTATATATTACTGAATCGTTATTATAATTAATTAGTTTTATTATTGTATATGAGTTAAATAATTGGGCATTTGATTAGGGATTGATAATTGCTATTTTGGTTATTTGTGGTGTAATTAATTGCCTAAAAGAGAACTTCACATGTCAAATACAATGAAAATAATTAAGTTTAATGTTGGTCCAGAAACGATATTTTATACAATAACATTGATGTAGGTCTTTGGAAGCGAACTTATCTTATTTGTTAGGTTGACAATTTTAGGTAACATTTTGTTTAAACAGTCTACTAGCAATTTAGTTTTTGAGTAGCTATAGATATTACGAGTATTTGTCAATGTTGAAGTTGAAGAGTTCCTAATTGACCCGGAATCTCAAAGTTTGAATCTTTATTGGCATAAGGGTTAATATTTTTAACGGCTAATCTGGTTCTAACCTCATAAAAGTTATAAGTTACTGATTAAATTTAGTAAAAGTTTTAGACTTAAAAGTGTTAGACTTTTTACGTTTTTGCTTAATTATATATCGAGAATGTGGTATATAAACTGTATAAATCATATATTCATCAAGTTATATACAAATCATAACCCTTAATTAAAAGACAATTAGCATGGAACAAGTAATATGGTATTATTTGGCACTTTAGCAGTTTGTTTAACCGTTATAATACACTAGAATAATAAAGAAGGTTAATGGTGTTCATATGTACGGTCATAACCGTATCATGCTTTCAAGGTCACCGCTAATTAGCAATCACTTTCATAAAAATATTAATACAATATATATTGAGATAAGCGGTACATATATAAGCCTACCAGACATTTACGAACGATTAAAAAAATATATACTAACTTGGCATGAGCATTTTATACTATGAACGATGTTAGATATACACCTTTTGCAACATATATAAGCCTACCTGATATTTAAGAATGATATATTGATAACTGAAATTAAAAATAAAAACATTCACTAAGTTTAATGACTAAGTTGGCATGAGAATTTTATAATATGAACGATGTTAGATGATCTAATGTTTAGATAGCTTATTTCTAACTACTAATCTGATTAGCAGGTACATATTAGCTCTAAAGGAAGCTGCTAAGTAGTTAGAATACACATAAACTGACAAGTCGAAAATCGGATTGGTGATGTATCGAGAAAAGGTTATGAATTTATATAAGCAAATGCGCAAGAACATCCAACAGTTGTTCTGGCATTAGAAATTATTATTGCCAAACAAGAGAGGAGCTACAAAGAACTTGAAGACACATTCTGGTTCCTGTCTCAGAAGGTGAGGAAGCTTCTGTGAAGTATAGGAATTGTGAACTAGACGACATTACTTTTGTTACAATGATACGTGCCTACAAAGCCATGGGAATGGTTGAAGCTGCGCAAAGTTTGGAGAATAAGATCATTATGTGCGTACATATTGTCCAATTACTTCTAGATATATGGTCACCTTGCGTCTTTATCAGGCAACCAGATTGTGGAAGGTGAAAGGTACGCAGAGCATGCAGTAAGAAAGTTTGCTTAAACAGAAACGTTCAGAAATAAGTTTTTGTTCTTTACAAACTTTTTTCATATTCTTGGACTAAACTGTAATTTTTTTCAAAACTCCAGACTTAATACAGTACCAGTTTATATTGTATTACAATTCTAATACGGCACAATTTTTTTAAAAAAAACTCCAGACTTCTTAATACAATACCAGTTTATATTGTATTACAATTCTAATATGGCCTAAACTAAAACCGACTTAAAGCATTATATAAACTCAATTGATAGCCCAAGTTTTTTATTCCAACGAATTTATCATCACAGCTATCTGCAGCTCATTCAATAAAACTCAACAAATCACCAAGTTTTCTTTTTCATCTTTGTAGAAACATATAAAAGATTTATATTTAATCCTCATCTTATTCATCAGGATTTCTTTTTCATCTTTGCAGAAACATATTTAAATTTATTCAGATTAAATTGATTTTAGCAGGTGCTTAATTTATCCAGTGTTTCAAGTTTCCCCGAGTCCTAAATGATTAATCATGGTCCATGTAAGTTAGAACATGATCCGAAAATGAACAAAGTAAACATATTTACTAGAGCACGCAAGAAGTTTGAATTAGCTGGAATGTTGGAACATCTTTGCAGGATCAAAGCTCTGCATAGGCGGGCATGAACCAAAGATCTGGTGAGTGAGCTGGAGAGCGGGTTGCACAACAGGTAGTTCTTTTTCAATTTCCTCTATCAGATGGTGTGGACCAGCAATGCTCCACTTAAATCAAGAAGCAAGAGGGAACCGACTTTTTTTATTAACTGGATGTTTCTTTATTCTTGGACAGCGTGTGAGCCACTCATTATTCTAGAAGCCGATTCTACAGAACTACATGAGTAAGAGATTATGGCACTCTATTATATCACTATTATATCACTACGGATTCTACAAAGGATCATTGCAATACCTCAAGTTATATCAGAGGTAAGTTGCTCATCAGATAGAAGATGCTCACTATTTATGGTTACTTTACAATAGGAAAATTTAGTAGCGGTTTGTTAACGCGGGGTAGACGTACCTCGGAGGTCCGGGATTGAGTAGCTGAAAATAGGATTGACCTTGATGACTTGAGACTGTAACTAAAGCTTGAATCAGTTTTAAACTGAAAGTAACCATCTTTATCAGCTTTAGTCGGTTTGTACTTATGGGTTTCATTTAGTCCAAAAAGTATGATGATGATAATATGTGGGTGAAGAATATGAATGCGGGCTTGCTTTGGATAGCGTTGTGAAGGTCATTAATGAGGAATGTGGCACAAGCCATTATGCAAAAGGATTACTTATCTCCATAATGAGTACTTTCTTGCTCAAAATTTGGGCTTAAACAAGTCCAAACCGGAACAGGTCATGTTTTAGCATGGGTTAGGGATGAATTAAGTATGGGTCAAAACTGGTCCAAACCGGAACAGGTCATGTCTTAGCATGGGTTGGCCCGCAAAATACATTTTTTGTAAATTAAATTTGTCCCTCGACAAATTTTATATCTTTTTACAGCTAATAGATGCTTTGGTTATAGATCATGATTACAAATAAAATAGCATCAAAAATATTAATCTAACTATACTAATGATATGGTTTAGGAGGTGTAAGTCGTTCAACAAATGATCTATTGTTGATCTATTTCTTTCAACAAATGATCTGGATACATAATAAGTTTTTGAGACTGTTTGGTATTGCGCTTTAAAAGCTACCGTGTGATATCGAATTGAATAATAAGAATAAGATAGTCAAACTGTATGTTCATGTTATCTACTTTGTAAAATTTGTTGTATTCATGCTTTATAATTTTTCTTGTGCAGCTGCATAAATGTTTCTAAATTTGAAACAATATGGTGAGAAACTTAGAAGCTCTGAAGAGGAACTCCAGGTCAGTGTCCAATATTTGTGGCTATGACATTAACAAGTATTTTCTAGAAATGGTTGTATTTTATTGATAATGGTTGTATAGAAATGAAATGGATCAATGGGTTAATTTGGGTCAGATTGATCAATCAATTTATGTAGTAATCTAAGTTGTTTTCCTAAAGCATATACGCTGTTAAGATCATATTATTTGAAATATGTACATTGCTGTAACCGTAACGAATGCATAAATTAGTTGCGGGTCATAATAACCTGAATTAATGTGTAATAAACATTGTTGTTGTTTGAGTTAAATCATGTGCGTCGAATGTTATTTGAAGATGAAGCATGCTGGTAACAGGTCGAAACGGGTCATTTTTTGTTATGGTTTAATAGTTGATACGATTGTCTAGCACTCTAGCTGATATGGCTGGAAGCCTGAAATTGATGCTCTTCATTTGTTTTCTTTCTTTATTTTCAGGTACTTAAGGAAGGGTGACTTGTGTTCATATTATAGCTGATCAAGCTGTGATCTTTCTGATTCATTATACTTGAATAAAATGTTGTGTGCCATATGCCCATGTGCAATTTCTCACACACGAAATAAGTGTTTGGTAATCTTATTTTTAGATATAATAAATAAGGGCAAATGGCACAAAAAGTTACCCAACATAGGGTCTGTTTCCAACTATTTTTAAGCCTTTGATCTCTTAAATCATTTTATATATGGTTCTAAAAATTGGACAATAAGTATTGGCTGGTCAATCTATAGTGAATCAGCCTGTTCTCGATCCTTAATAAAAAGGTATGTCTTTTTGTTTCTATGATGATAGCGATTTAATGAAGGATTTTGCCGATAAAGTAAGAAACTAGCACAAGAGCTATTAGATTTTTTGTGTGAGAAGAAAATGTTACCTTAAAAATGGTAAAGGGAGGTAGATGTGAAGCAAATGTTTTTTATCTCGAACAAGTCATGAAATGTTTTATATGATCATGTGAAGACTCATTTACCCAACTATAGCATGTTATGATTTTTTGGAAGGTATTGTGCATACTTTAAGTGTTTGGAAGGTATTGTGACCTGGACTACTATAAGGATGACAACGTTAGTATTTTTAAGTAAAAACAGAGATGTCTCTTCAAGCGTAAGGAAAATGTCTTCTCAAGCATCAAGAAGTAGAAGTTATAAAGTTTATACTTTTTAGTTTTTGTCTAAACTAGACTCACATAATATTTTGGGGATCATTATATTTTCGAGATTCAAGTGTAGTAATATGTTTCATGACAACATCTGAAATGCTCAAGTTGTTTTGGTCATTGGAGCCGGAGGTGGTTGTTTTTGGTGAATCGAGTCACCTGTATAAAGTTTGCGAGATAAATTTTTAGTGGTTAAATCATGATGGTGGTGGTTACGTACGATAAAAATATGGAATGGTTATTAATAATAATAATAAAAAAGGTTCATCTTTGTGTGAAATACATGCTCATATGTGTATCATGGCTGAATTACACACTCATTTACACAAGTTGGTTTTAATGGGTCGACATGTGCACCCATTAACCCGTCAAAACATTTAGAAAAACGAGTTAAATAGACCGTTTATGAATTAGACATAAATAAGTTAGTGTTGCCAAAATTGACCTGATTACTAAGCAAGTCGTGTTCGAGTTAAAAATTTTGACCAACCAACCTAAACCCGACCTTAATTGCAACCCTATTGTGATATGAACCAAGGACTATAAATTTATGTTCAAGAAGGTTTTTTTTTTTTTTTTTTTTTGGTTGTTGTCAGATAAGTGCTATCATCTTGGTCGAATTATGACGTTTAAGGTATATGAAACTACAATATGACCTCTAATATGAAGATTTGTTTGGAGGTAGTCCCATTTTTGTGAACTGACAATATTTTATTAGAGTGTCACTTTTTTTTTTTTTTTTTTTTTGAACAACGAGTGTCACTTTAAACTAATGATAGTTGTGTTATCATAAGTTATCTAAAGTTCACCTTTTAGCATATTTGTTTTAAACAATTACTCACACACAAAAAATGAAACAAAATTATAATTATGTACAATATAACTATATGTACTTAAACTCAAAATATTTATTACTAAGACATAAGTAAAAGAGTTAATTGCAAAAATCGTCCTTAAAGTTTGGCGAAATTGCAGATTTAGTCCAAATACTGGAAAATTGCAAATATCATCCTAAGATGAAACTATTTTGCAAAAATTGGTCCCAACTGTTTAACTCCGTTAACTGCATTATTTTAATAGATTTAATGGAGGACAAAACAGTCTTTTTACCATGCTTACCTTTTAATAACCCCACCAAACACTTTCAAGAACATGAAACTGCTTATCTTCTTAAAATAATTTTTAAAAAATAAGATATATAACATATTCATCAAGAATCAAATCTGGCAACACCAGCAGATTCCGGTTATTAGCATTTATTCTTAAGTGCTTATTGAGCAAATCTTTTACCAAACACTTGAAACTGCTTATCTTCTTAAGATAAGTAGATCAGCACTTAAATGAGCAATCCGAAATACCCTCTAAGATCTGCAAATATAATTAGTCAACTAGATCCATAAAACCAATAGCATATTAACATATTATAATACCAAGTTACTGAGCAACATACCCATTAAACAAAACTACTTAAATTCAAGTCAAAATCCAAGCATTAACCAACAGATTCCGATTTTAAAAATTATGTATATGGAGTTTAAAAATCTAACAACAACCTAACCACTAATAAACAAATCTAATGAAGGTGTTTGAATCCGGCTGAGAGTGAGAACCAAAATCTTGCACTTCAACAAACAACCACAACCGCCTCCCCCACCACCATCATCAGCAACCCAAAGCCACCATAACCACCCAGCCACCGTCATCATCTTCTTCTTCAATCGAAACCCCCCACAACCACCCAGCACCAATAAAATATTTGTGTTTATATAAACCTCGACTTGACACCCAAATATTCCCTCAAAACCAACAAAGTATCCTTCTCAGTCTTCTTTGGTACCAAAAGATGAAGCAGCTCATGCAACAAACCAACAACCCATTTATTTCACTCACCACTCTTCCCCTCCAAACTCAACATATTCTCATAGGGCGAAAGATAAGGCAGCTTTTGCCAATCATCAACCCACTTCTTAAACTTCTTATCCACCTCAAATCCACGCGAATACCCCACGGGAAACGAACTCACCCCCTTCATTTAAATAACAGAAACAGCCAAGTCACTACTCCAACAAACCTGAACATAATTATTAGGCAAACCCAAGTCCCATTTCAACCTATCTATTAGCCGGAGTTTGTTTTTGATGTGGTTTTTTTTTTTATCGATGTGGGACTAAGTGTAAGCCCAATAACAAATTTTACAGCTTTTTAATTTGTCGAAAGAAAGGATTAATCCTTCGTAACAATAACAATCTGTGAAGATCGACTGGATTTTTGAGTGGTGGATTTTTGAATGATGTTTTTTTTGTGTGTTTTAATAACAGATCATGGGTTTTGTGATGAGTGAGGATCTGGTTTTTCGTGATTGGGTTTGTTTAGATCCGGATCTGGATCTATTGTGTGTTGGTGAGTTGTGACTGGATTTTATGGGAGGTGATTTTTTTGTGTTGCGTGGGTTTTTGTGTGTTAGATCCAAAATGTTACATTAATCATTGGTGATGATGAAAAGGGAAGGGGACCATGGTAAAAAGACTGTTTTGTCCTCCATCAAATCTATTAAAATAATGCAGTTAACGGAGTTAAATGGTTGGGACCAATTTTTGCAAAATAGTTTTATTTTAGGACGATATTTGCAATTTTCCAGTATTTGGACTAAATCAGCAATTTCGCCAAACTTTAAGGACGATTTTTGCAATTAACTCTAAGTAAAATTTTATGTCAAAACCCCGTGCTACCTATTACTTACTACATCATAAGCTTCGTTAATTTGATGAAAGCGAACTCCACAATTACTTCCTCTACACACATCCGGATTAATGCCAACTGTCTAAATGCCTTTTTAGAGCACCACGATTAACTTAACACTCAACGTTTTGGTTGGTAGCACCATTTTATTACCACTCCTTTGTTATACCCACTTTTACTTCAAAAAAACATATCTCACATACATAACATCCATCTCAAAATCTCCGGCTGAACTTAAAATGTCACGTTCAAAAATTGCTAATGCTAAGTTATAGCGTGCTGATGCTAAGCTCTAGCGAGCTAACCTCAAAATGTCAAAAAAAATATTTCTCGATGCATCTCCTTCTTCCTTAAAGGTTTATCTTCTTCAAAATTTCCTAGATCTAGTTTTCTATTTCTTTATATCCCTACAAATTATGTATTCATTGCTACCATGTAAGTCTGTTATTTGATATCCGACCAACATTTCATTAAAACACATTACAGTTTATTATCTAGTACCAACAACCCTCACTATGCACATCGATTCATTTTCAGTACACGAACAAAGAAACAATCTCAACAGATGTCCACTTTAGGATGTTTTGTTTCATAAATCTTTTATAACGTGTTAGAGCTCGAAAATCCATTGCAACAACCTCGACCTCACGAGGATAGGATAGTAGGGTCTTGTAATGGTTTATTATGCATTGTCTGAGGAGGGGAAAAAATGTTGTGTTTATTTACAACCCGACTACTAACAGATCGAATTTGTTGACATGGTCTCAACTAACTAGTTTGTCCCCGGTTTATTATGGTCATGGGTATGATGAGTTGTTTAATAATTACAAACTTGTTATAACCAAAATTTAGTCTAAAAATGGCTATTAAAATATGGGGATATTGATTAAAAAGTGGAAAGTGGAAGGAAATCGGTCATTTCCTGTGCTCGTTCGTTAGATGCTGGTAAGCTTATAAATGGAGCTCTTTATTGGGCGGCTGGTAAAATCTTTTTGTCTCGTCTATGGAAGATAGTTTCTCTTGATTTAGAAAATGATACTTGTGGTGAAGTTTTGCAACCAAAGTATCCCGAAGGATATAACTATTTGAAATTGGGGGTTTTGGGAGAATAGTTGTATGTGCTTTGTGAGTATGATGGAAATTGTGTGGTGAATATATGTGTGATAAAGGGTTATGGAGTGAAGATTCTTGGACTAAGTTGGCCTCCATCCCTAATCACGAGGATATAGAATCGACGTTCATTTTGTCTATGATAGAGTCGCGTTATTTGTATATTTTTGTATATTATTTAGTTATGTTTATGAGCATTTTGCGCTTAAAAGCCAAAAGATCAAAAGAATATTCAAGAAAAGATCGTCGTCAAAGATATTAATTCATGTTATGATTATTTCCGATGTACAAGAGAAGGTTGTGAAGATTTTCAATGAAAGATGGAGTCATGATTTGGTGCTAAAAAGAGTATTAAATGATGGAGTTTTATGTCAACCAAAGGTTAAAATTAATGTGCAAAACAGTTCCCCACCCAAGGTTGAAACTGAGATTCAAACCCAAGGTTCAAAAGCCCATTCTGAGGTTGAGCAGTCATCCTAGCCGCCGGTCAAATCTGAACCACGGGTTGAGACGTGTATGAGATGAAGAGTTGCATTAAAACTTGGTTTTAATCACCATTAATGACCCAAGTCCGATCATTACCTCTTCATTATAATTAGTGGGAGTTTGTAACAGCATTTTAATTATAATCCAAGCATAAATAGACCCTAGTATCATCACAAAAGAGAAGACACACTTACAATCAAGCCTTACACCATAAGGACTTGATCACATTATCTACTAAACCCGAAAGAGCTTAATAATCTCTGTCATTCTCAAGAAGATACCAAGGAGAAACGAAGAAAGTGTTGGTGATACTTACTAGAAGAGGTGGAAGATTCTCTTGTTCGATTGGAGGCCTTAAGGAGTGCTATAACTTTTTATATTTCTTACTCATTGTAGTCTTGCTTTGGGTAACTTTCTTTTACTTAATTATTATGTTGAACAATTTGATGTTGAATGAAATGTTACGTTTGTTGATGAAACTTGTTATGGAGTAATTTGTGATACTTGTTTGGGAATTATGTAGACTTTCGTGTGAATGTTGAATGATTAGTCGGTTAGAAAAAGTGATTATTCTCATAAGTTTGTTTAAATATAATTCGTGTTCTAAAACTTGTTGATTTAACATTGTTGGATTTAAAGGTCGAAAGGATTTCTAATATTGTTTAATTCCAAGAAGTTGGTGCACAGATGGATTGGTACTTGATAATTGACAACTATTAAGTATTCAAGTTTTTAAAATGAATTCGAGAATATTTAATCACGAGATTGGGTCGAAATGACTCGTAAGAACTAATTTTACTAATCATCTTTTTCATACATTTGATAACACAAAGGGCTAGCGTAATGGGATGATGTATTGGCCGAAAGGACTTACCCGTGAAACTAGTAAAAACATGGATTTTCTTGATATTACCCATTGACAAGAAAACCTTGTGAAAATTGGTATGTGCCTTCTACATATATGTTTCACCTAAACACATTCAACATTTTATCACGATTGGTTATTATTCCTAAACAAGTATTTGTTCGTTTGATTGATTGAATTCGGAACCATTGTTTGTTTATTTGTTTATTAACGGTGCTTTAGAGTGTGACAATCTTTAGTACTATTTCTTGTGCTACATAAATTGCTAAGCTTAAACTACGTAGTCTCGTGGGACGATCCCTATTTACCACAAACCATATTACACACGGACGAGTATACTTGCTCGTATGCGTTTTCTTAATAATCGGTAAAAAGGTGTTTATAAATTTAAAATTTGAGTGAAACTTATGATATAATATATATAACCGGTTCACACGCATCAAGTTTTTGGCACCGATTCCGGGGACTTAGATTAGTTTAACTTATATTAGTTTAGTTTAGTTGTAAATAGTAGCATAGAATATGTTCTTGTTTTTGCATGAACTTTAGAGTTAATTTCATTTTTGTTCTTGTGATTGTTTGATTTTATTTGATTGATGATTTGTTAAATGTTTGGATTGATAATTTCTTGTTTAGATTGCTCGTTTCATTTTATTTAAGTTCACGATTATTAGTTAAGTATTAAGTTTTTCTAAAAAAAAAAAAAAAAACACTGCAAACCGCCGGTTCAAGAATGAACCGGTCCGGTTCGCGAGCTTCTGTGAAGAACCACAAAGGCCTAACCGCCGGTTCAAATCTGAGCCGCGGCGGCTGAGCCCTTTCTGTGAAACCAAAACAAACTCAACTGCCGGTTCGATTTTGAGCCGCGGCGGTTGGGAGCTTTCTGTGACCATGAACCAGATCGAACTGCCGGTTTGGTTTGTGAACCGCCAAAAACTGTCATTTTTCTAATATATATATATATATATATATATATATATATATATATATATATATATATATATATATATATTGTTGGTCCACGTATTGTATGGATCTCTAAGTAGCCTTTGATTACTTAGTAGATGACTTGAATAAATCCAAATCAATCCAAGTGAGAAACTCTTACACAATTGTTAATGTTAACGTGGAAAATTAACAAGAATAATGAAGAACACAGAGTTACTAACTTCGTATATTTCACTAACTCACACAATTCGTACGTACATAATAATGATCTTTAGGGTTCCTTTTATACTTGAAGGAAACCCTAATTACAAAACCGTGTGAAAAGATATTTACGTATCTTCTATAAAGATACCTAACTCATACATATCCTTTCCTAACTTAATACTAACAAACTTTCCTAACTTTACTGACCCGACTTAACTATTAAGTCAACAAGACTTAACATAACTACCAGACTTAACTATTACAAAACCAGACTTAACTAACAACCAGACTTAATATCATAGCTACCAGACTTAACTTAAGTCTGTTCTTCATTAAGTCTTCTTCGAACCTTGTGATAATTCCCAACAATCCTCCCCTAACTTGATCTTCATGTTTCATGAACTTCAAGTTCCTTCTGTGTAAGCTTTTGAGGATTAAACTTTGAACACTTGGAATTATCTTGATCTTCAAAACTCTTGAAATCTGCAAATTTGAGTATTTGTGCAGCAACTTGATCTTCTCAGTATCTGATATGCATTTCACTTGATCTTTCCAGCAACCATGACATTTTGTACATCAATTCATATTAAGTTTCATATCTATTCTCATCATTTCCAGGTGTGTAAACTCCTGTAAGAGGTGAATCATTGAAAATTAATGGATTTGATGTCTCTTTACTGATGCGTGGTTTTGCAACCTTACAACAGGTTTTACCTCTCAAGGGATCTCAAGAGGCTTGTAATCCCCACCAGGCAGTGTACCTGACCGTTGTAGTATAGTAAAGTGGCAAGTACCGGGGGATTGATCGTTCAACTCAAAGAATAGTGTTCGTTAGGATTGAAATTATTCTAACTAGGTCTAGAGGTGATGGATGATTCTTTTTGTATTTTTATATTTTATGGAAAGCAAGTAAAAATCTCTGGTTTTGGAAGAAGGGGCAGAATTAGTTGCTAATCAACTAACCCAAAAGCTACTAATTAAACTAATGTGCAGGAAAGTAAACTAGGGTTCTACAAGGGAAATGAAGCGTATCTACCTATGATGTATTACTCCTTGCTAGCTATCCAATTCTACCTATTGAATTTTCACACCTTGTTTTAATTGACGGGTTGTATTCCTTAATACCATTCGTGGGGTGGCGTACGTACTTCCCCAACTCTATAAGCTCCTACTTCACTCCTATGTCGAGCCGGCTAAGAAGCTCCTAACATGGGATCACTAGAATTCGCTCATGCATTAAATACAACCAAATAAACCTAGTACGCATTGGTTCATGTTTCTTAATACGTTCAAGCAAGTTACCGTATAGGAGGTTAGCCAGTTTTCTTAAGCCTAACATCGATATCACCCAATCAAACAAGAGACAATAGGAAACAAGAATTATAAGCTAAACCAATTAGATCTATTGAAGTGTCACACCTTTATTGATGACGATAGACACATACATCAACAAGGAATCAATAAGATCTAATTAATTATATACAAGTTTCACACAATCATAAGTAGACACAAGGTGAATTAGCAAAGCATGATCAATGAAGGGCAAACAACCACAATAATGAAAGACATAATTAAGTTAGAATCAACAAACCAATATTTGATGTTTATGAAGTGATTGAAACCCTCTAAGTTGCTGGAAAAACACCTACCTAAACCCTAGAATCGGACTTAGGGTTTAGGGCTTACAAAAAGTGAAGTTGTGATGTTGTATTTATAGCTGATTTTCTGTCCGCATCGATCTGACGGCGTCAGCCTTCACAAGTGACGGCGTCAGCTCCCCTTTTTCACCAAATTGTAGATCTTTTCGTCCCGATTCCGTGGCCTTTTGAATCACCTAAATCCGAGTTCGTATGAGGATTTTATGGCCAAAACAGTAACAGCTACTCCGCGCGCGAGTTGTGATTGTCTTGATTAACTTGTGGCGGTTTCACTAAGGTTCCTTCTCGTGTAAGAATACTTTGACGCCGTCACTCTATATCATCTGACGTCGTCAGGTCTAAAATCCTGACTTTCCTTGGTCTTTTTGTTTTCTTCATTCTTGAGCATAAAAACGTCCAAAAAGCTCCAAAATGCTTCATATTCCAGAAATCACGTCCCAAGTACCTAAAATGAGAAAAGAAACGATTTAGGGCAATATTTGATCATATAATCGCGGATTAGGGCTTAAATGACCCCCTAAAAGCGGTACACTTTTCGCTTCATCAAATATCCCTACACTTGGGATTTGCTTGTCCTCAAGCAAATGAGCTTTTCCACCAATCAAAATACAAGTTAGGGGTCATTTAACATTAATATAAAAGTAATTACAACAAATGATCATTCCACCTTGATCAAAATAAGCACGGAAATTATACACTAGCACCTCACAATAAGTGTTTGGATACTCTCATCCCTCGGGTGTTGTAAATTTATATATCATAAATGGAAATGGAAGAATATCGCTCACTACCTGTCATAGAAAATAGATTACCATAGGCTTGGGAAAGGATCACGCCTCTACCACTTTTGGCGTAAGCACCTAGGATAAACTATCAAAGAGGTCTTTACAAAGGGTTATAACGTTAGGTGTAGGGATAAGGAAAACACGGTTTGTTGGATAAGGATATTTTTACTGGTGGCAAGTCAATCATCTTGGTCAATTACATGTAGAATGAGGCGTTGCTAAGCCAAGACTCGACTCAACTTAAACTAATCACGAACTAATAAACATAGAACAAAACAAAACATAAATAAAAGATAAAGGCGGATGGTAGTCCGTATGCTTTTTCTTCACTTTTTCTTTCTTTTTTTTTTTTTTTTTTTTTTTTTTTTTTTTTTTTTTTTTTTTCATACACTCTTGCCCTACCATCCAAAACAATACATCACTAGGGATTCTTTGTACCATCCCTACACTTGAACTTTTACATACTTTACATAAAATTATTCTAATGACTCGAATCAAGATAATCGAAACATTTGGAGTACTTTAAAATATTTAGCACATATGGGGGTAATAATGTTGTTCTTCCCCATTACTCCATTACACTAGTACTTTACCCATGAGTCCCAATCGTCCCAAAACAATATATACAAGGATATGACTCGACTTAGCAACCATGTAATCAATTAGATAATTAACTAAGGGTTTAAACAAATGTTGTCACAATAATGCACTAAAAATGAGTGCATACAAGGTAGGCTAAGGCGATTTGGGTGTACATTTAAGTGGGGTGTAAACAAATTCTTCCTTTAAGTAAAATGCTTAAAGGTCGAAACGAAAAGATAGGCTCTGAGGGGTGTACTAGGGGTATCGTGCACTAAAAATGAGTACAACGCAAAGGGTGTGGGAGAATTACTTGACCAATGTAGCTGATGCATGGTTTTGCAACCTTACAACAGGTTTTACCTCTCGAGGGATCTCAAGAGGCTTACAACCCCACCAGGCAGTGTACCTGACCGATGTAGTATAGTGTAGTGGTAAGTACGGGGGATTGATCGTTCTCCACAGGGAATAGTGTTCGTTAGGTATGAAAAACTACTCTAATAGGTCTAAGGGTGAGAGAAGATTCTTTTTGTGTTTTTATAATTTTATGAAAGCAAGTAAAATCTCGGGTTTGAAAGAGTGGGCGGAATTAGTTGCTAGTCAACTAACCCAAATAACTACGAATGCAAATAAAATAAAATAACAGAAAATTAAAAGGTGGTAAAACTTATGTGGAGAGAAATGTGTTTACTTAGATTTCCTTACTCCCTAACTATCTTTTACCGGTTGATTAGTGTGTATTAGTTGCGTGGATGACGGGTGTATTCCTTAATACCATTCGTGGGGTGGCGTACGTACTTCCCCAACTCTATGAAATCCTACTTCACTCCTATGTCGAGCCGGCTAGGAAGCTCCTAACATGGGATCACTAGAATTCGCTCATGCAGTAAATACAACCATAAAAACCTTTAGTACGCATTGGTTCATGTTTCTTAAGACGTTCAAGCAAGTTACCGAATAGGAAGTTAGCCAGTTTTCTTAAGCCTAACATAGATGAACAATCATCCAATACAACTAATAACACACTAATAACCAATAATCAATAGCTAGGTTTCATTAGATCTAAGCAAACACAAAGATAACCTAGCCTAACATGTTAAACAAAAGACAAGAACAAGATAGAATCAAACAACACATAGACATATTGAATGATTAATTGATAACTTATCTTCAATGTAACATGGAAGATCTCAAGGCAAAAAGCCTTGAAAAAGCTGCTAAAATCGTCTTAGGGTTTTCACACACAAAGTTCCACAATAAGTTCCACACTAATGACAAAAAATTGCAAAACTATATATAGACTTTCAGATCTGACGGCGTCACGTTATGGAGTGTGACGCCATCACCTTGCCGCTTTTAGGGTTCTCGGATGGCCTTCTTGACGCCGTCCCTCTTTAGCTCTCCAAAATCCGTTCTGGCTTATCAAGGCTTGACGCCGTCAGAATTAGGCGTGACGCCGTCCCTCTTTAGCTTATACCGTGACGACCTTGATCATTCCAAAGGGTGACGCCGTCAGAATTCCCATGCAAATTTCTCTGGCTTATCATGAGTAAATTTCACATCCACCACTTTTGCCAAGCCATGACGCCGTCTGGGGATAATCCTGACGCCGTCAAAGGTAACTTCCAGCATAATTTTAAGACTTTGTCGTTTTCTTCACTTTTATGCTCCAAAAACGTCCAAAATGCTTCCTTTTCCAGATTTCTTCTCAAAAGTACCTAAAATGACAAAAGGAACGATTTAGGGCAATATTTGATCAAATAAATACGATTTAGGGCTTAAATGACCCCCTAAAAGCGGTTCACTTTTCGCTTCATCAGTAGCCAAAGTAATTATAAACAAAAACACAGGTGTAAAACAATGGGTTAATCCTAATGCCTCTTATCATGTAGTCAATCCTAACTACACGAATGTAGTCTCACTAGCGGTCTCGGTATGCATCACAAACGCAAGTTCTAGAATCTATAAACTACCGGTACACTCATAAGCACCAACAATGAATGCTTTTTCCTAAAGATCTAAAGGCGAACCTCATATATTTGGGGTGGAAATTTTTGAGTGGTATGGTTTTTGTGCTAGTCATACAATTCCCTATCTGTGAGACGCTTATTAAAATCAAAGTTTCACTCCTATATGTTGTAAAAAATTTTAAATTTGGTGCTAAAATTGCCCTAACCAATATTTCTCTTGGCTTTATTACACATTCACTATTAAACAAAACAAAAATCAAGCGAAGTTGTAGTTTCTAAGGCATCCTAATTTACCCTCCCTACACTTAATCCGAACATTGTCCCCAATGTTCTAGACAAAAGATGTAAAAGTAAAAATAAATGAGAATGGAAGAAACTAATACTCCCCTGATTCGCTCGGTATGGATGATGTGATAATATGGTTAAATCTCCCTCCAAGAGAATGAACATGATAAGCTTCACTCCAGAAATATAATCATCCTCTTGATGTGTTGCACGTACATCTTCTTATCCAATAATACCTGTAACCAACAAACACAAAAACTAAAGCATCAAACCGAACAAAGAAAAACTACAACTAGATGTATTTCCAGACTTAGAAATAAAAACAAAACAAAACAATAAAAGGATAGGATACTTGCGGGATGAATTACAAATGGGAACTCATAAATCATGTCCACAAGTATTGACACACAAACAAGATAAAATATATGCTAATCATGAATTGTGAATTTTCCATGTTTGAATTTTGTTCTTTTTAACAAAATATAAACTTCCCTACACTTATCTTTTTGTAAAATACCTTTATATGCAATTAAGACGAAGTTAAGAACAAAATAAAGCATTTTCACAAATTATTCTAAACATGAAAATTTAACAATTATGATTAAGCATATATGACACAAACAAACAAATAAAATAAAAACATCAAACAATTAAACAAATAAAGCTTGGGTTGCCTCCCAAGAAGCGCTTGTTTTTGTTCGAGTCACGAGCCTGACTCTACCCTTATTTAACGGAAATAGGGGAGGTTTTCCCTACACTTAGGATTAAGTGTGGGTGAAAGTAGCGATACACACCCTTAGGGTGGAAATATGCCACGTGAGGTGAAGGGGGTGAGTGAATGGCATCCTTCATCCTAAAACTACCCGGATAATAAGGGTTGATGGGTGGGTCGGTTCCTCTTTTGTCTCCTAAAAATATATCTAAGGATGGAAAGTTGTGTAAAGGTTGAGGTTCCGGTTCATCAACACTAGGAAATTCCGTGGAACTAAGAGTAAGGTTATCACTATAAGTATTCAAACCTATATCCTCTAGTGGTGCTTGGTCCAAGGTTTCTTCCTCCATTGGGATTCCTAAAGTTTCTTCTACTTCTTCCGGGTAAGTCACGGGCGGTGTGTGTGCCTCAAGTGATGGTAGGACTTGTGGGGTACTTTGTGGGCTTGGATTATCCACCTCATCCTCCATTTTATCTAGATTACCTATGTGTTTGTTTTGTACTATGATGTTACATGACATCCACTTAGGTATCCCAAAATAGTCATCCCCAGACAAACTTGTTTCATGATCCTTGGAATTTGTGGTCAATTGACTTGTACTAACGTTTGTTGGGTTGTCTACTCTATAATAATACTGGGCACAATCTTCAATGGCATCCCATGCTTCTTCAACATTTAATTCCCTAAGGTCCCCATTGGCAAAATCGTTAATGCACATTTGGTCATATCGGTCGACACAATCGTAAAAAATTTGGGTTAGGGATGCTAAATCGAAGCTATGATGAGGGACTATTCGGAGTAAGTTTTTAAAACGAGTCCATGCATCATATATGGGTTCATCTCGATATTGGTTGAACATCAAGATGTCATTAGGGGCGAATGGATTTCGTGGTCGGTAGTATGGTGGATTCGCGTACTCCATAATGGTGAACGGAAGAGTCAATGGAAAGGTTTTTACGAACAAAGACACAAAGAAAAGATAGACTACTAGAAAGCTAATAAAAAGAAAATAAAAATCTCACTAGATAGGAATCTAATGAGTAGACCAAATAAAAATAAATTTCAACCTAAGCAATAACTACTCCCCGGGCTGCGGCGCCAAAAACTTGATGCGTGGTTTTGCAACCTTACAACAGGTTTTACCTCTCAAGGGATCTCAAGAGGCTTGCAATCCCCACCAGGCAGTGTACCTGACCGTTGTAGTATAGTAAAGTGGCAAGTACTGGGGGATTGATCGTTCAACTCAAAGAATAGTGTTCGTTAGGATTGAAATTATTCTAACTAGGTCTAGAGGTGATGGATGATTCTTTTTGTATTTTTATATTTTATGGAAAGCAAGTAAAAATCTCTGGTTTTGGAAGAAGGGGCAGAATTAGTTGCTAATCAACTAACCCAAAAGCTACTAATTAAACTAATGTGCAGGAAAGTAAACTAGGGTTCTATAAGGGAAATGAAGCGTATCTACCTATGATGTATTACTCCTTGCTAGCTATCCAATTCTACCTATTGAATTGTCACACCTTGTTTTAATTGACGGGTTGTATTCCTTAATACCATTCGTGGGGTGGCGTACGTACTTCCCCAACTCTATAAGCTCCTACTTCACTCCTATGTCGAGCCGGCTAAGAAGCTCCTAACATGGGATCACTAGAATTCGCTCATTCATTAAATACAACCAAATAAACCTAGTACGCATTGGTTCATGTTTCTTAAGACGTTCAAGCAAGTTACCGTATAGGAGGTTAGCTAGTTTTCTTAAGCCTAACATCGATATCACCCAATCAAACAAGAGACAATAGGAAACAAGAATTATAAGCTAAACCAATTAGATCTATTAAAGTGTCACACCTTTATTGATGACGATAGACACATACATCAACAAGGAATCAATAAGATCTAATTAATTATATACAAGTTTCACACAATCATAAGTAGACACAAGGTGAATTAGCAAAGCATGATCAATGAAGGGCAAACAACCACAATAATGAAAGACATAATTAAGTTAGAATCAAAAAACCAATATTTGATGTTTATGAAGTGATTGAAACCCTCTAAGTTGCTGGAAAAACACCTGCCTAAACCCTAGAATCGGACTTAGGGTTTAGGGCTTACAAAAAGTGAAGTTGTGATGTTGTATTTATAGCTGATTTTCTGTCCGCATCGATCTGACGGCGTCAGCCTTTACAAGTGACGGCGTCAGCCTTTACAAGTGACGGCGTCAGCTCCCCTTTTTCACCAAATTGTAGATCTTTTCGTCCCGATTTCGTGACCTCTTGAATCACCTAAATCCGAGTTCGTATGAAGATTTTATGGCCAAAACAGTGACAGCTACTCCGCGCGCGAGTTGTGATTGTCTTGATTAACTTGTGGCGGTTTCACTAAGGTTCCTTCTCGTGTAAGAATACTTTGACGTCGTCACTCTATATCATCTGACGTCGTCAGGTCTATGATCCTGACATCGTCACCTTCAAAAATCCTCTGGCCCGTCTCTCTTTAACTTAACACTTGACGGCCTACATCCATTAACACGTGACGCCGTCAGAATTCCTATGTAAAACTTTCTGGAGCGTCACGTGTATAATTCCACCACTTTCATCTTCAAGTGACGGCGTCAGCATCCAAAGCCTGACGCCGTCAGGTGTAAAATCCTGACTTTCCTTGGTCTTTTTGTTTTCTTCATTCTTGAGCATAAAAACGTCCAAAAAGCTCCAAAATGCTTCATATTCCAGAAATCACGTCCCAAGTACCTAAAATGAGAAAAGAAACGATTTAGGGCAATATTTGATCATATAATCGCGGATTAGGGCTTAAATGACCCCCCTAAAAGCGGTACTCTTTTTGCTTCATCATTTACCAATAACCATCACTACTGGAGTAGCCAAATGTTTTGGTGTGTAAGACCATGGTACATTGATAACCATATGATTTTTAGTAAATCATCAACTATCAACAGATTTGTGATGTCTTTACCAAAAGCTGTACCCTTTTGGACTAGCCAATTCTTTGATGGAATGTGTTAGGATCTCTGGGAAATAAGAGTTTCTCAGTGATGGGAGGATTGTTAGGATATGAGAAATAAGGAATTTCTCATTGCTGCCGATAGTGAAGCTGGTTCCTGCCGATAGTGTTGCATTGCTGCTGCGGTTGGTTCCTGCCGATAGTACTGTTTTGTTTCTGCCGATAGTGCTTATTGCTGCGGATAGTTATTGTTTGTTATCCGTAGGTTTAGAAAGTTTGTTAGATTTATTTTTAGAAGAGATTGTTGTTTATCTCTTCACACGTTTTCTTGTAAGACGGGTTAGGGTTAGGGTTTCTTATCATTATAAAAGAAAAATCCCGTCCATGAGTTTAATGTACCTTTAACCTTTAACGATTTCAATATTCAATAACACAATTCTTAGTTCATAGTCTGATCCATAGAGGATCATTGTCGTTTAGAGTTTTCTTCTTTATTATACTTGCTGTTTAGTTTCCGCATAAATACTTGTATACCATACAGAGGTTCTTGTTTAACCAAGCTCAATCTAGCTCGAAGTACTCGATCCTACAAGTGGTATCAGAGCCTGGTGAGGATCTCTGATAAAGAAGGAAATATTGTTGAAGTGTTTTTCTTGAAGCTTTTCACAATGTCGCTATCAGGTGATAGATTTGAAATGTGTGCAAGGAAGATTAGGAGTTTGTTCCATAATAAGTCTATGGAAATGCTGACTGAAAAAGATAAATCTTATGAAGCAAACGAGGATTTGGAAGAATATGCTCTGTTGGGATTCCCATCTCAGGTACAAAGATGTAATCCTGCTTGTCAAGAATTGTACTCAACTCTTAATAAAGAATATGATGATATGAAATCTAAGTATAATGAATACTTTATTAAGGTTCAAGCTTATGATAATGCAGTTAAAACCTTAGAAAAGCAAAAGGTTTGGTTTCAAAAAAATCAGTTAGCTTATGAGGAAAAGATAAGAGTTTTAGAGAGGGACTTGAAAAACACCACTAATGAGCTTAAACATTCTGAGTCTCAAAAAGCTAAGATGGTGTTAGAAAAACAGGATGTGCAGACTAAGCTAGACAATACCTTGGCTAGGTTTGATAAATGGAAAGATTCATCTAAAAACCTAAACAAGTTAGTTGATAGTTCTATGTCTGTAAGAACTAAACGTGGCTTAGGGTTTGGTGACTACATAGGGCAAGATCAAGTTTATGACCCTAATGAGTATAGTGTTTTTAACCCTGAACCTGTAGACTATAAAATTCCTGTTAAGTTTGTCAAAGAAGGTGGAATGAATGCTGTTCCTCCACCTATAAGAGGAGTTTTTATGCCTACCCCTGTCCACTCTCTCTCTGACATTGACTCAGATGAGTCACAAATGGTTTATGGTAAAAAGTCCAGAGACTTACCTAAATCTAATGACTGTGTCTCTTGTTCCACAAGTGACAAGTCCTCAGAAGCAGAGTCTAAAGACTTTGTTTCATGTGACTCAAGTGAAAAGTCAACCAAACCCAAACATCATGAGTCCTTAGGTTCAACTAATGATAAAACTACTTCTAAATCAGCCTTTTCAGACAACAGTTCAATTAATTCAGTTAAAAACAAATGTGTCTCTAGTTCCTCTAGTGATAATGTTGTCTATGTTAAGAAAAGTTTTAGTAAGAACAAGGCTATTAGGAAGAAATCATGTTTTGTATGTGGTAGTAAACATCATCTCATCAAAGATTGTGATTATCATGAGAAAAGAATGAAAGGTGGGCAACAACAGACCAGATCATTGTGGAAAAATGTTAAACAGATACCACCATATGTTCCACAAGCAGTAGGAATGAACTTTTATAGGGCTCCCTTTCCTGCTGATAGACCTGTTTCTGCTGGTTCCTCTATTCCTGCTGATATTCAGGGAACCATTCCTGCTGGTTCCTCTTCATATATTCATAGGGATTTCAGGCCTGCCTGTTATAATCACATCTTTGGAGGGGGAATGGCTTATTCTCCTTGGTATCCTTGGTAATTGTTCTGTTTGGTTAATCATGTTGTTGTAATTGTGTGTGCTGGTTTGAAGGGTGGCATTAGCCTAAGGGGAGGCTAATGCTTGTATTTTTGTCTTGTTTTTCATTCATTTATGTTTTATGTTTCTCTAATTTTGTTTTGCAGGTTTTTAGTGTCTTTTGTTAGTTATCTTTGTTTTGCAGCTTGGACTTTAAACTAAAGACAGTGATTTTCATTCATCATGAGAAAGATAAGTACATTCAGTTCAAGTTACAAAAGTTTCTTATCAACATCATTTAAACATCATACCAACCTTCAAACATCATCTACCTTAACCCTACCACCTATTCCATCTTCCCTTTACCCTTACCCAAATTATCAGGCATGAACCTCCTTCCTCTCTGGCGACTGATTTCTTCATACACATGGGGGGCTGGAAGTGCCAACACCACTGGGAGTGGCTGTCTTGGTTCAGGGGCTGGAGTTGAAGTGCTTGAAGTAGTTTGCCTTTGATGTGTTCTGGAGCGTGTCCTTGCAGTTGGATGGCTTGATTGTGGAGTAGGGTTGCTTGATTATGGAGCTGGCTGGCTTGGCTTAGGAGTTGGTCTGATGTGATTCTTTCTTTGTCTTGGATCTTGGCTTTCACGTTGTCGATTGTTTCGACTTCGAGGGTTAGGTTTTTCACGGCTAGAGCCTTCTCGAAGATCTGCATTACCTTTTGGTATCGGTGCTTTGTAGAAGGTTGCAGTTGTCCTTTCCATCTCTTCAGTTAGCAGAGCCACAGTTGCCTTCATCTGTTCCCTTAGCTCATCTGTAATGGGAAAATTGGGAGGGAAAGTCTCCCATTCACCCTGACAATAAGTCAAGGACTTCAACTCTGATGAATCTTCATCATCAGAGCTAAAGTACTCAAATGAAGAAGGGGTAGATGGAAGAGGATCAGATGAATATGAATCCTCCTCAACCTTGGCCTTACCTTTGTTTTGAGAGGATGATGCTGTTTTGGGAAAGTAGTTTTTCCATCCTGAGTCACTGGAGGAGGAAGAATCTGATGAGATTTCAATTACTGGATTTTTAGATGAACTCATGATTTTGAAGATTTTTGGTTTGGTTTGTGATAATGAAGTAATGTGATTTGAGGATTATATAATGATATAGAGATTAGTGCAAATTTATTGGTGGTTGGTATTGAAATTAAATACGGATGAGTTATTCTTAATGACTAAGTTCGGCAGGTTGACTTTGGTCAAACCACCTCATTCCTGCCGAATGGTCAAACCTCTTATTGCTGCCGATTGACCAAGTGTTGCTGCCGATTGGTCAAACCTCCTTAAGTCGATTGGTCAATGTTACGTGCGCAGAATTGCAGTAATTTAAAGTGATATATTTGGCAACCCAACCTAATATTGCACTTCTCTCATCTCAATTTCTCCAAATCCCATCGAACCCTAATTTTCTCATTTCAAACCCTAGATCATTTATCTACACAATGTCTACTCTTCGCTACAAGGATGATCATAACAAGGTTGCATACTTGGAATCGTCTTCAAAAAGTGTTGGTTATGATGAGGTGCTAGCGTTTCTTCGTGGGTCGACTATTCGCTTTGCACTCACTTATTGTCCAGTGAAGGTGTATGATTCGTTGGTTAAGCAGTTTTGGGAAACAGCTAAGGTCAGACACATTGTGGAAAAGGAGGACGACATCGTTGCCACAATTGATGAGAATGAGGTCATCATTACGGAGGAGTTGATTTGTATTCAGCTTCAATTTCCTGCGGAGCATGGAGAATATGATCTTTCAAGACAAGATATTACTGATGGTATGGCTGCTATAGGTTATCCTGTCACTGGTAGTTGTACTTTCTTGAAAAATAAGTTGTCTCCTCAATGGAGATTTCTGATTCATACTTTACTACAGTGCATGAGTGTTAAGACAGGTGGTTGGGATCAATGTCCAAGTCCTATTGCGTCTGGTATTGTTTGTCTATCTCAGGGTAGGATATTTAATTGGGCAAAATATATCTTTGAGGGAATGATTGAGAATATCACTAATGATAAAAACAGATTTTTGATGTACCCTAGGTTTCTTCAGATTATCTTAGGTGTACAGACCATTAACACATCCCCTAAGATAGTTAATCGATTGACTCCTAAAATGTTTGCCCTGATGAAGATGAATTTTGTAGGCCAACATTTGCCTTTATTACCTGCCATGTTACAAAATGCCAATCCTGCTGACAACCCTGATCCTGCTGATAATGTCAGTATCCCACCATCACCCAATACAGCTGATGCAAATGCATCCAATGCTGCTGGTGAAGGGACTTCAGTTGCTGCTGATGCATCTGCATCTGTTGCTGCTGATGACCCATTACCACCATCACCTAGACCAGTGACACCTACACCTGAATCTAATGACCCTGATGAGCCCAATGAACAGACCATCACAGTTGAAACACCTGTTTTCCAGCCAACACCTTCTGTGGACTTACCTTCTTCTTCAAGGCTTTCATCTCCTAGTCCTACTAGGCAGCCGTTTAGTTATGACACCAATGCAGGGGAAGGATTTAATGTTTCTCCACCCAGATCCAATGAAGCTCCTAATACCTCAGGTATTCCTGCTGGTGGAGCTGAGGATGCTGTTGATCTCACCTCTATATCCCAGTTACTTGACAGATCTGTGAAGAAAATTGAGGCATTGGAGTCAGAACTTAAAGAGACAAAAAGGGTTTTTAGTGAGAAAGTGGAAAATTTGGAAAAGGAGCTCAAGGACACTAAAGATACTTTTGGTGAGATTATTCAAAAGCTAAATGATAGGATCAGTTCTTTGGAAGCTCAACATCCTCAGAAGAAAAGAAGGGTTGTAATTTCTGAGTCTGAGGAAGATCAGGATGATATGCCATTTGATGGGCTCAATGTGCTGGCATCAGTCTCTCTTGATAGTACACATACTGAAGTGCCTATCTCCTTTGAGCATACTATCACTACTCAACCTCAGGCCTTCACTGGAACAAGGACCAATGCTGCTGATGTCTCTGGTGTTCCTGCTGAAGTTGGTAGTGTCTCTCCTGAATCTAAGGCTCCTGGTAATACTACTGGTTGTCCATCCATTGCTGCTGAAAGTGACACCATTCCTCCTGAAGCAACTCAAAATGATGAAGAGATAGCTGAAAAGGTGCATGCACAGGAAATTGCTGCTGAAGAAGCTAGGCTAGCTCAGGTTGCTCAAGATGAGGAGCTTGCAAGGAAATTGTCTGTTGATGAGAGGAACATTGCTGGAATTATGAATAACCCAAGTTCAGAAGATCCCACTTCAGAAGAGTTCAGTGAGCAAGTTGAATACTTATTGGCTACTGACATGATTATTAGAGCTCATGGGTTTATGGTTCTTCAAATGTCAGAGTTGGATTCGGATGAAAGGTCAGATCTGCTCAAGGCATTTATTCTAAAGAAACATTGTGCATCCACTTGGAATGACTTGATGCAAAGGATCAGTGCAAGACAAAAGTCAGGATTTAAGATGCCTACAAACAGAGATAATGTCAATTTTATGAAGGTATATCTAAAGAATGAAGCTAACTACAAGCTAAGTGACTTCAAAGGCTGGACTGATGCTGCAATCCAAAAGTTGTTCCTTGATACCTATGCAAGGATAAATTCTTCAGTTCAGACAGATATTTCACAAAGGAAGAAAAGAGAGCCTTCATTTTTAGAATCTGATGTTGCAAAGAAAATGAAGTCTGGAGAGGCATTATTTGGTGCATCTTCCCTTGTTCTTGCTGAAGGTTCTCAGGATGGCACATTCATTTCACCAAGTCCTAATGTAGATGCATCTGAGGCACCACAAGAAGGTCTTGTTTCTGCTGATATTCCTGCTGCTAATGTCTCTGTTTCTGCTGAACAATCTTCCTCAGTTCCTATTCTTCAATATGGTCTACGGACAAGGCAGAAGAGTCACTCTCACTACCCTTCTTCTATAGATATTTCTGAAGTGGATGATCAAGATTTGATTAGGGTTGATTCTGAAAGTGATTCAGAAGGTGATTCCATTCATTCTTGGGGTCATATTGCTCATTGGGAGATTAGATCTACTTCTGAAGGTGAAGTAAATGTTTGGTTTTCTCTTGATGGGACAGTCAAATTCTTTACCTTTCTGAGGGAGATCTTGAATAAAGTTGAAAGAAAAGATTTGGAGAATCTTTATAAGATAGTGGATAATCACTATCAATCTCATACTCCAACTGGGATTGGTCTACTGCTTTGGGGAGATTTACAAGTCTTGATGAATACATTGGATGGAGACAAGGCTAAATTGGTGTGGGGAAATCAATCTACCTGGAGAGTATTTTCTTGGAGGTTATATCCATCTTCCAATGTTCATGTTGTAGAACTCATCTCTGGCAAGTTCCTGACTATGTTTGTGGATGTCATTTATCCATTATCTGAGGGACTTTTGAAGAGAATGCTGACACAGAAGGTTAGAGTTCCCAAGCATACAATTGGCAATGATTTAACTACAGCTGAACAATTGGTTAAATTCATCAAAGATCAACTAGCAGCTAAAGGATCATCAGCTTAAGGGGAGGATGTTTCTTGTTGTTGTTGTATATTTTTCTATCTTTCTTTCTTTTGATTTCTTTTCTTATTTTTCTTTCTTTTCTTTTGGTGTGTTTCTGATTTCTTTTTCTTAGTTTAAAAAAAAAAAAAAAAAAAAAAAAATTTGTATATTTTGTGCTAATAAGTTGGTTTTGAGCAACACCTTGCAGGTACAGTGTTGGTGTTTACACCTTCACAATAAATGGTACTCAACTCACCATGTCTTGTAGACAAGAAAGAGTTGACTCACCATGAGGGTACGGCTCTGGTGTGATAATCAAATCCGTTGATAGCTGTAATAGCTTGCTCAAAGCTATAGGGTACTTCAACTCACCCATGATTCAGTTCTGAGAGTTGAAAATGGTTCTCAATTCACCATGGATGTAACCCTTTATGGGATCCAAAGGATTGGCTAGTCCACAAAAGTATGGTTTGTGGTAAAGACACTTGGTATCCATATTTGGTATTCAATTTACCAAGGTTTGCTGTAACCTAAGAATTGGCTAGTCCTGAGCAAACGGCTACAGGTAAAGACAAGTCAAATCCGTTTATAGTTGCTGATTTGCTAATAAATCAGATGGTTATCAATGTACCATGGTCTAACACACCTAAACATTGGCTACTCCAGTAGTGATGGCTATTGGTAAAGAGACATCAAATCCATTAATTTTCAATGATTCACCTCTCACAGGAGTTAACACACCTGGATGTGATGAGAATAGTATGAAACTTAAAGTGATTTGATGTACATATTGTCATAGTAGCAGCCAAGTTCAAGTGAATGTCATGGTGACCAGTATACATGTTTTGAAGAAGATTTCATATTCCTGTTGCACTATTGAAGTTGCTGCTGGATGCTATAGCGGTTGGAATCTTGCAAGTTATGGATGTTGCTGCTGGTTACTACTTATTGCTGCTGCTAAATCGCAGTCCTCAAGCCTGAGAAGTTAAAGCTCTATCACATTGGAATCTTGCAGGTTAACCTAGTCAACCTCAAGATTAGGGGAGGATTGTTAGGATCTCTGGGAAATAAGAGTTTCTCAGTGATGGGAGGATTGTTGGGATATGAGAAATAAGGAATTTCTCATTGCTGCCGATAGTGAAGCTGGTTCCTGCCGATAGTGTTGCATTGCTGCTGGCGGTTGGTTCCTGCCGATAGTATTGTTTTGTTTCTGCTGATAGTGCTTATTGCTGCGGATAGTTATTGTTTGTTATCCGTAGGTTTAGAAAGTTTGTTAGATTTATTTTTAGAAGAGATTGTTGTTTATCTCTTCACACGTTTTCTTGTAAGACGGGTTAGGGTTAGGGTTTCTTATCATTATAAAAGAAACATCCCGTCCATGAGTTTAATGTACCTTTAACCTTTAACGATTTCAATATTCAATAACACAATTCTTAGTTCATAGTCTGATCCATAGAGGATCATTGTCGTTTAGAGTTTTCTTCTTTATTATACTTGCTGTTTAGTTTCCGCATAAATACTTGTATACCATACAGAGATTCTTGTTTAACCAAGCTCAATCTAGCTCGAAGTACTCGATCCTACAGAATGCACCTCATCATGGTGAATTGATTACCATTTATGGTTTTCCACAGCCTTTACCACAAGCCATAATCTTGTGGGCTAGTCAACTCTTCACAATCTCAGATATGGTGAGTTGAATACCATACAATTTTTGGCAAATTGTCCGCCATAAACGGATTTGAGCTATCTTTACCTGTAGCCGTTTGCTCAGGATTAGTCAGTCCTTGTGTGGATGAGACAAGGTGGACTGATAACCTTTTGTTGTGTTAGTGCTATGCACCTCCACTAAGTGAGAAGTTCCAATAGTCTCACTTGACAACTTAATCCAGCACTGTAACAATTTTTTTTTTTTTTTTTTTTTTTTTTTTTATCACTAACAGATTTAAAAGAACTACCAGAATTAAAAATAAAACTACAAGACTTAAAAAGAACCTAAGTGCTGGTTAGTATACAACCTTTACATTTTGACCTCCCCTTAACACAAACCTCCCCTTAAGTCCAACTAGGGGTTCATCATACCAATGTTGACTACCAAATAATTAAACCTAGGGCCATCAAAAGCTTTAGTCAACAGGTCTGCAACATTAAAGTCTGTATGTATTTTCTCCACTCTAATCAATTTATTTTTCACAAGCTTATTCATATTCTTGAAATTTACATGACCTAACCTTCTGTGCCACAACTTAGATTAATCCAAAGTAGCTTTTGCAATTAAACAGGCAGAACCTTTTGCAGGTTCAGATGCTTTCATATCAAAACTGTACATGTTGTGTTGTCTGGTAACTTTAAGAAGGATCTGATGTTCATCAGGCATCTTAAAATCCGGAGTCAATACAAGACATTCAGTTTCAGTAAAAAGCACCTTATGCTGCGTATCACATATTTGTGATATAGAGAAAAGGTTAAACTGCCCAAGTTCTTTTATAAAAGATACATTGTCAAATTCTAAATTGCCCATAATGATTCTTCCTTTTCCAGTAATTTGCCCCTTGCTTCCTCCAAAGGTAACATAACCTCCTTTGAATTCTTGGAAATCCTTTAGATAGTCCTTGTTACCAGACATGTGCCCAGAGCACCCACTGTCAAAAATTCCTCTATCTCACATATAGCTGAGTTGATGATCCTGCACAAAAAGAAGAGATGTTAGTTTCTCTTAGGAACCCATGCTTGAGTAGGCTTAGGTCCGCCTTGTGGATCAACATATTTAAAAGTCTTATATGAAACTGATCCACTGTTGCTTTGGGATTTATAGGTATATTCATTCTTGAATGGATCCCAAGACCAACATGCTGAGGTCTTAACGGCAGAACCCCCATTACCCTTTACAACATTTGAAGTTGAAGGTCTTGCTGTATTCTTAGCAATTGGTCTCCTCACAGATGAATGAGGTTTATAAAATTGGTTTCTTTGATTCATCTGTGGTTTTTGGAAAGGCTGTCTGGGTCTCACTTGATTAACATAACCAGAATTTACATTAGGCCTCACAGAATTAAAGTTTTGCCTACCCAAATTAAGGTTCCTCAAACCAGATTTAATATTTGGTCTACCAGTATTAACATTGAAGTTTGGTCTACCAGAATTAACTTGTTGTCTACCAGAATTAATGTTTGGTCGGCTAGAGTTAACATGTTGGGCTGGTCTGGGAGCAAATTGGTTGGCATGATTTATTCTGTTAGCATTATTCCACACTGGTTTATTATTAACATGACCCATATTTACATTCCTTTTAAGCTCAGCTTCCCTTTTCATTCTCTTCTCATGGAAGTCACAATCTCTAATCAAATGACTTAAACTTCCACAAACAAAACATCTCTTAGGAGTGTAAGTGTAGCTACTCCTAACTTCTCTGTGAACACTATTACTTTTAGGTGACTCATTCATATTAACAGATTCCCTAGGAGATTTTATGTGGTTGACACAACTAGGTTTAACTGTTTGGGGTTTTGGTTCAGTCACAACAGGTTCACTTTCCTTAACAATCTTAGGTTCAGGACTCTCTTTTACTTCACTTTTTGACTCAGACTTAGAGTGGTCAGAGACATCACCAATGGATCCTTCAGTGTCATTAGATTGACAAGTAGAATACACACTAGTTTTGTCCTCTGAGGTGGTTGACTCAGGTATTTGAGGACCTCTTTTTCCATACACAAATAGAGAGTCATCTAACTCCTCTTTTTCAAGAGGAGTGTAGTCTCCACTCAATGGATGTGGAACTCCCTTGAAATCATCAGCCTTAACAAACCGATTATATAAAGGTTTACCTTCATAGTCATCCTCTCTATGCTTAAATATA